>CM069450.1:53420541-53965306 GCA_035610835.1 Ophiura sarsii | reverse complement strand
CCATGACAACAACTGATTGTTTTGTTAGATATAAACCAAGATACGGATTATAAACGTTACTTTATAAATTTCTGGCTATTAACCTTTAACCTAGGCTTTTTCAGCCTCTAGGCTGAAGCCCTCTTTCAGCATCTTCCATCTGTGTCTATCTTGTGCTTCTCTTGTCCATGTCGTTCCTCTGTTTTCAGTTAGCTCGTTTCTCCATCATTGTTCTGCCTGCCTCTTCTCCTTTTGCCTGTACGGGGTTGCCACTCGGTTGTTCTTATTGTCCACCGATTATCGTTTTGTCTCGCGATGTCCTTCCCATCTCCATTTCAATTCCTTGATTTTGTTAATGATGTCTTTTACTTTGGTTTTATTACGAATGGTAGTGTTCTTTTGTTTGTCTCGTATTGTTGTTTAACATCCTCCTTTCCATGGCTCGCTGCGCTACTAGAAGTTTCTGTTCAGTTTCTTTGGTTGTTGACCAAGTTTCGGCACCGTGTGTCATGGTAGGTAGCACACATTGATTGAAAACCCTTGTCCTTAATGTTATTGGTATGGTTTTATCGCAGAGAATGGTTTTGTTTCTGCCGAAGCAGCTCCAGCCTGCCTTGATTTTTATCAAGACTTCCTCTCTCGTATTGTTCTCCATTTTTATTTTCTTGCCAAGATATTTGTAACTTTCTACCTTTTCTATCGGTTCCTTGTCAATTTCGATGGACTCCTTTGTTTGGAAATTTGTCATGAATTTTGTTTTTCCTTTGTGCATTTTCAGACTAACTTTTCTGCTTTCCGTATTCAGACAGTTTAGTTGGGCCTCCAATTCCTTCACTGAGTTAGCTAGCAAAGCCACATCAGCTGCAAACCTGAGGTCTGTTAGCCGCTCTCCATCGATGAGTATCCCTCTTTCTTCATGTCTACCTTCTTGAACACCTCTTCCATTGCAGCAGTGAAAATCTTTGGAGAGATTGTGTCGCCTTGTCGCACACCTCTGCTGATTTTGATAGGCTTTGAGATGTCCTCGTCGATATGGATCCTCGCTGTAGCGTCAGTGTATATATCCTCTAGGATTTGAACATATTATATCCTTCATTTATTCCTATTTTCCTTAATGCTAGGAAGAGGTCACTATGCTCAACTGAGTCGAACGCCTTTTTATAGTCGATGAATCCGACGCAGAGCTTTATTTGGTACTCATTGGCCTTTTTAATTAGCTGGCTTAAAGCCTGAAGATGGTCAGTGGTTGAGAAGCCTTGCCTGAATCCTGCTTGTTCCCTTGGTTGGTTTTCATCAAGCACTCTCTTCATTCTGGTTTGAAGGATTCTTGTAAATATTTTGTATGGGTGGAAGAGCAGACTTATTGGCCTGTAGTTTTTGATGTCCTCTTTGTCTCCCTTCTTGTGTAGAAGTATGACCTTTGCTTCCTTCCATTCCTTGGGGATTTTCCTTTCAGTAAGTATCTGATTGTATAGACTTGCCAGCTGGGTGTATATTTGCTCACCTCCAATCTTGATGATATTACTGGTTATGTCGTCTAAACCGGGTGCTTTGTTTTTCTTCATCTGCTTTACTGCAAGTTCAATTGGCTATAAGACCACCTGAATATTGGGGAATTGGTTTAACTTTATCAATTTATTTGAATAACAACCCATCTTCTTTAAACGAAAATACGCTGGCAATTGACTTCACCTGTTTGCAGGTGAAATCAATGCAGATAATTCAGACGCAAGTTCCCTGTCACTAGGTTTAATAACAGTTGTTCACCTATCTGTACATAGTAGTAAGTAACTACAGGCACTGATGAAACCTTGTATATTACGATTAAAATTCGGGTGTCTCCCCCTCTTGCTTCTGTTACCTCTGACTGATATGGTAAATCGGCCAATATCTATGAATCAACTATAGTTTAGAGGCCTTGTCCGTATTCAATGATCGCCTTTAGAAAAAGGAATCAACTACAGGGTGTCCCAATAAAAATTAACAACGTGATTTTAGATTATTATTATTTTATACTATATGTGTCTGAATGAAACATTTTTAAACGGAAAATAAATTCAAATGATTAAATGGAGTGTTTTTGTTTGTTTGTTTGTTTGTTGGGTTGTCTGGTTGTGTGTCTTCATTTGATGATATTTATGAGTGTCTTCATTTTATAATATTTATGAGTGTCTTCATTTTATAATATTTATGAGTTTCTTCATTTGATAATATTTATGAGTGTCTTCATTTGATAATATTTATGAGTGTCTTCATTTGATAATATTTAAGAGTCTTCATTTGATAATATTTATGGGCGTCTTCATTTGATAAATGTTTATGTGTGTAACTGGAATAACTGGAATAAATTATGTATGTAAACGGATTCTTCCTATGTGTCTAACGAGGTCTTTTGTATGGTGCAAGCGAGTGCTAACCACGGTATATTTCCGCAGGGAGACAAAAGTATTCTCTAGAAAACTATGACATTATCACTACTGAAGATAGCATTCATTCATGTGCATTTTTTCTCCTGAAGATAGCATTCATGTACATGATATCTACTGAAGATAGCATTCATGCGCATTTTGTCTACTGAAGATAACGATAACATTCATATACATGCTATCTAAGATAGCATTCATGCGCATTTTGTCTACTGAAGATTGCATTCATATACATTCTATCTACTGAAGATAGCATTCATGTGCATTTTGTCTACTGAAGATAGCATTCATGCACATGATATCTACTGAAGATAGCATTCATGTGCATTTTGTCTACTGAAGATAGCATTCATGCACATGATATCTAAGACAGCATTCATTCATGTGCATTTTGTCTACTGAAGATAGCATTCATACACATGCTATCTACTGAAGATAGCATTCATGCGCATTTTGTCTACTGAAGATAACGATAACATTCATATACATGCTATCTAAGATAGCATTCATGTGCATTTTGTCTACTGAAGATTGCATTCATACACATGCTATCTACTGAAGATAGCATTCATGCGCATTTTGTCTACTGAAGATTGCATTCATATACATGCTATCTAAGACAGCATTCATTCATGTGCATTTTGTCTACTGAAGATAGCATTCATGCACATGATATCTACTAAAGATAGCATTCATGCGCATGTTGTCTACTGAAGATAACGATAACATTCATATACATGCTATCTAAGTTGGCATTCATGTGCATTTTGTCTACTGAAGATTGCATTCCTATACATGTACATGCTATCTAAGTCAGCATTCATTCATGTGCATTTTGTCTACTGAAGATAGCATTCATACACATGCTATCTACTGAAGATAGCATTCATGTGCCTTTTGTCTACTGAAGATAGCATTCATGCACATGATATCTAAGACAGCATTCATGTGCATTTTGTCTACTGAAGATTGCATTCATACACATGCTATCTACTGAAGATAGCATTCATGTGCCTTTTGTCTACTGAAGATAGCATTCATGCACATGATATCTAAGACAGCATTCATTCATGTGCATTTTGTCTACTGAAGATAGCATTCATACACATGCTATCTATTATTATTATTATTATTATTATTATTATTATTATTATTATTATTATTATTATTATCTACTGAAGATAGCATTCATGCGCATTTTGTCTACTGAAGATAACGATAACATTCATATACATGCTATCTAAGATAGCATTCATGTGCATTTTGTCTACTGAAGATAGCATTCATGCACATGATATCTACTGAAGATAGCATTCATGCGCATTTTGTCTACTGAAGATAACGATAACATTCATATACATGCTATCTAAGATAGCATTCATGTGCATTTTGTCTACTGAAGATAGCATTCATACACATGCTATCTACTGAAGATAGCATTCATGCGCATTTTGTCTACTGAAGATAACGATAACATTCATATACATGCTATCTAAGATAGCATTCATGTGCATTTTGTCTACTGAAGGTAACATTCATACACATGGTATCTACTGAAGATAGCATTCATGCGCATTTTGTCTACTGAAGATAACGATAACATTCATATACATGCTATCTACTGAAGATAGCATTCATGCGCATTTTGTCTACTGAAGATAACGATAGCATTCATATACATGCTATCTACTGAAGATAGCATTCATGTGCATTTTGTCTACTGAAGATAACGATAGCATTCATATACATGCTATCTACTGAAGATAGCATTCATGCGCATTTTGTCTACTGAAGATAACGATAGCATTCATATACATGCTATCTACTGAAGATAGCATTCATGCGCATTTTGTCTACTGAAGATAACGATAGCATTCATACACATGCTATCTACTGAATATAGCATTCATGCACATTTTGTCTACTGAAGATAACGATAGCATTCATATACATGCTATCTACTGAATATAGCATTCATGCGCATTTTGTCTACTGAAGATAACGATAGCATTCATACACATGCTATCTACTGAATATAGCATTCATGCGCATTTTGTCTACTGAAGTATTATTATATGAGGGTCAATCAACTACCTCCTCACTCATAACATTGCTAATATTAATGGCAGCCTCATGACATTTGTCATGATTATAGCTCTGAATCATAGATACACATTCATAGTAAATCATCAGTGATATTCTGTTTCAGTTTTGTTATGATGCGGTCAAAGCCAGAGAGAGATTTTGGACAACGGAAACGGGAAATTACCTTTCAAATAAATACATGTTTTTCAGGGTTTTCTTTCGTATTGTATGATTATATATAAGAGCACGATTTAAATACTGAAAAAGGAAAACAATGAATGGTAGCTGAATATATTACAGTCTTATCATGTATATATCAGATTGTAAGCAATATGAACTATTGTAGGCTTGCAAATAGTGTAATATCAAATCGAATGTATTGCTATGCCTTTAGCATACTTGAATATGTTAATCAGTCAAATTTTCGTTGTTACAAGCAGTGACAGTTTAAAGTCAAGCCACAGAGTGATGCCTCGTATGTTAAAGTTTTAACATGATACTCACTACCTATATGGGTCCTCTTTATGTCTAACCTTTAGAATAGTCAATCATATAGTTAATGGTAGAAAATAATCTATTCGAGAGACTTGGAATCCTTCCATTTAGTCCTGTATATTGAAGATCACTTAGTTTTTATGACAAGCGAATACGACTTTTCCAGGGTTCTCCAGGGGACGGATAAACTTAATGGTTGTCCTGCACTAGTTCTGGTTAATAGGAGGGCATATATATATTCCCTAATTGAATATCAGACACTAATATTGTTTATGGTCTGTTAAAGAGATATCTGCAAAATTTAGAACGATTATAATTGACCGATAGGGGCGTTTGTCTCATTGGCCAAATGAATGGAGCTTAGGAGATATTGCTGTTTTTCATCCGTTTTCGTCACACTATATGGACGTTTGGTTTCCAAGTACAAGCACTACTCAGACCGATTTACTATGAATTTGTAGCTGAGATTCCAAGCTAAAATTGTGGAACATTGCATAAGGCTGGCTTATATAATTAATGACAACGTTATAAGGTAGGAGGTAGCATGGTAGAACTTATTAAATGACCCTCGTAGATGACCAATATAATGAGCCACTTTTCAACTGTGTAAAGAGCCGCTAGTATGTCTCTGAGATTCCTTGTTGGACACATGCATACTTCGTCACCCAGATATAGAAGGTAGGTGTGGAAGCTAAAGATGAAATAAAGTTGTGTTACAAAATAATACAGACAGTGTTTTTGCAGAAAGGGATCAATATGAAAGAAAAGAGGCCGAGGGTCCAGGAAAGACTCGAACAAGTCTAACTTAACCCTTAAACATGAACTATATATCTACTGAAGACAGCAAACTGTCGAAATCTATTCTGGACTATGGGGGTCATACATATTATATTTAAGAACAAAAGGCAGCAAAGGCTGAAGAGGAAGTAAAAGTGTCTTTTTAAAATGTAATAATGTGTTTTATACCTTTTTGCTTTCATATCAATTTTATTTTTTTAGAAAGTCTCGAACTTCGTTAATATCGTTGACCTTTGTATACTAGTACTGTGGGTGTCAAAATGAATTTGCTCCAATTTGAATTTTAGGCCCAACGAGTATACCATTTCCAATTGCTCGTCTGATCACAGAGATTCCAGAAGTGATAGTTTTTACTTCCTAGAGTACTAATAGTTACAGGGGTAAAAAGTTCATAGAGTCAATGTGATGAATGTCGACCTTTTACTTCCTTTACAGCAGGGGTGGGCAACCTACGGCCCGCCCGCCAGTGGTTCTTTTGTGGCCCGCGAGATGTCTCAAGAAAAAGAAGAAAAAATCAATCTATTTTACATCATCACAAAAGAGCTAGCTGCTTAGCATTTATCGGCACAAATGATGTTCCTCAACGTGCGTAGGTCTATTTTCCCATTAATTGTCATCTGTACTGTATTGAGATTACGTTTTTGTGAAGACACATTATAAAGCACACACACATATTGCTTTGAAAGTCTTCGGACCAAAGGTTTGAAATCAACAGCAGGTCATTGCTAAAAAATGGGGTTAGGTGCGGCCCAGTCAATTTTTACTCCTTATATCTGGCCCATTCATTCAAAAAGGTTGCCCACCCCTGCTATACAGTAATAGTTGGATCGATTACAGGGGTAAAGGGTGAAAGTTCATGATCTGTGTGACAAATGTCGACCTTTTACTTCCTAGAGTAATTGGATCGCTTACAGGGGTAAAAAGGTGAAAGTTCATAGATCTATGTGACGAATGTCGACCTTTTAATACTTCCTAGAGTAATAATAGTTGGATCGCTTAGTTACAGGGGTAAAAAGGTGAAAGTTCATAGATCTAATGCGACGAATGTCGACCTTTGACCCTCTTATTCAGTCCGAAAAATAAGAATTAAAGACTATCATTTCTGGAATTCCCGTGTCCAGACAAGGTATATAAGGTACGTTCACACTCCTGTCGTTGCGCATCGGCCGACGTCGCCGGATAAAAGTTGAGTGGCTCCAACTCGTGCGTCGCCCGAGTGTATACCTACTAAAAGTGAGCATTATAATCTGTGCAGAGATGTCAGAGAACAGGTACACAAGTAATTGAGCAGTATTTACACGCAAGTTCTGGGAATTGTTTTTTCATCCCATGGTTGTGCGCCTGGAATATACACGGATGTCAATGCACAGATGTAGGGGATGGAGTACAATAAGTGCAGTCATTTCCTGTATCTCAACCTGGGGGAGGTGAAGTTAACTATAAGGCAACAAAAAAAAGGTGTTGTGTTGCCCTCAAGCGCTAAAAATTTAAAATTGGGTCTGTCAGTCAGATTGTTTTTTTTGGGGGGGGGGGGCTGAAAAGTATATGGTTTATGTCAAGACAAAATTGGTATAGGCCCACATGTCAATTTAACTAATGTTATAATAGTCTAAAAACATTTAGTAAAGCTTACTTATTCATTTCCAGCAAGAAATAGTAACATTTAGACACTTAAAGGACACATTCAAATCTAAAATCAAAAAATGGGGAAAAAAACAAACAAAAAAACTCGACCCAAATGTTTGTGATTTTAGGGTCGGTCGCTGATGAGGGCAACACAACTTTCTTTCTTTTTTGCCTAATGCATCATCAAAGATTTTTTTCAGACACTCCCTAAACTTGTATTTCCTCATTTACACCATAAAATGATGTGTTTTTAACGGGCCATCTAAAAAACAACCTCTATTCATTACACAAGTGGTCACTCATGCTTACAGTGACAGTAATAGTCAACTGCCCCCCTCTCGGGATCTCAACATTTCAATACAGAGTTATTCATAAAATGACACATGATACCACACAATATTCACATCAAAGCAGTTCTCACAATCATGCATCAATTAAAAAATGTCCGGGTGTTTTCATGAAGTGTCACTTGACCTTCCAGGCACTAAATTGTTAGTAACAATTTCTGGAACGTGTAGGTTTTCAAGATTATCCCACACAGACTCTTGTTAGAATTGGAAATATTAACGTTTCTCAGTGTCATGTTGATTGGCTTGTTGGCTTTTCTACATACTCCCAGGTTGCAGTTTGACCACGGTCCTGAATAAAGATAAAAAATAAGAATCATTAGAATTATTTAAATGCCATTCCTATGTAATTAGCTATATTATGGGTCACCTCCTTCAACACAATGACAAGAGACCTATCAAGTCAGGCTAATTTTTTTAAAAATTCAAATCTCAAATTTGCAGATTATTATGAGTTGATCAAGCCTGTAGAACTGGGTTTGTTTCCTTACAGAAATATTCAAAACAAATGTGCATTTCTACAAGGGTCATTCAATTAGTTCTACTTCCTCCCTCATATCTTAGCTAATATATAGGTAAGCCAGCCTTACACATTTCCCCATGATTGTAGCCTTGAATAGTTAATTAGTCTGAGTAGCGGTTGTCCTTTTCTGGATATGCAATGAATCTGAATGTCAATTTATTTAGTGTGATGGAAATGGATAAAAAAGCAGCATAAGTCCTGATCATTTTGGCCAATTCTAAGAGACAAGACGTACCTATCCGTCAAGTGTACCCGTTACAAACCTTAGATATATTTTAACAGACTACAAAATAGGTCATACTGTTTAGCCAGGACCAGACAACCAATTAAATCAATGATCTTCTACCATGCCTGGGGAACACTGAAAAAAATCATAGTTGCTTTTCTTAAGAACTGATAGAACTTCAATATTATACAGGAACTGAATTGAGGGATTTCAAGTCTCTCCGAGATGATTTTCTACGATTAATTAACCTGATTGACTATTCTGAAGGTTGCTCATTAAGAAAATGTTTTCCATTCCCTAGTATTTTTAATTAAGCTCATATATCTAATCCATCTAATCATACAAAACAGACAAAAAACATCAAAAACAACACAACTTTAGTTTCTGTCGTGCAAAATCTCACTCTGACCGCACCAGAACAAAAGTGAATGAATGTGTAGCTAAAAAATGAGAGCTACAAATTTCATTGGGCTGACAATTATATTATAGTTTGATCAGTTCCAAATTGGCGAAGCCTCATTACAGCAGCGAAAGAATACATAAGGACGCACGTGAAGGCAACATGCGCACTGTGTATCATGTGTGTGCAGCAAAATAGATGGATGGATGTATGTATGTATGTATGTATAAAATGATCGTCCATAAGGAACTCAACAACGACCCAAAAAGGGTCAAAACGCCAAGCTGGCAACAGTGAAGTGGCCACTATCCACAAACTTTTACATCTTTCAAGAAATGCCATTTGTAAGACCTTTTGGCCATTTTTGCGCGCGGAGAGATAAAAACCTAATATTTTTGCCAATTTGGAACTGATTAAACTATAGCAAAGTTATGAGGGAGGAGGTAGAATATATTGAATGCCCCTCATATTTACCTTGATTTGTACCCCAGCACTGGCCAGGTCATCCCTAAATGTATCACAGGCTGTCATTACCGGCCCTCTCTCCTGCATCACTGCCTTCCTCTTCTCCTTTGTAGTTAAACCATCTGAGAAAATAGAGACCAAAATGGAAAGATTAACAAGACTGTTGCATTTACATTTGGGGTTACACAGGGTTATAACTTATACAGATTGTGTTGACACCTTCAATTTCCTTGGACATCTCATTCTTAAAGATGGTGGAAGATCTGGACTGATCAAAAGACGTCTGGCGATGGCTAAAACATCAGCAAATGCCCTATCAACCTTTTGGAAGAATAGAGGAATCACAAAGGCCACAAAAGTATGTATCATGAAGGCATTAATCTTTCCGGTTGCAACATATGGAGCTGAAACATGGTCAGTCGGAATAGCGGATTGAAAGAAAATATCAGCTTTTATAATGTGGTGTTGGTGTAAGATGTTTGGAATATCATGGAAAGAGCATAAGACCAATTTGTCAGAAGCCAGATTGAGGACCAAAACTTCTCTGTATAAAAAGATCATGTGCAACAAACTGCAATACATTGGACATATTGCAAGACGAGATGGTGACAATCTAGAAAAGGTTATTATTCAAGGAGCTATCGAAAGAACATGTAAAACGTGGCAGACCAAAGCTACATGTGGCTGAGAATCACACGATCCATCAATAGGGATAGGGGATACACTAATAACACACTTACCGTTTGTTATACTAGAATTACTCGAGTCCAATGCCCACTGCCTGACACTTTGACGGAACCCTACTGAAGCGTCCAACACATTGCTTAAGGTTTTAGAATCACTAGCTGTATTGGAAGACTATGTAATAAAGAATAGGGAGAAAATTAAATTAACAAGGCAACAAACAAAACAATCTCATCTAAATATTCTTCTTTTTTTGAAAATTGTGAAACATTTCTGACATTTCTAGAAAATGTGAAGCATCCTCCCCCCTCAAAAAAAAAAAATTCACTGAGCAATTCTGTTTGAAAAATATCCACCTGTACAATAGGGATTCTATCCATCATCGAAGTATAAAAAGTGTTATACTTTGAAACTTGTTCAGTAAGGCCATATTTATCTAATCAATTAGCTTAAAGATCTTAAGATTTTCAAAACTTACTGAGATTTTGATACCCTTTCTCTTTAAATACAATTTTGAAACAGGCAGGAGTTGTAGACTTGAGTCGCTATTGTTGTGACTTGCAACTACTAGTATTGACTATAGGTAAATAAATAATTGAACAAACATCACAAACGCAGTACACAGATGATCGCGCCTGAAATTATCACGCGAATGGTTGTGCGCGCTTCACGCAATGTATGCTTAGTTGTGTTCGTTCAATTATTAATTTACCTATAGCGACTTGACTTGAGACTTGCAACACATTTCTTGTGACTTGACTTGGACTTGCACCAAATGACTTGTGACTTGACTTGGACTTGCACCAAATGACTTCTGACTTGTCTTGGACTTGCACCAAATTACTTGTTGCCAACGCAATAGTTGAGCAACCCCATCAACTTAAAAAAAATTCAAAAATCATGTGCGAATGCATGTTTAAATTAAAGGTCGTCTTCGTTTGAGTCTGGTCTGTCCTGACAAAAAGCGGTTAGAGCCTCAATTTGCTTAAATGTCCACAGCTGAACAAAATAATGTGCGACTTGAATTGTACTTGGACAAAGAGACTTGACTTGTGATGAGACCAAATGACTTGTGACTTTAGATTAAGACCAAATTACTTGTGGCTTGAATTACTTGTGACTAAACTCAATTTGGCTTCCTTTGGACAGTAACCTAACTATACAGCATACAGGTGCAACATTTACACACACATGTGTGTCTTCCGCGTGAGTGTATGCGACAGCACTTTTGAGTAGGCGTGCACGTTTATGTACTGCAATGTGTGAATGACGCAGTTACCTCACTATCTCGTGATAGACAAATAGACTATAGGCTATAAATTGGTCATTTTTTGTTTCGCTTATTAGGGAACAGTTTTTTGTATTCCAAAATTTTCAGTCAGGATCCGAGAAAAAGTGTGCCTCTTCTGAATCACATGAAGCAGGTTTTTGGCCTTGTATTGTAGGTCTGCTGTACAACTATAGCAATCTCATTTGGTTGCATTTGGGACAACCTTTGTGCCTGTTGAGTGCTGATAAATGGAAATGTGTGCATCCTTAAATTTGTGAGGAAAGCATACTTCCTGTTGACTTTGAAGCCTCAGAAGTCATAACAGTCACCAAGACAGATACGCACACTGCGCACAGTAGAGTTAGCACGAGCACCATGTTAATCCGTAGAAGATACTGATAGAATGTATTAGAAATAACTTGAACCTTTTGCGGAATTGTTTAATGTTTAATAAAATATTTAAAAGCAGAGGATTTTTCTTCTACTTTTTTCCAGACAGTAACGAGTGTAGGGTCGATTTCTTAAAGTGTTTCTGAGGTGAGACAGCAATTCCCTTACTTGAATGACAACTGGGTCTGACTTGCAAACGCATCGAAGAACTAGTCGAAAAACACTCCTTACAAGAAACGTACAATGCACAACGCCTTTAGTTTGTCGTAGAGAACTATTTAAAACAATCTCATTGATATCTTGAAGTCTTCTAATGATATATAACAACTGTTAAATTAGCAAATTAAGATAGTTTCCGATGGTTGAAAAAGTTGAAGTGTCCTCAGTTGAAATCCACCATTTTGCTGTCTGAAGTTTTATGACAGAGGGCGCAAACTCTAAATTGATAATGGCCAAAAGAGTAAGTCACTCTGACAAGATAATACAAAACATAGACTTTGGCACCAACAACAAGTTTATTATGAGAGCAAAGGGTGGACAATGACTATTTTCAGAATGATCAGGTTTCCATTTCCATACATTTTCAAATTTAAGGGGTCTCTGCAATTTTGATCGGGACCCGTTAGTCATTGCGATATGTCAAACCAAACAAGAAAGTGATGGGTCTATGATGTGCAGATGTGTCAGAATGCGACCCTTGAAAAAAATGTCACCTTCTTTAATTCCCAAGATAACTGGACCTGGCCAGCAACCCAAAGTCGGAGCTCCCCTTTAATCTGAAATGACCTAACTATAAGCTGAGAGATGACATTTGCAAACAATACTTACATTTCTTGCTGAGAATTGTACGCCTAATGAAGTCATGACATTGTTGACGTATGTGTATACAGCTGCTATTGCACCAGGACTCCGAGGAACATCCTCATTCTACAGGATTAGATATAACTTTGAATTTAATACATATAAAATAATAATTATAAGATCTGGTAGGTATTACTCACCTGAGGGGGGGGGGGTGCACTCACATTGAAGTTCAATATGGGGATATGCGGCGTTTAACACTTTCCACGTGGCAGTCGACTGTAGACGACAGTTCCAAAATTTCACAAAATGTTCCAAAAATGTCTAGATTATTGAATTTCATCCCCATTTTTGAAATCACCATGAAAAATGCATTTAAAGAAGTAAAAAAAAGCCTAGTATTGGTTCAGTAATTCTTGAGATGACTTTTGAAAGTTGGGTTTTTTGAAAATCTGTTTTGTCAATAGCTGTGTGGAAAGTGTTAAGACCCCCTTTTCCACTTCTCTAGGGTATTTTTCACTTCTCTAGGGTATACTTCGACAAGCCTCAAACTGTCTCATGGTCAAAGTGACTCGTGCCTGCGCCCAAATATGTGGGCGTGTGGTCATACTCGTGCACATACGCTTGTATTAATTTTACGCGCGGAGAGATAAAAAACAAATATTTCTCGCCAATTTGGAACTGATAAAACTATTATAATTTGTTCACCTTTGATATTTCTTTTTGGATTACTTTTGCACGCGGAGAGTTAAAAACTAATGTTTCGCGCCAATTTGGAACTGACAAACTATTATGAACTGACAAACTATTATCATTCTTTGCACCTTTGATATTTCTTTTATCCTCACCTTGTTGGTAACTGTTTGAAGTTGTTTATTGGTGGCTTGGACAAGACTTGTAACGGCTTCCAGCGCTCTATGTGTATTGAAATCATCTGATATGGCGGATATAAACTCTTTTCTAACATCAGACAATCTGGAGAGGGATAAAAAAAACCACCAGAAATGTGCGAATACAGAAATGTTTCCTCAAGACGTCACAACACTTTTCCATTGCGCTACGAGGCTATTTTTATTTATTTATTTATTTTATTTATGCTTTCTTTATTGAGGGTAATATGCTTCAGTGACTTGCACTGCTTTTCAAGCAGGCCCTCATTTCGATACATAAGTACATACAAATAACAAATGTTAGTGTTTATATATAATATAAATTATAATACAAATTATGATACAGTGGAAATATATGATTTGAATTGACCGAGTGACAAATTTTCTAAATCAATGCGAATAGATGGTGATAAATTGTTCCACAGATGGCTAGATCTGAAAAGAAAAGTGCGCATACCAGAATTTGAGTTGATTTTAGGAATGATTAAAGTATTACTTGAATGATTCCTGGTAGTATGATTGTGATAGTTATGTACAAGCTAGAAGCAATGGAAGTTCCATGCGTGCTGGTATTATCAGGGTCCGCATTAGATGTTTAGCAGTGCAAAATGCTCCTCAATCCTCATATTTTGCTACACAATTTTGGAAATGTATAGCAATTATATACCATATGTTTACATACAAAATGTGGCAAATATTTCAAACTGCAAGCTCATCAAGCAGGTTTTGCTATACAAATTAAAGTTCTTAATGCAGACCCTGGCTGGTATTAGTAGTGGAAAAATCTGTCTCAAAAGGCCTTAATTTAGACGTAAACTGACCACAAGAATAGACAGCACAAATTATTTATCAAAGTAAAACAACAACCATCAAAAATTTAATTTGATATATAATTTATGCTGCAAAAATATCGTAACATTTTCCCTCAACTTACATAGCCTTGGATTTGAATAGATTCTGTTCATATAACTATGTGCATAATAATATTGTAGTTTTAGTGCAAAGAAACACTTGCAATAGCTGCCAGGCGTTACACAGAAATGTTGAACTCTAGTTTCAAAATTAAAACAGCACGTGGCAACTATAGCTTAAAGGACCTTATTGCACTTACATCTTAGTTATATGAAAAGGTTGTATCTACAAAAGCTGCCATCTGTTGTATATTACTGGTGCTCAATGAAGGGTATTTTAGATAACACAATCTGACAAATGGCAGCCATTGTAGATAGGGCTTTGTTGCACCAAACCCTAAATTGAGCATGTTCTAGTGAGTGCACTGATGATACAGTACAAGGATGATTACTACATGATTCATATTGGGGAAATAGGACACATTATACCTGCACTACTGTTCTTGTTCAGAAATGAATAGCCCCATAGCTATTTTCATTCTGATCATGTGAAATCGGTTAACTACTATATACACTCGTCCAAAAAGTTCCTTGCCACTTACAGTAGTAAAGTCCAAATATTTCAAATTAATATTTAATAGAATATATATAATTGTATATCACAATAAGCAGAAAGTAATCCTCTAACAGCTTTCTAAAGCATGGAACAGCTTTCTTAAAACATGGAATTTAGACATGATCACTCATGCATGTCAGATCCCATTCACTTGACAATGGCAAGGTCTGTGGAAGAAGATTGCAAAAAATTGGATAATCCCTCCATTCAAATGTTAATGTGAATGACTGAACACAATATGAACCTTACCATTGCTAAATGAATGTGCTCAGCCATGCATGAATGCGTACATCTTAATTTCATACAGACATGATAGAGAATTATTGTCTGCTTATTTTGACATGCAATTGTTTAATTTATATTAAATATTTATGTGAAATATTTGAACTTCAATATTTGAACTTCAATATTTGAACTTCAATATTTGAACTTCAATATTTGAACTTCAATATTTGAACTTCAATATTTGAACTTCAATATTTGAACTTCAATATTTGAACTTCAATGAGTGGCAAGGAACTTCTTTGGACGAGTGTAGTTCAATAATTTCCAAATTGGCAAGACTTCTAGCAGCAGCGAATTAATACAGAAGAATGTGGGCTCGCATTACGCAACAGGGTACATGATCTAAACATGATACGTGTGTATGTCAAAATTACACACGTATCATGTTCAGGTCATGTAAAATATTTGTATACCTTTGCATTAGCAGTGGTTCATCTATTGGTTGGCACAGAAGTTGACCTTTGACATATGCATCAGCATCACTTAGGAATGAAGAGATTTGATTGGCTAAGGAGACAGCTTTCTGCATCTTGTCATCACTGTATTCAATATCTGAAATAAAATATCAGACATTCCAATTTGAATGATTGGCGAGACTTTAACAGCAGCAACATCCCAATAATGGCCTAAAATATGAAAATATGCATTTTGGAGTCTTTACGGTCTGTTGCATTAATGCTGCTTACCATTATTATACTTGGTGACGAGACAAAATAATCTAAACTGGTTGGCGGTATATTTCTGTAGCAATTCTCTGATGCTAATCACATTCTTTAAGGATTTGGACATCTTATCAGCATCATGTTTTAAGAAAAGGTGACCTGGAAAGAGAAAAAGAAAATATCCTTTTTACAAAGATTCAAGCAGTTGTTGAGGCACCAAAGTATTGCTATCTACTGAAGATAGCACAGATATGTTGTTACGGTATCGCTACTAGTCCCATTCTATAACAACGATACATTGCTATCTTGCTTTTAGTCCGAGAGCGTGTTGGCACAGCGGTAGATTAGATACCCTCGCTTTGCACCAATGAATCCCGGGTTCGAAATCTGTGCTCGGTCAGGATTTATGTGCATTTGGTTTATCACGATCCATACACGCTCTCGCAGGTTTTCTCCGGGATCTCCGGTTTCTGATTAGTTGTTTCGGTTATCAAAAACTTCCTTGACCCAATGGTATTTGGGGAGCTGCATTGAAAAATGGTGGATGTTACAATATAAGTGCGGATAGGTTTGCGTTAGAAATTGGCAGCATCCTAGTTGATGGGACCTGATTCTGATGATTCACCAGCAGCAAAATTACAGCGCTTTGATCACTTTGGAAAGGCGCTATATAAATACTAATTATTATTGTTATTCTTAACCACATTGCTATCTACTATAGTCAGCGTGGTCATGTTATGGATAAAATGCCACTAATTTGTTTGTACATGCGTAAACCTGGAAGTACGTACTGGAAGCTTTCAAAAAATAAAGGCGCATCCTGAACGGTCAAACGTGAAATCACTACGCGCATGCATGCATCAGCGCTAGTTGTTCACACATATCACACATTTTGACGCAGCCCCGGGAACAACAACAAATCACACTCGCGTGAAATAGCTTGAATATTGCCCTACGTATTATGACACTGACTATAACGAAGGAAATCATATGTTATCATCATTATAACAATTAGTTCCATTCTATTACATCAATGTAATACTATCGACTTCCATCTATAGCGGACACATGTTGCAATTATAAAGCTATTAGACTTATTGTATTACAAACATTGCATAGCTATCTTCTGAAGATAGCAGACATATGTTGTAATCATATAGCTGCATTCCCTTTCTACAGCGTGTCCTATAAAACTGCAGAGCTTATAACTTAAAAAGTATGAAAAGTAACTGCTTTGTATTTTGGGATATACCTAACCTTAATTGGTGAAATTGTGATACTAATCGAAAGGCATTTCAATAGAGCATGGTCAAAACCTGCTGTATTCACAACTTTGTATTTTAAAAACCTTACATCCAATTGGTCTCATAATTTGAACAATTAATATCAAATATGATGACATTTATATCCCAAAATATGAAGCAGCTATGTCTCCTATATGTGACCAGTCGCATCAAAAAGGACATGTTGACGGCAAACACAGTTTTGAGATACAGGGCAATATATTTGGTGAAATATAAAGAAAATAAAAGACAAAAATATGCTTCTTCAATTCATAATGTTGGTCCCGTGTATCGGAAGAGCTATCCCCGAGCACGTTAAAAGGTCACAGACTCCTTCGTAAAGAGTAGGGGATCATCCCGGTCTGTGTCTGTACAACTTATTCTTCGGGCATCCCTTTAATTTAGTGCTTGTTCACTATTGGGTTTGTCCTGGCTCTTCAGCCTATTGTTATAAATAAATAAATATCTTGTGATTACAAAGTCCGATTACATTCAACATGGTATCATTTCAAAGCTTTAAATGTTCTCTTTCAAGTCATACCAATTACTCAGAATTGACTGGGCCTCCAACATGTCCAATTTGATATGACGTGTCACATATTTTTAGTTATAAGCTCTCTGGTTTTTGACTCAGTTTTTACACACTGTATTACAAAGCATTGCTATGTATATGCTATGTATAGATAGCAAACAGCAAACATGTTAAAATCAGATTTCTAGACTTGAAGCAAGCCTCACACTGCGCAATCTCATTAGTACAGTTTGAAAAGCTAAATATTTGCCTCCTGTGCGAATGTCCACGGTCTCACCAAATATCCACTGTCAATAAGCAATGGGAATCACCCATCTCCCATTCAATCCCCTCCAACCTTAAACACACTATCGACAACCCATATCTTCAATCATATCTGCCCCTACCTGAGTGCAGGAAGTAGTTAGCCCACTGGTTAGACTTGAAGCAAGCCTCACATTGCGCAATCTCATTGGTATGGTGTGGGAATGCTAAATCTTTGCCTCCTGTGTGAATGTCCAAGGTCTCACCAAATATACCACTGTCACCAATATGTAGGGCAAACGCAAAGCAAAAGAAAACAAGGTAAACAACATTTGAAGTAGCAATACATCAATAAATTCTTTTGTTGTGAGCCTGGTTTATCCATGAATTTTGCATGTAGCATCGGTCAGGGATGCGGTGAGCACACAGCTCTGTGAAACAATGATGTAACCTTGCATTCTTAAATTAAGGGGGCATAGAGGGGCAAGCTATAGTTTAGTCAGTTATCTCTCTGCCCAAATGTAATCTAGGCGTACACGTGTGATTATGGCCACACATACGCGCTTTTGAATGCGCACACGCGTCACACATATGATGCACGGTGCGTTGGTGCCTTCGTGCGCGCCCACATTTTTCTGTATTCATTCGCTGCTATAAGGAGGCTTCGCCAATTTGGAGCTGATCAAACTATAGCTATTTGAGGGGATAATCATGGCTTCTACCATTGACACATCGTATAGGATCAACTCTTTCATAGGAAACTGGAGCAAAGTCTCTTGCCCTTCCCATAAGATTGCGTGAAGTAAAAGCTGTATGTGTACCAATATATTTTGTTTTGAACATTTAGGAAGGGTAAAGTCGCCAGTTTTCGGTCAGCACCTATTTTCGGTCACTTCGCCCTAATCGTGTAATGAGAATGACCTTGTCGTTAAAGACTGACGGCTAAAAAACCGCCGCATATAGTTGATGCCTGGTATTGCGACGACCGATGCAATTACACAATTTTGGGGAAAGTGACCGAAAATAGGCACTGACCGAAAACTGGCGACTTTACCCTACTCTGTTGTTTAACGGCTGTGTGATGGTGGCGACAATTACATTTTTTAACTGCTGGTTATTCCAATTAAACCAAATGTATCCAAATATCTCAAGGTATTGGGGATGCAAATATGAATTGACTACACAGGTATAGTCTAAGGAGTCTGCTTTTTAGTAGTACCTCAATTGTGGCTAGTTGTGTGGACACTATTTGAATGGTTTCAAACTATTTTTATAACTGTATATTAATGCAAGTGAATAAGACATTTTTAAAGAAAATATCTAAATTATGACCGACTCTAATAAGTTACAGCAAACAAACGTTCAATCTCACCTGGCCATGACAGAACACTCTATATGCCAGCCTGGTCTGCCATTCCCCCAAGGTGAAGTCCACCATGGCTCATTGGGTTTGGAGGCTTTCCACAGGGCAAAGTCCCTTGGATTGCGCTTTTCTGTCAAGTTGCCTTCCTCCCCGGTATCATCTGCGTCACCGAGAGCCGAAAGCTTTCCATAGTGGTGTAGACCAAATGCTTTCACATTAAAATACACACTACCTGTGATTCAATTCAAATGATAGGTAATTAGGGGAAAGGGCTTCAAAGCCACAGTTATGGCCCATGGCTTTGTGTTGTATACAAGGCTCTTAATAATTGTACTTATAAATGTTCCATGGTTGAGCATAGACTACCGTGAATATACCATATGGCTGTGGTATTAAATCTATTACATTTGGTACTAAACTGACACAACTACCAGACTACGAGCACTGGGCTGCCCAGGCTAAATTTTCGCAGACCATAATATACCCAGAGTTTATCTCAGCACGGGATAGAAGTTGTGTGTGTACGCCTGGAAGTGCTGCTGGCCGTGTGGCCCTACTATGGTGTAGTAGGGTCAGGGTTAATGAATTCTTGCAATACATGATAAAGTTGTACCTCAAAGACTAATGAGAGGTAGTTACACCACTTATCTACCTGAGGGATGGGGCTATTCTCCAATATTCATTTTTCAAACATTTATGATTTCCCTCTGACATCGTTTGACTGTATGTTGATGCAGTTTTGACATCATTGTCAAAATACCCAACACAAGATTGGATTTAAATATTTCATGAATTGGTTTAAAAATCAAAACGAAAGATTTGTATCACAAAAAAAAAATGAATAAAGAATTATTTTAATTGTAGGGATTGGTCTAATAACAAGGTACTTTTGGATGTTCTCAGTTTATTTTACAACTTGATTTTAACATACCTTTAACCTTAATATGTTACCTTTGACCTCATTGACATATGATGGTTGCCATGTTGCATGCCAAATGGTCTTTGTATGAAAAAGATTTTTTGTTGTTGATGTTTACAGCTTATGACCTTTGACCTTGATATGTCACCTTTGACCTCATTCATACATACGAAAGATGCAGCCATAAGGTCTTGCCTACGGACGACTTAAGTAGGGTGTTACCTATGAGAAAGCTATTACAAATTAGCCTCGTCGGAAGTATTCCCACTAAGAAAAATGTGTCCCCATTTTGAGACAAATTAATTGAAAGCAAAGGTTTTACATAAAAATCTAAAGCAAATGTCATACCACTAGCTAAGCTAGGCTGTCTGTGCGGATGTAGCCATTTGAATCTTCCAAAAGAGGTAGGGTAGCAAATAGTCTATGTGTATTACGGAATTTTGGGGATTTGACAAGGTTACGATTTCTCCATGTTAAACGCTGTACAGTCTGTCACTAAGTGAACAGGGGCGATTCCATGAAAATGTGACGGAGCAAAAAAACTAAAAAATGCTCCAAAAGATTTAATTTTACATTCATGTTGTGCAAAGCCTATGCAAACGTTCAGGAAAAAAATATTGCAACCATTGACCGTTGTTAACTATGATTTTTTAAAACTTTTCTTACTTCCAAAACGGTAACACGTGTTACAGAAGCAACACTTTTTTGAAAATATTTCCTAATTGATTTGATTTTAATTGATGCCACTTATAATTTTAATCCTACTAGTTAGGCCCTATTTAGAAATAGTAAACAAATTGATAAATTCATAACCACCACTCCACTATAAGCCATCAAAATGTCGTAACGCGTGTTACCGAACTCATATTCAGTAAAACGTGCTAAAACCTTAATTTTTTTAGAGTTAGTTATCACTTTTTATGGTTTATATGTTAGTTCCATTGTCAAAGTCAAACTTAATTTTAATTTAGAAATTAAATAAATAATATAAAGCTAGTAAATTATGGATGGACAAAATGTAACGTGTGTTACCGTAACACGTGTTACCGACTATTTTGCAATTTACAAAAAAGTGAGAACTTAAATTCTTGTTATTATTCTAGTATTATAAACCTTGGGTAGGTACTTGCTCACAGTAGTGACCAATTGATTGCAGGTAGGTTAGTTTAAATACACAAGCAAAACAAAGTTGGGATTTATTTTAGTGCGTCTTTTTTCGTAACGCGTGTTACCGATATTCAGAGCGGTCTTACATTAACATGAGCTGATATTTCATATTGGTGTTAGCATGAGGATTTAGCCTTAAGTCTTGGGTATTACAATACAAAAGATGTAAACTTCATTCAGACTACTTTTACAGTTATAGAGGGGAGAATAAAGAATGGCGCCCTAAAATGTAACGCGTGTTACCGTGGAATCGCCCACAGGTGTATGACCAGTTCCTCTGTGGTGAACTGCCAAAGTGGTAGGCCAGCTTTAAAATAGGTGGGAAACAGAAAAGTCTTAAATAAATTTATTTACCTGATGCTGTGGCATATGCAAATCCATTGTCAATTATTTGCTGAATAAACCTTGTGATCTCGACTATATGATCGGTTACTCTGGTGTATATAGTAGCTGGTAGAACCTGAATGAAATGGAATCAAAAGAGGTCAAATAAAATGGGGGCAGTGAAAAATCAGCCCAAGGTTGATGGTGGGGGCACTCATATTTGATGGTTTACCCAGAAATATGATTGTATGGGATGCATTTTTCACATTTGAAGATTCACAAACAGTTGAACTCTAGTCTTAAGGGTTTTCTTTACCACCAATCCAATAGGTCTAATAATTGCTCATATTACTGGGTTTTTTGGTTGAGATTCTTAAAAATACAGATATAAGATTTTTGTTTTCAAATGTCTTGCCTCCCCCTCAAGTAACATGGCTCATACCTTACCTGTGAGTTGCCCTACTACTCCCATCCCTGGAACAGAAAAAAGAGTCATTGGATGTTTTGGAAAAACACCTATATTTTTGTGAACTTTAATCCAATCTAAAAGATATTAATATAATCACTTTTAAAAGGATATTTCACAAATATTTATGTTGGCAACATTTCAGAATTTCTTAACCTTTACAGAGAAGTGGCTACTTTGATAACAGCATCTTGTACTGCTACCTTGGCAAAGGTCCAACATTTTTGAGCAAGAATCCACAAATTGATTTTTTTCAAAGATTCTCCTAAAGGAATTTGTGTGCATCAATTTCATCTCAAAACTTGATTTTCATCTAAAAAATGTTGGACATTTTGCATAGTCAAATGATTTCAACAAAAATCTTTAATGAGCATCAACACTGATTGTCGTTTTGTGCAACAAAATTCTCCTCCTATTGCCTTATAATAGTCATGTCCCACCCATCAATATAACAACTCACTAAGACTAAGATATATTGGCGACATTTTGAAGCATCACACAGTATTCAAACCCGGGACCTTCCATAAAAATGTCGAGGGTGAGTGTACGGACCAAAAAGAGGGCTTCCACATCAGGTGTACGACGCTTAAAATACCTATACCTCATGACAATACTTACATTTAGATTACTCATATCTTGAAGGAATTCCTCCGTATACCTCTGTGTCAGCTGCTGGAACGGAACGTCCAATTCTTGAGATCGCTTGATGATCTTATCGTCTATGTCTGTGATGCCCATAACCTGGACTATGTCGGTGTCGAAGTGTTCCGAAAGGATGCGCCGTATGATGTCAAACCGAACGTAGGAGCTATAGGTGGAGAAGTGGAAGGTGTTTTTTTATTGAGTATGCAGTTTGGTGTTCAGTTTTTACCAGTGTTGTAATAAACTCCAGTCAGTGACTTGACTTTGACTCAAGTCAGTTTACATTAACCTCGCCTCAAGTTGACATTTATAATTAGATGACTTGACTTGAATCATGTCACTATAGGTAAATTAATAATTGAACGAACACAACTAAGCAGCGTATCGCGTACATTGCGTGAAGCGCGCACAACCATTCGCGTGATAATTTTGGGCGCGATCATCTTTGTACTGCATTCGCGTTGTTCGTTCAATTATTAATTTACCTATAATAACAATAACTTGTTTTGATACTTGGTTTTAAATATTTATTTTAAAGAAATGACTTGACTCGATTCACTTACAAAGAATGTTACTTGACTCAAGATACATGTACTTATTCAGAACACTTGACTTGAGTCTGCTGCATAGGCGACAAAACAAAACCCAACCCTGCTCTATAGGTAAAGAGATCAGAATTTGGAGTATTAGTATTTTAATACTCCAAATTCTGAGCTCAGAATAAAATTTGAATTAAAACTAGATCAGAATTTAAAGTTTAAAAAAATCTCCAAGCAAATCAACCTTTTCCAAAAAATAATGAAAAACAAGAGTAAAAGTATAGAACGTGGGTGACAGGAAACTAAGAACTGACTTTCATTGGCCTAATACATGTATATTACAACTATAAGCCTTTTTGGTTCAGAGGCACTAACAAAATGCAATCATTCTCACCTGGCATGTCCTATATGTGCACTGTCGTATACTGTTGGTCCACATGCATACCTACAGTCAAATAATAAACAGTAATTAGAGAATAATCTAACATTAGAAATTCAATTTACATAATTTGAGGGTTAGTGTCACAACGTCCTATCTGTAATAACTGCCACTTGTTATTTACCGAGCTGATTATATGCAGAGCAATTGGTATAAACTAAAAATTAACTTGGAGCAGCCATTGCATATATGTTCTTTTTGTAGAGATACCTAGTGGTGTAAAAAGTCACTATATGTAATAGCTGCCACATGTTATACACTCAGTGGCGTAGCTCAGGGGGGGGGCAAATGCCCCCCCCCCCCCTGACGAAAAAACTCAATTTGGGCCCCCGCCCCCCTAAAAAAAAGGGGGTGAGAAAAAAGTAAATAGGCAAAAAATGAGAAAAAAGACCGAGGTTATTAGCCAAAAAGAAGGCCAAATTGTACATATAGTACATTTACTGTGCGATTTTTTTTTGACTGTGCGATTTTTTTTTGACTGTGCGAAATTTACCCCCCACTTACGTGAAATTCACGAGGTAAGTGACTTGAAAAAAAATTGGGGGCAACCTTTTACAAAAAATTTAGAAATCTTGCCCCCCCTGAAAAAAATCCTAGCTACGCCACTGTATACACTTCTGATGCTATATGCCCACCACTCATTCCACTGGTCTTTTTTAAAACACTCGGAAGGTATGTTAGTGCTTGAAATTAATTATTTTTTTTTTAATAAAGAACAAAAATTTTAAATCAAATAAATTCATGTTTTATTTTGATTTAAAAAAATCAAAACAATTGCTAACCCTGCTCTTCACATTTTCCAACCAATGGACTCCCACGGGGCAGTTTTCGGGACCTGTTTGAGTATGAAGAGAGCCCTCTTACGGCCAGATCTAATACTTTGCATTTTTGTCATGCCTTCACAAGCCATTGGAGGCGTACAATAACATTGGTGATATGAAAATACAAGCCTATGGAGTTTGGAGCATTTTAAATAGATTTACATGACACAAAAGAGGTTAATATTATATAGTGAAAAGACTAATTGCTAAGACAATCCTGACTATGTCATAGTCTACCTGAAACTCAGTTATTGAGATAATGACCGCTTACCATGATGCAATGTTTTTGTGCCTCAATAGAAGTGGGACTTTCACCTTGTTCTTAGTTAAACTATTCACAACACTTATTCCAACATCGGACCCTTCAGTAGGTTGTCTCCAGCTTGTTGCCTGACCTTCACTTGAAGATTGCATCATCATGGAGGATGAAGAAAAACACATGCGGGGTGGTAGCCATCTTCTCAAAGTTATTTCATTGTTGATTTTCATGAGAAATTTGCAATGTCGATGCAGATTACAAGTCCTCATGATGTATTAAATAATCTGGAAAGGAATAACAATATTTTGAAACCTTTGTGGATGGATGGCTCGGGCAATGTGTGCTGGAAAATAGTATGCAAATGAAAAGTGTAGTCTCTTTATATTTCGAGAAGACACAGTCAACGCTTATTGCTTGATTACTTCTTTTTTATTTAAAAAATGGCAGATTTAACAGAATGGATGGATCTGTCCTATTAAAATAAGACAGATCCACCCAAAACATTTTTTTTGTGGGGATGTTGCTTACAATTTACATGCCTGCTATTTTCAGAATTAAAGCATTCAGCAACAGCATTCAATTATTTCAAGATGCAACATTTGGTCAAAATTTATCACGAGGATGATGCACCCACCACTTGTTTCAAAACAAATAAAATAAAAGATAGGCCTAGCCTAGTTATATTTTTTAAGTCACCTTGGTGTATTCTCGTCATGTTCGTCCCTAGGCTTTTCTTTAAAAACTTGAAACAGTTATAAAACTGAGAATCGATTTGAATTGACCTAAAGAGTTTCAGCAACTTGTAGCTTCTTATTTCATGTATTTCTTAAAGGGGCATTGAGAGATTGCCGAGAAAAATGAAATTTGGAATTCATGAATTGTTTCAATAGATAATGTACATAGGAACCCTTAAGTGCAATGATTTATGGGGAAACTGTTCAAGAATGGCGATAGATTGAAATTTGGTTGAAGCAAGTTATGTGGTGAGTGATGCAGCTTCGATGTGATCACATCAAAATGACCAAAATTGTGAAATTTGACACGATAGACGGCGAATTAAAGGAGCACTAAGAGATCCTTCATGGAGGGAGCCCAAATGAAATGTCACTGAAATGCTACAGAATATGGGATGGGACTCTCTTGTTACTTGAAGACTCCTCGGACAGTCGTCCATGTTCTATAAAATACAATATCAACAGTAGGCCTATTTACAGTTAATCCAAAAGTAGCGCTTCCACACAAAAAATGGCATATTCTACCCTTCATATATCAATTGTTTAACTCAATACCTAAATATTTTGTGTCGCTTCAAAAAGATTCTTGGTTGCGTTTTTCCAGAAGAATTATGAAATTTCAGTCATTTTGTGGCAAGTGGACATTTGCCAGTATTTACAGTTAATCCAAAAGTACACCGCTTCCACACACAAAATGGCATCTTCTATCCTTTTATATCGATAGCTGAACTTGATACCAAAATATTTTGCATCGCTTCAAAACAATTCATGGTTACGTTTTACTAGAAAAAAGATGCAATTTCAGTCATTTTTTGCAAAAACTTTTTTTGAAATTTAATTTTCAAGCTTTCATTGTAGTGCACTATTACATTAACAAACAGGGAATCCTCTACGCTTAGGAAAAGAAGAAAAAAAAGTTGTGTTGCAGGTTGCCCTCAAGTGCCAAAAATTTAAAATCGGGTCGGTCGGTCGGATTCTCATTTTTAAAAATATTTTTCAATTACTTAATTTTATTTATTTTTTTGGCTGAAAAATATATGCTTTATGTCAAGACAAAATTGGTATAGGCCCATATGTCAATTTAACTAATGTTTCTAGTGTGACAATAGTCTAAAAAACATTTATTTAAGCTTACTTATTCATTTCAAGCAAGAAATAGTAACATTTTAGATACTTTTAATCAAATTTAAATCTAAAAAAGAAAATGCGACCCTAGTTTTTACGATTTTAGGGTCGGTCGCTGAGGGAAACACAACTTTTTTTTGTTGCCTTATTGTGTACTTATTGGTGTACACACACCAATCCCCTGCCCCACCACAAACCCCTCTCACCCCCATGCACAACCCCACTCAACCACAAACCTACTCCACCTTCCTGCAATGCTCCCTCCAAATCGAAACCACCCCTACAACCTCCCCTCCCCACCCCATGCCACCACAACCCCCACCACAGACTCCCTCCCCTTCCCCACCACAAACCCTTCCATCCCCACCATAAACCCCCTTCCCCACCACAAACCCCCTCCCTTTCCCACCACAAACCCCTCCCCTTTCATTCACAAAACCCCTCCCCCACCACAAACACCCTACCTCCCCACCCCACCGCACCACAAACCCCTCCCCCACCACAAACACCCTACCCATCCCACCCCAGGCATCCAAGCCACCATCCCCCTTCTCCACCATAAACCCCCACCCCAGGGCCATCCCATTCCCATTTGCCACCACAAATCCCTGCCCTCCACCACAACCCCTCCCCACCACTAACCCCCCTCCCCAACCACAATCCCCCATCACTAACCCCTTCCCAATCACAAACACCCTCCCTATACCCCACCTCACACCAAACCCTCTATTACAAAAATCCCATGGTATCGATTATCGTTGCGCCGCCCATCACTACAAAAACTGTTTTACAATAGACAAAACTTTTGCTTGATGCTGAATGGATGTTTCTGACACCCCCCTTGTATTTCATTGGCCACAAGTACTCATTTAGGCTAGTGGATCCACCCAGATATAGTGCTGAGTGATATCAAGCCTCTCAGTCTCAAACCAAAATCACAGAATGTTCTTCATCTCTTCCACAATTATCAGAAGTTGCTTAATTCAAACAGGAAATCAAACATATAAACCTAACCCCAACAGATTTTTACTCCATTGGAACAATTATTTTGGGTTTCAAACATGAAAAATAGTGAATTTATTGCGCATTTTGTCTTGGTGGGAGAATTTGGCCACTAAATCGGTGGCCAAATTTGCCACCTGCAAGAACTGTTTTTCTCTTTTTACTTAAAATTTAATATAATTATAATCAAGACAATAATTTACTCGTTTCATGTGTCGATGTGATGAAAAAGAGCCTA
Source organism: Ophiura sarsii (assembly GCA_035610835.1). NCBI lineage: Eukaryota > Metazoa > Echinodermata > Ophiuroidea > Amphilepidida > Ophiuridae > Ophiura > Ophiura sarsii. Next base: position 53,937,391 of record CM069450.1, on the reverse strand, counting down.
ACAGAAGTCTTTCCTCTCGTGCATATTTTGCTCAATCTTTAATATCTCTATCTATAGTACATCATGTATTCTGATCTTTGCTTGAAAAAGATGTTAGAGAAGTTTCGTGTTCTGCAGGTTCTGCTGGCTAAATTGGCAATTAACCTTTAACCTTTAGGGTCAACTCAGAAACAAAATAAAGACTGATCGTTTTAATAGAGGGAAGTATTTATATACACATCTTTTTTACTATTAAACTTTCTGAACTTACTGATCGAATACTTTGTGCGGTTGAAGACAATTATTTGATCATCCTACTATTATATGAATTTCAGTTCAGTTTGTAACAGGAAATTATTAAATAATCAAAATATATTAATCAGGTATTTTATCCCGTATGTTTATCATAAAGATCATGCACCTCTGCTGATTGAAATTTATGAATCCCCCTCCTTGTAAATGCAAGGACCTAAGGTCACCTAATATTTGACCCTGCGGTCATCACGCGTGCGTGGTGCAAGCACAAACAAGCTATCAACGGCGCTGGGGAAAGCGATGTCTTACTCTACGAACAATTAGTCACGATTTTATTCAATAATTTACACCTTTTCCACACGATACAAAATGTATCAGAATAGAGATTTATCAAGATCGTCTTCTACTGACATAGCAAACACCACTGCTTATGTAGACGACTACTTGGATTGTATTGAATCGCTGCCGAATGACATGCAACGAAATGTTTCACAAATCAGAGAAATTGACAGCAAATACCAAGGTAGGCCTTTTTTGATTCAATTCAGTCAGAAAATTAAAATAAGATATATAATAATGTTTTATATCATATATATAATATATAATATGTCTAGTAATCAGGAGACCGGGGTTCAAATCCCCACCGGTGAATGTCCTTGCTTATTTTTCGTTGGGACATTCGCCGGTGGTTGTTAATATTTGTTTGTTATATTGTCTATTGTATAGGTATAAAAGTCACTCCGCGTTGAAGACATGTTCCTATTCTGTCACACATGTTTTTCCCAAAATGAAATACCAATATTGATTATCAAAGAAATCACTTTTCCACAAGAAAACACACTCACCAATAGGAAAAACATTCCCTTTGAAGGATTTTGTAGTGTTTGAAGTCATTTAGCGCCATTTAATCACCAAAAAAGAGTATTTTTTGTAGCCATTTTCGTTGCATCACCACCCGATATCTGCGTGTGTTGATAAATACCTAAAACGCACGTGGTTTTACAAAAAGATGTCAAACTAAATAAATACCGGTTGGTTGATACATGTCAGGGGTCAAATGTTTAAAATCGCTATTTTTTTCTTTTTAACACATTTTTCCCGGACAAAAACGGTCATAATTACGCATTTTTAGACGTTTTTCAGACAAAAAAATCACGCGGGAAATAGTTTTTAATTTTAATTTTATTTTTGGGGGCATTAAAGTGGTAGGCACATCGTGGAAACATCAAAAAATGGATTTATTGGGCTTTTGTATGTATAATTAAAAAAGAAAAAGTTGAAAAAAAGTTAGGGCACGGAAGGGCTGGACAAATCCTTCAGTCGCGATATAAAAAAAAATTCCCGCGTAAATACAAAAGTTTAGAGGCAGGTTTCAGATAGCAATAATTTTGGTACAATATCTGTGCTTTCTTCTAAAGATAGCAATGTTTTGGGTGCACTATCGATGATTTCTTCTGAAGATAGTAATGTTTTAGGTACAATGTGCTTTCTTCTGAAAATAGCAATGCTTTGGGTACAATATCTGTGCTTTCTTCTAAAGATAGCAATGTTGTAGGTGCAAATATATGTGCTTTCTCCTGAAGATAGCAATTATTTGGGTACAATATCTATGCTTTCTTCTGAAGATAGCAATGTTTTGGGAACAATATCTGTGTTTTCTCCTGAAGAAAGCAATGTTTTGGGTACAATATCTACGCTTTCTTCTGAAGATAGTAATATTTTGGGTACAATATCCATTCTTATGAAGATAACAATGTTCTAGGAACAATATCTGTGCTTTCTTCTGAAGATTGCAATAATTTGGCAACAATATCTGTGCTTTCTCCTGAAGAACAAGATAGCAATGTTTTGGGTACAATATATGCTTTCTTCTGAAGATAGCAATGTTTTCAGAGCTTTTTAGGGGGAAATAACATAACATTGGCAGCCTGCTCAGTGCGCTACAGATGACAGAAATTTCTGGATATTTCTTTAAAAGGTCCATCTTTGAAGGACTATAACTCTCCAACGGAAGGACCTATGACCAAATAAGTCACAGATCTGAGTTTCTCTTAATTAGAGCTTTAATTTGATATATAATTATATGACATGATTCATAAAAGTTGAAAAAATGGCCTGTTATACCTATATTGTAAACACTGTGGGTTGGTAAACTGCTTTATATTATATTATATATATGATATAAAACATTATTATATGATTTATTTATTCAGTTTCCTCTTGTCATCACGTTTGTGATCCCTACCGTGTTTGGCCAAATGTCGCATGTTAACGTGCTGTGTGTATTGTATAACCCCGTCGCTTAATCACTTACCACTGATTCAAATTGCCGTTTATCAGCAAGTATCGGTTGTCTAGTGGTTAAGACGCCTGTCTAGTAATCAGGAGACCGGGGTTCAAATCCCCACCGGTGAATGTCCTTGCTTATTTTTCGTTGGGACATTCGCCGGTGGTTGTTAATATTTGTTTGTTATATTGTCTATTGTAAACACCGTGGGTTGGTAAACTGCTTTATATTATATTATATATATGATTTATTTATTCAGTTTCCTCTTGTCATCACGTTTGTGATCCCTACCGTGTTTGGCCAAATGTCGCATGTTAACGTGCTGTGTGTATTGTATAACCCCGTCGCTTAATCACTTACCACTGATTCAAATTGCCGTTTATCAGCAAGTATCGGTTGTCTAGTGGTTAAGACGCCCGTCTAGTAATCAGGAGACCGGGGTTCAAATCCCCACCGGTGAATGTCCTTGCTTATTTTTCGTTGGGACATTCGCCGGTGGTTGTTAATATTTGTTTGTTATATTGTCTATTGTAAACACCGTGGGTTGGTAAACTGCTTTATATTATATTATATGATATAAAACATTATTATATGATTTATTTATTCAGTTTCCTTTTGTCATCACGTTTGTGATCCCTACCGTGTTTGGCCAAATGTCGCATGTTAACGTGCTGTGTGGATTGTATAACCCCGTCGCTTAATCACTTACCACTGATTCAAATTGCCGTTTATCAGCAAGTATCGGTTGTCTAGTGGTTAAGACGCCTGTCTAGTAATCAGGAGACCGGGGTTCAAATCCCCACCGGTGAATGTCCTTGCTTATTTTTCGTTGGGACATTCGCCAGTGGTTGTTAATATTTGTTTGTTATATTGTCTATTGTAAACACCGTGGGTTGGTAAACTGCTTTATATTATATTATATGATATAAAACATTATTATATAAAATAAGATAGTTAATGATTGAATATGATTTCGATTTTCGAATTGCTATATATATATTTTAAATATTGAAAGAAAATGTACTATAACCCCAACTCCCTCAGCTAAATTTACCAGTACACTACTAGAGCATACAAAATCATTCAGTGCATTCATCTCTAAACCACTAGACCATACAAAATCATCCAAAATTTCCTGTATGATTTTGAATGGTGTAGTGCTCAAGGCCTGTACTCATTGATTATCATTATGTGCATAGGCTACTATAGCATACAAAATCATTCAGGGTTATCCAGGCCTTTATCTACTACATCTTACAAAATCATACAGCATATAATGCACAAGCATACAGTCAGTTTCATGTGCTGAGGCTACTACACCATACAAAATCATACATGTCTAATAACTTAATTTTAAGTAATTTGAAAATAAATTTAACCTTATTTTTAATTAATTAAACTATTGCATTATATTTATAATGGTAAATGCCAGCTGATGTCATAAATTTATAAAAAGAGACAACATGAAAATATTCATATTAGAAATAAATGTTACTTGTGCCAAAAGTGCCTGTACCCAGTTGATGTCATATTACAGAAGTTCTTGTACCGTAATCTCCAACAAATAGGCTGTATTTAATACTGTATGTGTGGTGTTTTTTTAAATGTTTTCCTTTATTTTGAGTTGTTGCGTGGGGCATTTTTTAAACTTATCATTACTTGTTTTACTTAAAAAAAGAAAAATACAGAGAGGATGGCAAAGTAAATATACAATCAATGGTGTTAAATTTAGCAAGAAAGTTAAAAAAATACATGAGTGGATGGCGAGTCTTTCAGGGGAGGAATCATGGTGGACCCCAGGCTTTGTCCATGAACCTGTGTATAGTTACTCCAAGCTCCATCCACTGTACCACGGGTGCCAGCACTGCCTTGGTGAGGCGGGGAGATTGTTAATGCGGGGAAGCATCACTATACAACTCCTCTGTGTGTGCGCTGACACTAATACTACAACTAAGCATGGTATATATAGTAACCACTGTCATCAAATATACAATCAATGGTGTCAAAATATGTATTAAAAGTGGCGGGAAATAACTAATGTGTGGCGGGAATTTGTCTTTTACAAAATGTCACATGAGATTGATATGATAATAAAAAAGTTTTTGGCGGGGTAGTCATAGAGATAACTAGTTTTTGGCGGGAATTATTTAAATTTGTAATGATTAACATTATATAACCTAACCTAATATGGTAGCAAATTGGATCATGTGACATCCACACCAAGGGTATAAATAGGGGTGGAACAGGGCACACCTGGGCCGCTATTCAACATTCTTGTTGAAGTTCCAACGTTTTCGTTGTTGAACGTAAGGTTAAAGTTAATCTGAGATGTCTGCTAGAGAGCTTAGACTGTTACAGGCTGGGTTGAAAGGAGATGAGGGTACAATCTTCGCTGATTCAGTCATGGGGAGAACAGCTAGGAAAAGAGGAGCAGGCAGAAAGGAAGTGGAAGAGAAATCTGAGAGCGAGGTTGGGAGAAAGAAGCAGATGAAGAAGAGTAAGAAGAGCAATGGCGGTAGTTCTAGTGAGGCTGATCATCCTCCTTCAACATCTCGTCAGAGCCAGAAAAAGAAGCAGAAGAAGAAGAGCCATGGTGCTAGTTCTAGTGAGGCAGATCATCCTCCTTCGACATCTCATCAGAGCCAGAAAAAGAAGCAGAAGAAAAGCAAGAGCAAGAACCCCTCGAGTGAGTCGGAAACAACCTCTACTCAAGCTCCAAAGTCAAAAGGGAAAAAGGTTTTGCCCAAGCGCAAGCAGGCGGCCTTCAAACAACACCAAGCAATCCAGGAGGCAGCCGAGCTGGACCAGGCAATATACATAAGCAGAAGAGACCAGAGGCGCAAAAAGAAGAGTCAGTATCGGGCTACTGTTGATACATCCGATTCTTCTGAGGATGATGAGTCTGGCAGGTCAGCGGTATTTCCCCGAGCAGTCGTCACCCGTCCTCCAACAACCAACCGGCCCATCCCACTTCGAACTGGGCCCAAGCGGAAGAAGACTGCAGCTCCTACAGAGCCAGATTCAGACAACGATCCCGATCTGTCGCTTCCCACCAAGAAGACACCAACAGGTTGGACGAAACGGCTGAGTCAGGTTATCGTTAACCCGTTTGCCGGAGCAACCCGAAGAGGACCAACATTTCTTGCCACAGTAACTACACCACCTGTGGAGTTTTTTTTGCGCTTTTTTTCTGGATGGCTCTTCCGGGACATGGCTAAATTCACCAACAAGAACCTGTCCAGCGCTGGAAAGAAAGAGACAACCGAAGCAGAAGTCCGTGCATGGTTTGGCATACACATTCTGATGGGTTTAGTGAGGATACCAGACATGTCTGATTACTGGTCGACGCATCCTGGTCTGCGAAACGAGCTGATTTGTCGGACCATGACCAGAGTTAGGTTCGAGACCCTTTCCAGTCATCTTGCTTGTGCCGATCCTGACGACGATCCGAAACACAAAACCGATAAAGCCGAGCGCTGGAACTACAGCAGGACGCATCCTCTTTTCAATCTCCGTGGTGTTTGGGACGAGGTGCAGCGAAACTGCCGAAGAAGATTTAACGTTGGGTGCAACTTGGCTTTGGATGAGGCGATGGTAAAATACAAAGGATTCCTCGCCTGGTTGAAGAAGTTTTTCATGCCACTGAAGCCAATAAGAGCAGGTTTCCGCCTCTATGCTCTCGCAGAATCCACTTCGGGCTATCTTTGCAACTTCAATTGTCATCCAAACCTGGATAGACCCACGACCATGAATGAGATAGTTATGCGCGTGATGGAGCCGTTTACCAACCTCTATCACCACATCTTCACCGACAAGCTATACACCAGCCTGAAGACTGCGCGTGACCTCCTCTCTGTAGGCATCTACATGACGGGTGCTGTGAAGAGCAGCTCAAAAGATCTCCCAGTAGACCTTTCAGCAAATCCACTTAAAAACCCGCTCAACTACCGGAAGATAGCCAAATTGTCAAAGCCTTCGGCGCCTCGTGGGACCTTCTATTCATGCCAGAATGGCCAGTACACATCAGTCCTTTGGAAAGACACTAAAGTTGTTCAGATGCTGTCATCCGGGCAACAACCAGTACGCAACCGCCTTACGGACTTTGTTGAAAGGAAGTGCGACGTTGAGGGTGAACGACGAAAGAAGATATTGAAGGTGACTGCTCCTCCACATGCCGTTGCTTACACAAAGAACATGGGTGGCGTTGATAGAGCGGATCAGCTGCGGTCCTACTACACATGCGCTCGCAAGTCGCAGCATTGGTGGAAGCAGATTCTTTACTTCCTGGTTGATGTTGCTCGAGTCAATGCATACCTATGCTTCAAGCATCTCCGTGATGAAGCAAAGGAAGCATCAAATCACACCACAGACATAGACTCCACCGACTCAGAAGCGGATCTTGACAACAATGCTGCCAGTGCCATTGAATTTGATTCATCATCGCATTTTGACTTTACACTAGACATAGCTACTGATTTGATCGGCGGATTTGCAGAAGGATATCCACAGCGGAGACAACGATATTCATCTATCCATGCAGTCCCCGAAAGGAATGGACCAGGACATTCCTGTGTACGCTTAACTCCACTCCCAAGAGGATGCGTCTGGTGTAAACAGCAGAAAAACACAACCAAGTCAGGATACACTAAGGTGACGAGATCAGGATGTGAGGCCTGTGGTGTGAATCTCTGCAAAGGTGCTTGCTTTCTAAGGTAATTACAAATTACATTACTTTCTTGTATTAAAATAATTAAACTGATTGTGGTTCTTGCATTATGTTTTACAGTTAAATTGCATATTTGATTAAATCTGGTTCGTTTACTTTGTTTTTGCAGCCATCACAGTGCAGAGTGGCTTGACCCAGCAACAGATTCTGATCAAGAAGAGTAGCTCCATAACAGACAAGGTAATTAATTATTCATAATTATCGTAATTTTATGGTAAATACTTTTACAATGCTTACAATTAGAAAAATTAATCACATTTAAATTACCCAACTTAAATATTGTTTCTCTCTCTTGTTTCATTTGCAGATCGAGCAACTCCTGGAGCTACGTTTTTTGGCACTTTTTTCACATTGTTTTTTGATGCAGTTTATTTATTGATAACCTTTTTTTCAAAATTTATTGGGGACTTTATAAAAAAAATGGCAAAGAGTGAGCATGGAAATTTATTTATTAAAAATATTCTGTTTATCCCAATTTTGATTAAACATTTATTGAAAGCTTTATTCTATTTCTTATTAAACATTTATTGAAAGCATTATTCTATTTATTCAAACCGGGTTTTTTCTTCATTTTTTGATATTTTATTATTTTGGATTTATTATCAAACTCACTCTGAACCAAAAAAAAAAAAGAAAAAAAAAAAATTTTGTCTTTGCGCTTGATACAAAAGACAATTAAGCCCATTGATCAATGGGGCAAAAGTCGATAATCTTTTGTCTCACGATCTAAAGGCTTATAGAGCAAACTTGTTTCATCTCTATGAAATCCAGTAAGATATTGTGGTTTCTCCTGAGATGCAAACAAAACAAACAAACAAACATTCAACATCAAGAATGTCAGGGGAAATATAAAAAAATCACGTTGGGGACGAAATGTAATACATGGAATTCTACCATTTTAAGTAGATAATGAACTTCTAAATAACAAATAAACAAGTCCTGTACGGTGGGGTATCGGCACATTGTATGACTAAATTAAAGAAAATTTCATTGGTTACTATTTTTAATTATATAATTTTAACTCTAAATTAACTATTATACATTTATTTATGTTACATGAACCACTATACCTTACAAAAATCCTACACAATAAACCAATAGAGAACCCCTACACCATACAAATTCATTCAACAACTTTGTATCCATTGACCACTACACCATTCAAAACCCAACAATAATATAAATCTGTTGACCACTACACCATACAAAATCATCCAGCTTTAGTAAGTCATTACAAGCCTCAAGTACTAGGCCTTACAAAATCACTCACTGTTTTATGCCTGACTGACCACTGCATCACACAAAATCATTCAGTGTAGGCACACTGGTGTAGACCACTACACCATACAAAATCATTCAGTATTTTCAAGCTGGATGATTTTGTAAGATGTAGTGGGGTTAGGGCTTTAGTTTAACTTTATTTATTTATTTATTTATTTATTTATATATTTTTATTTATTAAAATTATTAAAAAAAAGAATTGCATTCAGTTCACTTCACTGAACTGAATCCACTTGTTTATTTTTTGGCCTTTCCTTTTTCTTGAAAAGAGAATCTATTTACAATTTACAAGAAAAATGATATGTATACATGATCTATTCTACCTACAGTACAGTTCTGTTTAGAGTGAACGATATCAGCGCGCTGACCTCCGATGACATCGCAATCTCAGCGCAATGTCAGCTCAATCTCAGCGCAATATCAACGGGATTCACACGCACAGTAATTGCCCTGCTTGCGTTGACTGCGTTGATATCGATCCAAGTTTAAAGACCATGTGTACAGCGCTTACAGTCCGATGACATCGCGCTGCTAACCAGATTACCGATGCATGGAGTATCCTATTGTTTGGCCCGCTTACATGTATATGGCTCATTCCATGAAGTTGGGGCATATTATGTGACATCCAAGTGAAATTTTCAAAATGGATATTTTCCAGCTCTTTCTTCTTTTTTAGGTTCTACATTTACCAAAGTCCAATGTAGAACTTTTTTTTTTAATGTAACATTTGGTGTAAAATAACCGCACATGTTCAACAGTTGGATGACATTTCCAAAAATCCTGATGCTACATGGACACCATTTCCCATTTCCATATCATTTTCTAATAAATTAGCTTAAGATGTGGGCCAAGTTTCTATACCTCAATTAACTACTTGGAACCACAAATACATGAAAAGAAACCAGATTTTTCTAGGTTGAACATAACTTAACGAACAAGACATCGTAGATTAACTGTTTTATGTAAAAACTCATTGAAAAGTGACTCTTTATTTTGCAATTTGTATAATGAATTTAAATAAAGTACATATCAATATTTGTTTGATGTAAAGTACTCTATAAACCATGCACATTGATTACATTATAGTCATAAAGTAAGTATATGAAGTATTATTTACCTGTATAATGTTATAAAATGCACTACCGATGCTACATGGACACCGCGTCTCGTAACATTGTTAATAATAAGACTATTCATACTGTTACAATTATTTGAGTGTGAATGGTTTGTCTACTTGTTCATCATATCAAGTAGATACACAGAGTGAATTGCTTGAAATTTATCTAAACACTGTTCATGTAAAATTTACCTTTTCTGTGTACTTAAGTATTACGATGCTACATGGACACCGTGCCCTAAAATATTTGGAACAGCTTGAACAGGTGCATCTTTTTCAGATCAATAGAGAGGATGTACTATGATGTTAACTTTTTATGTTATAAGCACACGATAAAATTAATAACATGGATTGTAAAACTACAAATTACACAAAAAGATAACCTGCCATGAAGCATAAAACATAATTACCTATGATACACATACACCATTTCTTACAATTACACAATAACAATACACCATTGATCAAAGAAACTTAAGATGTCCACTGAAACAAACTTCATGCAGTGTTGTTCTTAAAGTACCCTTTGTGATCTTAGTCTCTTTGCTCGTTTCTGATTGAATCATCCTCTATTATTGATAAAGATGATTGAAAAGTTTGATCACTTAAAAAGTCAGTTTGCAAAAAAATAATTTAATTGCCATGATGGATTTCTTTGGAAAGGTACTAGTTTTTGAAAATGATGGGTTCCTTGTCTTCATCTCCATAAATTCCAGGACGATAGAACTGTCTTCTGAATTAATGTCAAGAACCTGCAAAGCAAAACAAAATAAACCCTATGGCTTAGTATCGTCATGGAACATTGTGTATTGATATTGGAGTAGATTATTAATTCATGCTGCACTTTTTGTGTTGCAGGAAAATATTTATATTAAAATCATGCTGGAGTATTTTATTTATTATTCATTTAACATGAAAAAGAATAGCAAAGGATAGAGAACTTAAATGATTTACAATTATTTGTTTTATTTATAGTAAATAAAACTAAAATAAGGGAATGTTTATTGTGAATTCAGTGAAATGCTAATGGAAATGGTGTCCATGTAGCATTGTGTATTAATGTATTTCATTAGATATACATCTCTCATAATATGCCTTTTTTCTGTAAAGTGTAGTAAAATGTAGGCAATGTTTTGAATGTTTTGGGTGATGGATAATTTCGAATGGGGTAATTGTTTTAGTCTAATTAGGCAAATTTTATGAAATGCTACATGGTCACATGGACATGGTGTCCATGTAGCATCGTATTGGTAAGCTATATTATTAGCATTAAAAGAGCAAAAACTAATTCATTATTATAGTCTATCCATCTGAGACCGATCTTCCAACCACGTGACTCAGCCGTTCCATTGACTGGGAGAGGAGGCTATTTTCTGACAAAAATATCGATGGAATCAGTAGAGTGAAAAACGGCCACAATAAAAAATAATTATGTTATCCACCTACTTTTATCATCATAACCCAAGTTGTGCCATGAGAGTCAGTTTAATTGACGTTGCAAAGACAGGTAGCTTTCCCTTTCTCCATTTCAAAAAATGCTTTCAATTTGGCAAGCACTGGCTGCATCTCATCTTCAATGGTCTTATTTGGTGCCATTTTAAGCTCTACTGTACTACAGGCCTCTATGAACAGGTACATGTAGAGTGATAGACCCGATGAAGACAACCTTTCATTTTATAAGTCAGAAAATAAACTTTATTTAGTTTGTCAACGTTCAAATTGTATAATATTTGTTTGAATATGAAAATCATACCTTTCAATATTGATGCCATATCCTAAAGCGTATTTGTTTCTTTCTTTACTTAACAAGGAAATCTGATTGATTCGGACTTGCAGACAGAACACTTTTAGGAATACGGAGATTCATATCATTTTACAACCATTTTATCTTACTATAGGCCCGGCCAATCCGAGTGAAAATATACATTATTTACTGTTGGAAACATTACAAGATAGCAAATAAAAATTAAATGTGGCCTCCTACAATATGCTAAATGTTAAAAAGTCCATAACTTTCGATCTTTTTCAGCTTTGTGATTCTATTCATATGCCGAAATCACAGGTGACGATTATGGTAAATGTTCAAAGTCCATCACTTTCGATCTTTTTCCAGCTTTGTGATTATATTCATATGCCGAAATCACAGGTGACGATTTCAAAGCCTTTTGATTTCAGATAATGCGCAAATGGTTCGATATTTGTCTCTCTTTGAACGGTAGGCCTACACTAGACGTATAGCTGCTATGTGCATGCGTGTGATGAGAATATAATATGCATTGGAACAGTGTTGTGTATGTTTGCATAAGGCAGCTTAGTTGTTTCAATTCACATTATAGATGAGGTTCGACCGGAGGTTGGAATAAAATGGGATCCTTCGACAACTAGCAAATATACGCCAGAAGACAGCACATCTTATTTTTACTCATCTCCCCTGCCCATCCCATCCGAGCACCAAAGATCGCTCTCAGATGGATAGACTATAACTTCAAAGTTTATTAATGATGTGATTCTACAAAAAAATTACAATTTCAACGAACTATAACGATACCCAATGCAAAATATTGCCCATGCTATGCCCGATGCTACATGGACGCCAAATTATTATGGCGTCCGTGACTCAAAATTAATATCATAACATGAAAAGAAATTCTGATTCAGTGTTTCCCTTTCAATAAAAATGCATTAATAAATACAGACATACAAGCAACATTAAGAAATAATTACAATCGCACTTACCATTCACAAAACTATCCAATGTTTACATTTTGATGCTACATAAAAGTCCTGATGCTACAACGGGACACCAGCGACTGAAACCTTGATAAAACTAGCCCACATGTGGCAAATTCCAAACAAACCTGATAGCTATTGACCTCTATCCTTACAAAAAGAAATATGGAATGTTTTATTTATCTCCAGGGGGGGATTCCCACAAATTGCATAGGATGTTTATCACGATGCTACATTTTATGGTTAGGACACCATGCACACGGCACGGTATACTTTTTCATGAATATATGGAATGGTCTTCATGAAATTTATTCTCATTTGCAATAGTTTTCAATTGATAAATGCTCTTAATTTTGGAAAATAATTTTAAAATGTATGATAGAGAACTACCCCCATTCAGCAATGAAAACTCCCGATGCTACACGTGTATATTTTGTGGACACCGTGCGTAGCATCGGAAAGGCAATTTTCATGTTGCTTGGGTGAAAAATCAGTCCAGCGTGACGAGGTGTTTTGGTCAGTAAACTATGAATACATGTATCTTTTATTAATCAAATCGATTTCCAAGCAATTCTATGATAGTTTTGCTTACATAAAACTCATATTAATTGTTGTGTTTTCCATGTCACGTTTTTTAGCAAAAATGGTCTTGGACACCACCTCATTTTTTATTTATTTTTTCTTCAAGGAAGGGTCGATTTTTTTTTTTTTTTTTCATGGCTCAATACTATAACCTAGTACTGTTTTTGGACACTAAAAAAATTTGATATACACATAGAGTAAAACAGTTTATAAGCTGCCTAAAGTACCAAATTCTGCTATTTTAACAAATGCCCCAACTTCATGGAATGAGCCATATATATTATGAAACTGGCATTTATTCAACATCATCGAGTCAACAAATTTGTCATGTTTGTAGCAATTAACGATAACAGTTCAAATGAGTATCAAGAAAAAGGAACAAAATAGCTTGCAATTTGTAAATATTAGGCTGACTTGGACAAGTTTCTCTACTCGCGGCAAAGTTTTTGATAAACCGTCAGACATAAATATAATTTATTGCGGACCCAAGACAATTTTTATTTTCGAGTTTTTATTTCAACACTCCCAATCCTTGTCGTATAACGGGTTCGCCGCGGGTTCTTGTAAAAAAAACCCAAAAAAACATATTGCAATGAGTGAACGTGTCCCAACTAAAGGAAAACTTACAAACTAAATACTGTATTGATTTTAGTCGGCAGACTGATTATTGACCATTACAACACACTTCATCCACCATTCACGCATGTATTGATTGTATGACAAGCTTCAAGTGGATAATTGTTTGTAAATAATGAAAGACATGCAGCAGTCAACGCAGTTGTGGCTCTCTAAACACGTCGCGCTGACATCGCGCTGTCTCCAAAAAGGTCGGACATAATATCAGCGCGATGTCAACGGACTTTCAGCGCAATGTCAGCGGACTATCAGCTCAAAGTCATTGCAATGTCAACGACATCGCACTGTTCACTCTATTTCGATCTGTACTGTATGTCATAGTACAGGAAACCCATACGTTGGTGGGTTTTTGTTTTTTTGTTTTTTTCCCTACCAACATAACATAACATATGGGGAAATTGTATTGCTAGAAACTGTCAATTTGATTTGCTGAATACAAAGTGAATGGTGTGGCTCTCAAATGATTGGTGGGGGAATTACAGCAAAATGCATTCCCGTTGATTTTCATACTATCTACGCACCTTCATAAAGTCCTCATCTTTCTCTCCAGCCACTTTTTAAAACATGAAAATGCTAAATTATTCCATATTTAATCATAATTCTCCGCCGTGTAAACGCAATGGCAGAATTTTGTTTAGACATTTCGCAAATATCCCAGTTTTCCCAGTAGGCAACGCGGTCCAGATTTAGTCTCGTCCCCCATCGGAAAGTAACAAACGTCTATATAATACGCTACGCACATCACTTACGAACTTACGAATTACATGTATTGAAACAAGTCTATTTATTAATTAAACATGGCGCCGATTTCGATAAACATCGCTAGTGCTGTTAAGTGAATGGGCTTACAATTTCACCTTAAATTTCAAGGGAATAGTGCATTTGTACAAAATGTTAAACGAATGGCAAGATAGATGAGAAAGAGTAGATAGAACAAGCACAAAGAAGTGTGTTTTTGAGCTCTAGTAAGCGATACAGAAATTACCACAAAAATCATATTTAGAAGGAGCCATACTTAGGATGGGGACAGATAGTGAAACATGCCAAATACCCTATTATGATGAATAATACCAACTGAAGACAAATATCACTAAGTATGATTTGTTTTCAATTATATAGCTAATAAATATCTACCCTTGTGTGTAACACATTGAAGAAGGAGATAGGCCTACACTACAGGCTCCGCACTTCAGCCCCGTGTTCCCACCCACTAAGAAGCCACAACCACAGGCGGTTGACTCTCATATCTGCCCATTGTTGAGATTTGGTTCAGTATAGCGCACTCTCTATCAGTCCTTCACCCGGAAGTTACAGCGTAAACTGTCAATCATTTGTTGTGAATGAATATTCAGTTCAGTCATGACTATTCATGAGTCATGACCTCACACGATGTGATCGTCGCGATTCGTCGTCCTTCCCGACGGATCTGATTACAATATTCATAAAATGCAAATAACGACACGCCCCTCCTCTGTCACTGCCACACGAAGCCATATCCACAATTTAAAATTTGTATTTTGTTCTATGTAAATTAATTTCAAATAACCAATTCTGAATGTTTCGTGTCATATAAGAACTAAATTCTGCCATCATCAAAGCAATCAGTTCTACTCTAAATCACAATCAGCTTTTTTTTACCATTGAGGTACTATTTCTGTGCCACAAATCATGTTTTGAGCTGATAAAAACCACCATGTCTCATGTCGTCTGGTTTCCTACGATCATGATAGTGCGCCCCCTATAAAACCTTCCCGTGAATTTGGTTTTAGTTGGCCAAATTTTGTCTGAGGAGTGACCTATCCCATTATTATATAATCCCTGACAACCATCAGCTACTCATTCGCGCAGTAGTATACCGTGCTCACTATAGTATAAGGCCAAGTAACAAAAATTATGTGTTTCACGTCCCTACTACCCGCGCCAATTTTTGACGCCGCTCCAATATTTTTGTTATTTGTTATTTTCAAAAATTCCTTCAAAATTCCAAAATAAGTTCCAAAAAAAAAAAAAAAATCATACCTGGCTTTGTTGTGTGTGAGTGTGTCCATCATTTCAACTATATTTCAATGAAAAAGACGCGATAAACACTCGTTGGCATAGAAAATGATACAAATATCGAAACAATTCTTGCAAAAAGCTTGTAATTTGGCTTCTGAAAAATAACAAGGGCCGCCACTGATTTTTAAAAAAGTCCGGACGAGAAACACATTATTTGTGTTACTTGGCCTAATTATACTAATAGGCTCGGTTGATTACGTCATCAAAAACTGTCCGCCCATGCGCTTGAAGATAGGTAGGAAGTAGTAATGCTTAGATTTTCGGCCTAGATTATTTTATTTTGAAATTGTTTAAAATGTGTGAAATATCTTGAAAATTCCCTGCAATTAAAATTTTGATCTATCTAGTCTGTGGTCCAATTTTGCTACAGAATACCATTAACGATCCACTTTCCCCCAAAGGTTGAATTGACTAACTTGCCACTTATTATACTTTGAAAGCATGTTAAAGTTAAAGGTACATTGTAGGTGTTACCATGTTCCGTTTGCTGGTCTGATTTTCAACTTTATGTTTTCTATACTACATGAAGGGTCGTATTCCAAGTTTGAGTTGCATGGTTCTTATTTTAGAAGCACATGGGGGTAAGCTTTAGAATACCCTACCATTTTATTCCTCACCGTGTACAAAGTAAGTGTATGGTTTGTGCTTTAAAAGTCCCCATTGAAGACATGCAGTGGTAGGGTATACTAAAGGAAATCCGCACAGGTGACATGACATTGCCCATTGAAGGAGTACAAACTGGCGGGGTGTTTAACCATAACCACCTTTGGCAGTGAAGTGATTCACTGCATTTTGGCCTATTTAACGTCTAAAGGGACATTTCTTGCGCCACACATTTAACAGAAATAATGAGAAAAATATGGGATTTCTTCTGATGGGCACAACAACAAAAAAGCTAAGTGATTGGAGCATCCACCTTTAAAGTATATGTTCTGATCACCTTTTTTTGGCTATGAATTTTTTTTCACATCAAGATATTTTGATATCTGATATTCAGAAGAATCCTCATATTTTTCTCATTATGTCTGTAAAATCTATAGGGGCCAGAAATGTTCCATTTAGAAATAATAAGCTAAAATGTGGTGAAATTATACTGCCAGTTGGTTAACGAACAGCCAGTTTGTGTACTACTCAATGGGCACATTTCTTGTGACCTTGTGCTTCTTAAATAAGAACCATTGGAGTTATGCAACTCGAACTTTGGAATGCTACAATTTTAAGGATAACCTTTTATGTAAAATAGAAAACAGAAAATAGAAAAGTTGAAAACCGGGCCAGCAATCAGAGCATCTACCTTTAAATGCAATGCGACAGTTTTATCAATTCATTTTTAAAATTATTATGAAATAATGTTCTTGTTCATTTTACAGAGATCTTGCGTGAAGTCAAGCAGCTTTACAAGAACCTGACATCCAAAGAGAATGTGATGGAAGGCGTGAAGCGACGTCGATGCCTCATAGATATCCACCGTGCCCTGGTCGAGAGCCAAGAGCTAGGCGATGAGAAACTACATTTGGCAACACAGATCGTAGAACAGACTGAAAATCGTCTTAGAAACATGGAGATGAACCGAGACCGTGTGGAAACCTCGGAGAAAGCAGCTTTGCGCCCTGCCATCGTTCCGCAGGCAGCACCCAAGGCAGTGAAGAAGAAGGAGGATCATCACCACCACGAGAAAGCGAATAAGCGCCCTCGACGGCAACGTACTCAGGACAATGGTAAGGAGAAGGAGAAGGAGAAAGAGAAGGAACCCGCTGCAGTGTCTACTGACAACCCTAAACCAGCGAAGAAGAAAAAGCGCTCAAAGACCAAAGATAGGGTTCAGTCCCCTATCAACGTTCCCATCGACCCGGATGAGCCCACATACTGTCTGTGTAACCAAGTGTCTTACGGCGAGATGGTGGGTTGTGATCATAAGGATTGTCCGTATGAATGGTTTCATTTCGGCTGTGTGGGACTCACTAACAAACCAAAGGGAAAGTGGTACTGCCCTCGATGTCTCCAGGACATGAAGAAGGGCAAAGCTTCAAAATGAACAGCAGAACATCAGACATCAGCTTTTGTTTTATTTTGACTTTGTTTGGTGAGTGACTGTACAGTGTACATGACCGAGTAGCATAGTAATATTGATGAGAAACCAGAGATTTTGTATGTATTGCATTGTGTTGTTCCATCTGTTTCCTGAACCATAACTCTACAACACCATACAGAACCACACAGCCAACAGCACTTCTAGCCGCGTGCACACAACTTCCCATGGTGCACTAAACCCTGGTATGGTCTGCGAAAATTAAGCCTGGCAAGCCCAGCATGTGGTGTCGCCTGTCACGCCGCTGACCCAGTTTCAATTCCCTGGGGCGAAAGACAAATTTTGTTTGCCCCCCCCCCCCCCCCCCCACCCCCACCCCATTTAACCCCCTGTTATTCTATTCATTCCCACTGCTACAATTCTAAACATTTTGTACTGTGGAAAAACCTAACATTTTCTGAGGGCAACTTGGGTTGGTAAACAATCCTAATGATGCCCAATTTCAGTCAAATTTTAGTATCCCAATTCCCAATACAAACATTGTGATGCACCAATGCAATGTATAGATTGTGCAGTAATGCGTTTTGATACAGCCAAATCATGCCATGTACGATGAACAACAGTACTGGCAGCAAAAGTAACTATGTTTCTTCATTATATTTCTATGCCAAGTACACAGAATTCCGCTACTTGAACATGTACATGGTGCATCCCTATCTGTATAATGAAGAGAATGGTAGGGGAGATATAGACGTGTCTTCATATTTATTTAATGCCTGAAATAGGGAGCCAGTGGGTAGAACATGTTCACCAAGCACACAAAAACATGACTGTTTTTATGGTCATGAGGTCTTCAAAAGTATGGTCTGGTGAAAGTCAGATTTCTTGAGGTCTTAATATTTTATGTTTCCGAAAATGCCAAATAAATATCTTGGGATTGACATGCTTGTAAAAACAAAATTTAAAGAGTTTGTAGTAGACCTAAATGGTATGTGATTGATGTGTCAAATTTGCTTAGAAGATCTATTCAGATTTTCTTGCCAAATTTGTAGCCCTATCCACATAACCGGATAGGATTATACGTTATAGGTTACTGTGTAACCGTTGCACAGGTTTATACCATAGAATTTCTAACACAGAGTTGATGATGAAATTAATAATCAGTGTATGCACTTGGTCACCCAAAATTGCTGATATAAGGCAATTTGAACCGATGCGACGGGGTTTTACAATAAAGCACACTAACATGAGACATTTGGGTTGGTAAACTGCTTCATAATATATTAAAATAATCAGTGGCAAAAATAGTGAATATAAAGAATTACGCCTGTTTAACATAAATAACCTATTTTCAACCTGTCTACAGAATTCCTAATGAAAAAAATACAAAAGCATTTTTTTTTTTTTTAAATAGTGAAAAATAAAAAGTTATCTGACCCATTTGAACATACAAATTGTAATTATATGTTCAATTGGTTGATTTATGGATCAGTTACTTTTGTAGTTGAGTGGCATCTGTAGCATTGAAGTTAGGGAAGGATTTGATCAGATTACGGTAGCGCTGGGGAATAATCTTTCTGGAAGAATAGAATGTCTCACTTGGATGGATAGCGTTTCATGAGAAAACTTCCAAAATGGGTTGTTTTATTTTAAAACAAGCATAACTCCTTATAACAAACACTAATTTCAGTGATTCTTATGGAAGAATCTTTACATATTTATTGATATATGTCAAATTTGTTCCGTCTTTTTGGACAAATAATCAATACTGGTCATCTTCTTTTATGTTGAGAATACTACTCTTGACAGACCCCCTCATATTATTAGCCCGACCTCTAAGGCCAATTCAAATTGATTCTGAGTTTACTGTCTCAAGTTTGAAAAAAGGGACAAGGTAACTTTTGATATTAATTATTTAATTATCTTTTATTTTCCTTTATTTTGAAACAAGTGGTGAAGTTGTCGCAACCAATATCAACCCATAATATAGAGGACTCTGCATTTAATTATTATACAAAAATGATTAATTTCATAGCCAACCCAAGTAATAATACAACGATGTTCTTTGTTTATAATCGATTCATATTTGATATCATCAGAGTCAGAAAGTAGCAATACAAGTCGTTTTAAAGGAGAAAATTCTAAATAAGCATCAAATAATAAGACATTTTGCCATTCTCAATTTTGGATGTGGGCGGGAAACAGTAAACTTATAATCAGCTTTAATTGGCTTAATATACAAATTGGGTTTGCCTATTATACCAGGATGGTAGTTCCTACATACCTAGTGATGTCAGCTTTTATAAACCTCTTAGGGCAAACTTCATCATCACTCTTTAATACAGCATGTTTCTTTGTATTTCATGGTCCAGGACTTGACAAGTTGACACAAAATCAAAGTATGCCCCTGGACTCCCTTCTCTGGTTTGCAAACACACACAATTGAAATACTGCCCTCTGTTATTATATTTTAAGACTTTGCAAATAAAAGTACCCCCTTGCTTGGCATATATACTTTGTTAATATTATGCTCTCTTTTTTTGTACCAAATTGGCTCTTTAATAGAAAGTTTTGAGTATGAGAATTGGTTGCATTGTTGATATTCTAGTGACAGTAAGCCTTTTTGAAATATGGTGGGCACACAAGGAGGTGGCATGCTTCTATTGGGTATTATTCTTTTGAGCTGACTATTAAGGTTACCAAGATGGGATTTTAACACCATCTCCTTTTATGCCTGCCATCAAGCTTGGAAATAAGCGGGAGCTGGGAGTTTTTGTACCTCTGATTGCTAAGTTTTAGCGCCTGATGATTTTCAATTTCTGCACAGCAAGTATAGCACCAGAAGCTACTCTTGTCAAAGCTCCTTGTCCATGTATGCTTAATTCGAGGCTTGCCTGCCATACTTCAAAAAGGCTTATTGGAGACAGCAGAGGTAGAGCAGTCTCTTTTTAAATCTCAGGGTCCGTAATGGTCCATTTTAACAGGATTTTAAATTGTTCTTAATACCTGAATTTGCCCATTTCATTCAGTTTGACATTTAGGATTGTCATCTTCCAAATTTTAAGACTGATTGACATCTCTTTTTTTTCACTCTAACTTTCTGCTGTGAATGCTGTAATCAATGCTGGGGTCGACTTGGATTTGGTTAGGATAGGCAGCCTGGCCTTGAACCTACCTCTAAAATGTTTCTAAATATCGAGAAAAACATTGCCCCATCAATTTGCCCTATCATTACATTGGGCTATTCCAGTTGAAAATCCACATGGCAGACATGACCGTAGTCTTCCACACAGGGAGTGTAGTGTAGATATCAAATGGGGCCACGTCACCCATTTTGAAATTCACACTCACAGAAATAATGTTCCATAGGGGTGTATGGATTTCAAATGGATATCCCATTACTCTAGGGGTGGGGATACAGTCTCCCATCATATAAGCAATTATAGGACATTGTTGTGTACTTTATCAGTAACAAGAATGGTGTTTACATAACGTACACATAAAGATTGTGTATCAGTACGACGAATAACAGGTCTGTTGTAATACCACACAATGTCTGAAAGCATTTTAATGCAAAATAGATTGTATATAGGTAATATTAAAATATCAATTTGCTAGAATATGAAGAGTCTCGAATGATTTTATTAATTATATTATTGTTGTAAAAAATACAGTTTGCAAATGTTGTCAACAGTGTAGCATGTCTAAGGAGTCTTGAAAATATTCTTTAAACACTAGGTTACTCTCTGGAAGGGGAAGGGAACTCGCATGTTTTTGGGTACACTTATGTAATGTAAGGCCAATTTAACATACAGGGTGAGTCAAAAAATTGCAATAGTGGAAAGAAGCCATTTTGTTTTCAAAACCAAGTTGAAACTTGACAATTTTTATTACTAACTTTGCGCGAAAAAATGGAAGTTTAATATCATTTTCCGCTTGCTTTTGGTGAACCTTTTTACCGCACGTTTGTCCACGAAATGCCGAAAAACATGCATAAAGATCGTAAAATGCGTCTATCATTCAAATTTGGAAACTTGAGTAAATTTGTGATATAATTGGAATTTAATGCATCCTTTCTTGTTGACATGTGAGGTAATAGAACAATAATATAAACCTGATGATATCCTTTACTTCCTAAGATCAAACCTATTTCTTATCTTTACAATTTATACATTTATTCGTGATAAACCAGTGAGTGTTACTTTATCATAAATACGGTTTATGATATTCATACTAACCGTTCAAACTCATGTACTTATAGATAAGCAAACGGGGCATCTTGTAAAATCATTAATTCAAATAAACTGGATCCCCTGAAATCTTTGAATCTCCTGTTCCCACAGATCTGAAGCTTGCTTGAGATTCAAAGGATGCTGATTTGATCCAAAGGTTGCTGGCTAGGGATTAACTTAGGTTTTCTTGTTCAGTTTGGACGGTATGCACCTGGATTACACCAATGTGATTGGGTAATCAAACAGTTCCAAATTGGCGAGAAATGGTTTTTTAAAAATAAATACAAGCATAAACGCACGGTTATGGCCACATGCATTGGGTTTGAGCCGCACCCACGCGTCATGCAATATGGAAATGTCAAACTAACATCACCTGATGTTTTGTTTGGGCTAAAATCTGAAATGTTGTTGTTTAAACCAAGTAAAGTTACCCGTCTCCCTGGAATGGTCACTCTTGAGGCAAGATAAAGTAATCAACTTAACATTTTGTTTGGAAAATGGACCTCCTTTTATATTCTTAAAACCAACGGCTACTAAAAGAACTTGCACAAAGACAAAGAAAAGAAATACACTTATGTTATAAATATTAAGGCCATGGTGTTTTATTCTATCTACATTGAACATGTTTTGATGAATACATTCACAAGTGAGATATGAATCGTTGCTAAATTAAGGCGATTCTAATTATGCCATTGAAATCAGATGCATAAATGTTATCAATCATTGTTTTCAAAACATACATAAATGTGGTCCCTAAATCAAGATCTATTGTTGAAGCAAAGATTATTCGCTGGCATGATGCACGCTATTATTATAACTGTTGCCAGGTCAACTGACTTATAATGCTAACTTCGTTATGAACCACTGATCACATTACAAAGCCTATGGCAGTGTCATACTTCGGAACAGATGTATGGGTCCTGGCTTGATCCAATAACCATGAGTTATTAATGTGCACTACATCAACGAATAGTATCTACCAATGAACAATTTAATTGTCAGCTCAAAATGTGAAAAGAATTTATATCATTTTTGACACATGTAATAAAACATTATTTTATACCAAATATATGGATATTGTTTCTTGTGTATGTACTTGGATTGACTTAGTTAAAAGAAGTGAAATTAGTTCAAATCTCATGGGTAAAAATATGTTGGACTTTAGTGATCATTAGGCTGCAAGCCTCCTAATTGTTGAGCATTGAAAACATCCCTATAACACTTTATGTTCTATCTACCAGAGATGCCACCTTTACATAGAAAATGAAACAGTTTTATCTTTGGAGTAACAAAAACGGAAATTACTTGAACTAAAGAACCATAGGTTTCAGAAATATGGCGTGAAATCTGACAACAGAGCACCAACATACATAAATTAAGGTTCTGAGCTAAATATAAATATTTAACTACGAATTAGTTGGTGACAGATGTTACTTTAAAAATCTAATAAAACCTAATAAAAAACAAGGATTTTATTCTTTTGAACCTATTTTCAAGAGGTATCAATGATTTTTTTTCAAAAACAAATTGTTTATGTTTGGCTTGGAGTAATATGCCATGAATAAAGAGTGAAGATGATAAAAACAAGGAAATAATCAAATTGACCAAAACCTTGAAATTGGTTCTTCAAGATAAATAAAGTGCAGAAATATGAGAACACAAAGTGGATGAAATTAACTGGCAAAAGAAATGTCATGCCTGTTTATGAAACGTTCTGATAAAGTGTATTTTAGGTCCCAGACATACATCAATTAAACGGTAGAATAAAGATACTCATTGATGATGCGCTAGACTGGATCCTCATGTCTTTCCTATTTTACACACGGTCCCTGCGAGGGTGCTCAAATGTGAAGACTAGAAAAAATACAGTTCCAAAAGTGTGCGCTGATAAACTCGTGAATAAACATGAGCTTTTTCACGCACCAGTCACACCGGTAGATTCATGTTTATTCACGAGTTTATCAGCGCAAACTCGTGAATAAACATGAGCTTATTCACACACCAGTCATGCCGGTAGTTTCATGCGACGCTGTACACCGCGTGACGCGATAGGGCACACGATTTGCCTCCCCGTGGCGCAGCATGACAATCGTTCGATGCACTGCCTTTGAATTTGACCAATCATGTGGTATTTCTGTTGTTGCTGTGTACAAATGCGCATGCTCGGTATTGGTATAATAAAAAGTAAAAAGTAAAGACTCGCGCCGAGCAAAACAGACTCGCTGTGCGGGAGGAGTGGCGAACCCCCCACAGCCAGACTCCCCATGTAATACTTGGCTGTGGGGGGTTCGCCACTCCTCCCGCACAGCGAGTCTGTTTTACTTCCCAACATGAATTAATGCCGGTACCCAATTATACACCTGGGTGAAGCGTGGCAAGTGGGCCAGACTCCCCATGTAATACTTGGCTGTGGGGGGTTCGCCACTCCTCCCGCACAGCGAGTCTGTTTTACTTCCCAACATGAATTAATGCCGGTACCCAATTATACACCTGGGTGAAGCGTGGCAAGTGCGGTAAAGTGCCTTGCCCAAGGACACAACACGTTGGCACCAACGGGGCTCGAACCCACAATCTTTGCATCGTGGAGCGAGGGTGAATCCGCTGTATTGGTATACATATTCATATTGCAAAGTTGTCGTGGAATTCCACGACAAAACCGCACACTTTTTGGACGTACTATTTTCCCAGTCCCTCTTTTTGGTCCGCCATTTTTAAAGATGGCAGCCATAAAGAGGGACGCAGGGACCCAGTCTAATGATGTGCTTTATTCTGTTAAATACTTGATGCATTACTGGGACCTTGAGTACATTATTTCCAAAAGCTCATATGAAAACACAATAAACATCATATTCAATATTTTGGAGATAAGGCCACCCGACGAATGATCTAAAATTGAGATCTTAATTTGATGTACACATTTCAAGATATACAATGAAATTCTAAGTAATTTCTTCTTATATCCTTTAAATATGTGCTAAAGGCTATAATAGTATCTCAGATGTATCAAAAAAATGGACCCATCTCATTTTGCTCCTGACCCTTTATACTATTTATACTATTATTACATTGATACATACTCTTGGAACATTTAATATTCTAAAATCAATATGAATATCATTGATTAATTATGTCTCCTTTGGAAATGACAAAAAAGTTAACCATTTAGAATTTGCAGAAACAATTTTTATTTACCAACATTCACAAAAATGCAAAATCAAACAAACATAAGAAACCCCTTGCATCACAACATGACTTGAGAATGTACATTAGGCCACTCTTCCTGAGAGGACCATTTATTTACCTGTAGTTTTTGTGGCCTTACCAGTTTAGGTGAGAGATTATTTTGAAGATCTAACAAGGGAAAACCTTTACCTCGTTTAACAGTTAACAAAATTTACTCTGTGAAATACTCAATGTGACAGTGATACCCTTTATGCTACTTGCACGGTACAGATGGAACCATTGAAAGCGAGGCTCTCCCCTCACCACGCACTATCGCGCCACACTGCATCAAGGTTTCATGCAGGTTTGAGTATCGCGTGACGCGCGCGCAATGAGGGGAGAGCCTCTCTTTTATTCTAAAATGGCGATTGCGTGCAAGTAGCGTATATCATTTGAACTATTTAAATGAATACAACAAAATATCCGTATACGTACATATTCTGTCATTGTGAAAATAAACGCCCACAAAAACAGGAAAATGTATTTGCTGTTATTATGAAAATAAAACATCCAACAAATAAAACACTAGCAACTAGGTTATTATGAAAATAAAACATCCAACAAATATTAAAACACAAGCAAGCACTTGGACTGCAATAATGCTTGGGAGGCATCTCCCCTTTTGCACCAGTGAATCCATTAGTTGTCATGGCAACCTGCACAAGCAGCAATATTTGCCATGTATGTTTCACATATGAAATACAAACGTACTGCATGATGATTGTACAGTACTGTAATGAACAATGACACCTAATGTTTCCTTAAAAAATTAAAATCTTCCAACTATTGAATACATATGCAGGGGTATTTTGATGAAAGTCTGGACAAGCAGACCCATGATGCAAAATACACTGTGGCGAAGGGTGATTAGCCCCCAGTTTTCACAAAATAGCCCCTCTGTCTATGGTAAAATGTACTAAAAGGGCTACTTTTGGCAGAATTTGCTCAAAATAGCCCTCTTACTCAAAACAGTATTTTGACTTGTGATGCATATGGCCAAATATGTTACTGTGCACATATGCAAATTTAAGTCAAAGCAGCATATTTCCAACATGATATTTTTAGGTTATAACCTCGACTCCACTATATCATACAAAATCCCTCTCTATTATACATGTAGTATGATTAAAATTTGAACGAGCACCACACATGCAGCACAAAGATAATTGCGCCCGAAATATTGTGCGCAATGTACGCAAAACGCTGCTTCAATGTGTTCGTTCAATTATAAATCAGGTGCTGGTAGCGTGCGCTTCCTCAGTCTTATCTTGTGGCGTGATCAGGTAGGCTCATATGCGAAAGAATTTGATTTGAAGCTGACCCTGTGGCGTGATAGAATCAAGGGCATCATTTGGTTAAAAATGATGAGACACCTTATTCTAAAATTCTATCAATTATTAATCTGCTATGTAATATGAATCTTTTAACCATTTCTAATATCAGGCAGTGGCGGCTCGCCTAATAGGGCTGGTGGGGCTCAGCCCCACCACAATTCTCACCCCAAACGATATTTTGTATCATTTACCATTTCATTAATAAAATTTATTTACAAACAAATACATTCATTCTAAAAGCACAAGGATATTTACTTATTTCCATTTAAATGTCTCAAAATTCAAGCACGATTGCGACGGCAAATCCTAGTTTATTTTAAAATTCTACGAAAGCTAACACATGCAATTCATAGTATCGAGCGGGGCTTTTACGAAAAAGCCCCGGTAGATGATGCTCGCGAATGAAAAATACTATGCTATACACACTACGCTCATCCCATAGAAGCACGCAGTGCATACAGATAAACCCGGGGCTTTTTTCCAAAAGCCCCGGTGGCGTAGCCTTTCCCATCTCTTTAGCAAGCATCGGTGCAAGTATACAAAAAGTAACTTTCGTGTGACTGCGGAGTCTACATACTGTTTCCTGAATCAAGCCAAACAACCGTCTTCCGAATCGTCTCACCATCTCGCTAATCTCGCAGTGTGTGTTTATATATAAAGTAAGTGAAAAACCCTTCAATTTATCTCTATTGTTTTAAGTATAAATAGGCCTATATTTTGTAAATCTGTCATCCAACTTAATTGTTCAGGATTAGTTTTAATATATTTTTATAGTTTTGGTTTGTGGTGATAGCTTGCCTAACAGACACGAGTATTGGGCCATGGGTGCAGTTTAGCCTATAGCCTACCCTATCCGTTGCTTAATTTGTTCATCTAAGGTCTTATTATTGACTAATGCAATAATTTAAGAAATGAGTTTACAATATAATTATTATTATTTGGCTATTTTATTAACACTAGGGAAACCGTCATTACCAATCTCGTTCCATGGCGGAATATTATATAAATTAGGCATAAACAAGTGTTGCATTGAACCAGTTCTAAAGTTTCAATATATTCTCATAGCCAAATGCAAAGTTCAGTGAAGCATGTATACGTATGTACCCATGCACATGGTTGGTAGAACGTGGGTACGAGTTTAACGGTATGAGTATAAGAAATGTGTCATTGACTCATTCATGTTCATCATTACGTATAATTTGTACGTCCTTGATCCACATTCCATTTGTATGATTCCATTAATCTGGGTTTTCAGACCACTTTAGCCTAGTGGCCATAAATAAAAATTATCGCGATAAAACATGCGGTTATAAATAAATAGTGTCAACATACTTTTAATTTATACATGTATTGCACTGAATAATATTTCTACCTTTTGTAAATAACATAGGCCTAATAAATAAAATGAATTATTGTATTATTAAGATTCTAAAGCGTAAATTTAGTATTAGGCCTATTTAAAGATATGTAAAGTAAAAGTGCAAGTAATAAAAGATGATTAAAATAAACGTGATATTTCAGAATATAACTAGATAATTGGGTTACTAGCGTGGTAGGCAACAGAAATTTATTTATTAGGTCATCGGGTCATAGTGTTTCTTTGCATGTTTACAGGACTAAATAATATTATGACTTGTTTCTCAGATATATTCTTTGATAGATATTAAAAGGATTATACCATTAATGATAGTTAATATCGTGAAGATAAATGATACTGAAAAGCCGCGGTAGTCGGATACTGTTTAACATGTTTAAAGATTTCAAAGAGCTGATATGTTTCCCAAGTTCAATTCATTTATAATTATCATGTTTTAATATAGTTGTTATTATATTTTTAACCCTTTCCACGCGGCTATTATTTTTACCATTATAGGCCTATATACAAAACAGATTTTTCAAAAACCTTTCCCAAATTTAAAAGTATATCTCAAGGATTACTGAACCAATACTAGGTATGTTTGTATTTACTTAACCTTAATGCATTTCAAATGATGGTTCCAAATATGGTGGTGCAATTCAATAATGTTGACATTTTTTAAATATTTTGTCCACATTTGGAACTGTCGTCTGCAGACGCCTGCCGCGTGGAAAGTGTTAAGATCCATTCCCAAAATAGCAAAATGCCATGTAAACCTTTTTAGACCTTATACCCTTATACATTTATTTATCATTTATTCATAGGCTGGATTGTTGAGTTATCAAAGTACAATTCCATCATGAACACCGTAGATTACCTCCTAGAGGATCGCTTTGCAACGCAAACTATTGAGACGAAGTTGGAGATAAAACGTTTAGGGCGTCATCGACCCGACGGTTTAATAATAACGCAACGTGGAAAGACTCAAAACCGGGCGTTTTCAAGTAAGTGGTTCGACGAAAAGCCGTGGTTGACAGCAAGTGAGAGTAAGAAGTCGTTGTTTTGCTTTCCTTGTATTTT
The DNA here is from genome assembly GCA_035610835.1 of Ophiura sarsii. Classification (NCBI taxonomy): domain Eukaryota; kingdom Metazoa; phylum Echinodermata; class Ophiuroidea; order Amphilepidida; family Ophiuridae; genus Ophiura; species Ophiura sarsii. The sequence continues at coordinate 53,908,486 of CM069450.1, read as the reverse complement.
GTTTGGAGTCCAAGGTGCATGGACCAAAGGCGGAATCACTGACCTGAAGCATTTATCGGAAAGGGTTAAATCACATGAAAAGTCCCCTGGTCATCTAACCTCATGTTTGAAACTTGAGATGATGGGGAATGTGAACATCGGAACCCAGCTTGATACCGGCTACCGACTATCTATTCGCAAGCACAATCAAACTGTAGATAAAAACCGTCACGTCTTAAGCAAAATAATAGACTGCATCAAGTTCTGTGGGAGTTTTGAGTTGGCACTGCGGGGACATGACGAGAAAAAAGACAGCAATAATCCTGGAATTTTCAGAGGGCTTATTGATTTCGTTAGTGAAATTGACAACGTGATGGGTGACCACATCGAAAATTCTACTGTTTTCAAAGGTACATCGAAGACAATTCAAAATGACCTTTTGGATGCGATGTATGGAGTTTACTTGGACACGATCGCAAGGGAGATAGAAGAAACCAATTTTGTTTCAATCCAGGCAGATGAGACTACAGATGTAGCATGCAAGTGTCAACTTGTGATTGTCTTGAGGTACCTCGTGAAGGGAGAAATAAAGGAGAGGTTTCTTGCCTTTGAAGAGGCTAAAGAAAAACACGCCAACGCTATCACACACATTCTGCTCAATGTTCTGCGAAAGCATACATTAAAGGATAAACTGATCGCTCAAACTTACGACGGTGCTGCGACAATGAGCGGGAGGATACATGGTGTGCAAACACAGATCAGACAGTCATACCCTCATGCCCATTTCGTACATTGCTACGCCCACCAACTCAACCTCATCATGGAGCAGGCATGCTCAAAGCATGTAAGGCAATGCAAAATATTTTTTGCAAACCTTTCAGCTTTTCCAACCTTCTTCTCCGTCTCGACAAAACGGACTGCAGCATTTAAAGAATACTGCAAGAAAAAGATACCACGGGGTTCAGCTACGCGTTGGAACTTTCATAGCCGCACTGTCAACAGCGTATATGAGCACAGACACGAGCTTCTGAAGTTTTTAGTATCTGTGAGAGATGGTTATGACCAAGATGAAGTTGTACCAATAGACCACGACGATGCAACAACTGCAGAAGGCAATGCTGAAGAAATGGTAAATGAGAACGCAAACGCAGATGAAAAGCTGACCTACACTGAATTCGATTGGGACCATAAGACAATTAACGAGGCAGCTGGTCTTATAAAGTGGCTAGAAGATGATGAGTTCACGTTTTTGTTGGAGTTTTTTCATATTGTTATGCCTCACGTTGACATATTATTTGCCGTTCTACAAAAGCGTGACGTGAGTGTTGATGTAGGCAATAGGGCTGTTCGTTCCTTCATACAAGCAGTGACCGACGTCCGGGAAGGCATTGATGGTATGAGCTATCGTGATGATGAAAGCGACCAGCCAAGACAGAAACGGAGGAAGACAAGTAAGCAGGAACTAGCAAGTGCTTGCAAGGAGGCTTGTGACATAATGACAACCCAAGCAACCGATCGTTTCAACTCCATTGGACATCTCATACCGCTACAACTTGTTGATCCGCAGTTGTTTGTGAAATACGCTACCTCCTTTCCAGATGATAAATTGGACCTCGTCGCACAATATTATCCTATGATATGTAAGGAGAAGTTAAAGACCGAACTCAGTATCCTGTACAAAGGAGAAGACTTCCATAGCGCCAAGAGTTCCCTGGATCTTTTCCAGTTCATGGTTGAGAACAATTTAACTGATCCATTCTCAGAAGCATGTCGTCTCCTGGAGATTGCTCTCACCATTCCCCTTGTATCAGCAGAGGCTGAGCGTTGTTTCTCAACACTTAAACGGATTTTGACATTTCTACGAAATACAATGGCAAACAATCGACTAAACGCTCTAGCTACGCTTTCAATACAAAAGGAAATGATACGCGAAATGCGAACATTCAATCAACTGGTTATAGAGAAATTTGCTACATCAAAAACCCGCCGTGCAGAATTTCTGTACAAGACGTTTGCGAGAGTAGAAGATAATCGCCCATGATGACAATGGTAAGTTTAACTTGAAAGTGCATGATATTTTCAGCTTTAACATATGTTGACCTACCTATTCATCTATCACTCTGTAAAATATTTATACTTATGTTATTTAAAGTGACGACATAATTATTAAACTTCTATACAAATATAATTGGCCAACATGTAGCCTACGCATTTTATTATAGCAAAAAGTTGCACCACTTGAGGCTCATTTCGTAAAATCTTGACTTCTGAGGGATATCATTATTTGTATTATGTACTCATTATAGTAGTAAAAATGAGCACCAAATCACTCCATTTAAACCCTCAATTTCAAAAAAATTCGAACGCTGAGGGGGGCACATCCCCCCTCAGACTCCCCCCTGTTCGCGCTAGCGCGAAGGCGGCGCTGGCGCGCCGTTTAGCCCCGCAACATAAAACACCCACGAGCCGCCACTGATATCAGGTGGTTGCTGTATGCCAAAAAATCTCATTCATCAAATACATTTGGATTGCCACAATTTAATTTATAATTTGAACTAAACTAAACCCAATTGCAACATACACCCCACCCCCTGTATAGTATAAAAAGTGTTGGTTTTGGGACACTTCACCATTACTTTATATCAGAGTAATGCTGAAAACATACTAAGGTCGCTTTTGCGATTAAATTGCTCCTATGACGAGTTTTACGTCATATAAAAAAACCCCGATACATCGATCAAGAGATCGCTTGACTGGAAACGACCAGTTGCGGCCAGTTGACTTCATTTCAACTCGAAAGATCGGTCGCTCATGACGTAATGAACACCATACTTTTTCAACCAATGGGGGGAGGTTATTTTGCTTCGAAATTAGCATAACCAATCAGCAGCAATTATCGAGGTTTGATGTCGCCTGCGTGACCCGGAAATACCTGCGACTACCGGCGATTTAGTAGACCGAGATACTTTTGAGCTAGTGAGTACTACGCGACCTGTTGCGACCAGCTAGTATGATTCGAGCATAAGGAATGATAGCAAGTTTTACAATAATGGAGCATGACAAATAGAGTGCATCATAAATAGTTGTATTTTGAAGCTGTTTTTAAACTTCTGAGGCTATAATATTAAAAAATCTTTTGTATCAAAGCTCTTCAGTTTTTTCAAAACCTAATGCGGAATGCAGGTTTTTTAAAGTTTTTTGTAAGTTTTTTTTATAATATATAAAATCTGAAAAATCGGTGAAACTTTGGGATTTAAAAAAACAAAAACCTTCTAACCCGCATCAAAGCTCCTAACGCGCGCAGGAGCTTTGAGACAAATGATCTTTTTAATATAGCCTTATACAACAACCAACAACCAAAAACACAATAGGTAATGTTTCCCACATTAAAATTCATGTTTTTACAATAATTGAAACAAAGGATGGGAAATATTTAAATGTATTCTTGTACATGCATGATCATTGGTACAAGCATATCGGTAATCAAAACTATAATTTTGATAATAAAAAACATTGCCATGTGTAACAAGTTATACACAGCTGGTGCGCAAATTCAATATTCATTTAGTGCAAGGATGCAGCGGGCCTGAAAATGTGATGTACAGTGTACTTTAACACTTTCCACGCGGCTATTAGTTTTACCATATAAAAAACAGATTTTTCAGAAACCTTTCCCGATTTTCAAAGTCTATCTCAAGGATTACTGAACCAATACTACTAGGCATGTTTGTACTTATTTTAATGCATTTCTCATGGTGATTCCAAATATGATAATGAAATTCAATAATTTTGACATTTTTGAAACATTTTGGAATGGCGTCTGGAAAGTGTTAAGAAATGTTGCTATACTCTATTTTGCTTCCTCTGGACAGTGACGTACATGTAGCTTAACAGGCGCAGCTTTTACGCACACATATGTATCTTCCGACTTTCAACGCTTGTGTGTATACATACGCCAGCGCCTCAAGTAGGCCCATGCGTTATATGCTGCAATTACATGCAGTAGAATACGCTATTACGTACGTCACTGTCTCGTGATAGATAAATAGACTTATATAGTCGCTGTAGATGTAACATGATTAATAATCATGGTGAGGGGTCCGAACAATTCCACAATATCTAATACCTATTTTAATCTCTTGCCCTGTACTTGAAGTAATGTTGGCATTTCACTTGTTCCAATGCATTGTGTTAATAACAAAGGTGGGTAACTTTGAATGATAACAGTGTACGTCCAAAATGTATACGACATCCAAGGCTCAAGATAAGCGGGCGCTGGGCGATTTTTACCCCTCGGTCCTCCTGCCATAGCGCCCGGTAATGCTGAAAAATAAACAACCGAGCGCTGATATTTTGTCCAAACCAGCGCCCGTTGATGATCGGTAAGCTTGCCTAAGACATCGAATTTCGATTTGACAATACGATTTAATAAAAAATTAGCTCCCAGTAGACTGAAAGTAGCTCCTGGTTCTCAATAAATCCCATGATCCGGGCGCTACTTTTGAAAAAAGTAGCTCCCGGTAGAAAAACTGTTATCTTGAGCCTTGACGACATCCTATCCTAGCTTTACATTTTAATGTGTAAAAGCTGCCTCTCGTGTTGGGCAGGAAATTTAGACCTGTATCATTATCAGCCACGATTCATTCTTGTTTGGACCCATCGCTACGGCAAGTAATCCTACTATATGGTAATACTTCTACGGTGTATCAACTAATCACGTTCTTTGACAATCGATCATTCACAATGATCGTGCATCCATTTTCTACTCCAAGATCAAGAAATTATGCAAACACTCTGGAAAAAGGGCAACCGGGTTAACTTACATCATGTGTACTGTCGCAGCAAAATAGTGCAGTTTGAGATATTGATGGAATTAGGTATGGAAAAATAAAGACAATTTTACAGTTATTTTTCTTCTTAAAAACATTCAGAAATCTCTTTTTTTTAGTAGTAAGATCACAACTTTTTCTTTGAGAGACAACTGCGCCCTTTTGCTGCGGCTGTATCACCCTTTTGCTGCGGCTGTATTAACACTACTACTAGTGCTATTCATATATTATATGTACTGATGAGACCCCATAATTTCATCACAAAAATAAATATAATTAATTGGAATAAGGCATTCATGGTTTTATCATACATGTATACATATTTAAAAGAAAAATATTTCACTGGGTATTGAACAATTCTAGCCCAAATATACACTATCAGCCTTCACCTAATATACATATAAACAAGTGTGCATTATTAAAACCCATCATACAATTTTTAACTACATTGTAGCATTTTGGATCATATTTAAATCCAGACGTGTGAACTTCCCAAAACTGTTTTACAATCTTATTTTACAGAGTTACACACAATATATAAAATATCACTCAGCGATCATACTTTTTCAGTGAATGTTATCACTTATTTTGAGAATTCTTATTTTAAAAAAAAGAGGGTTTTTTAAAGTAAAAAGATAACCCAAGGATCCCAGTGGAAGAAAGATTGCACAAGAAACTATTATTTAATACAAATGTAGGCCTATGTATTGTGGCTTTTACACCATAAAAGGATAAGCAAGAAAACTTACTGGTCACTAAAGATACCTAACCAGAAAAAGTAAAGACACAGGAATTTAAGCTCACAACATATGATGACATTGCATGTGATGACATTGACATTGCTTGGCTCTAAACAGAAGATTTAGATGGCAGATTAATTAATGAAAAGAGATGTTCCAGAGCAGAGCGGAAGGTATATTAAATAATATAATGTTGCCGTTTTGTCAAAACATTGTATGTTTTTCCAGCCCTTCAGCATGTACATAAGTAAAACTGCCCAAGGGTATTATGGAATTGTTGCTTTATATATTATGTTCAGGGGGCAAGAGCACTTACAAGGTTTGACAGATGTATTTTGGCCTTGAACATGTTTATAACAGACTGCCCAAAAGCTATACATAGAAAATCTACTTTACACATAATGCTGAAGGGCCGGATGGAGATATGAGAGGTTTTGACAGAACAGAAAACAGAAAATTGAAGCAAACAATTCTTGATCAATCTGCCACATACTTGCGTGTGCTCTACAAGAACAAGGCATGAATGCTTCGAACCAAAAACCTCTGCGTACTTGACCGAGTTGTACTTGTGCAGGTTTCTGATTTGAAGATTTGTTGTTTTATTTATAGTCCGGAACAAGTTATAGCCCAGCAGATAGTTTCCTGAATGGTTTGAAAGTGAGCGAGAGCATCAAGAACATTTTGTAATCAAGAGTGCTTTGAAAACTGAAATGAGTCCTGGGTGATGAGGGCCTAATTCCCAGGGCATCGACTGTAGCTTTTATGAAGTTGTATTCAAGAATTGCAGCATAATATTGCACAGGGCCCTATTTCAAACATTTGAGGACCTAAAGGACTTCTGCTGATGTCATTTACATTCATGTGTATGGCCGGGCTGGACATGTACATTTACAAATACCAATGATGGCCCAAAAAGATTCTGTATACAGCCTATACAGGTACCAAAATGCCATGTCTTTCATTTTAAATATGCATTGCAGTCACTCCACAAGAGGTACATTGCAAATGGACAGAGACTACAAACTGTTATTACAAACTGTTATTACAAACTTTCCACTATGCCCCACACTTTCCTCGCCTCAGTTAAAAATTTCAATTTGATCCACAAAATCAGTAATTGGCCCAGTGATCATCCCATTCTGGTTTTGAGGAATGTTGCATCTCTGACGCATACTTAGCGCTGCTTGGTCTACTCCTACTCTTGGTTGACGTTGTTCTGCTGCTGGCTGATACATGACTAAAGTCACTTTGAAGACTCTGCATGCTGGAGGCTTTGCTCATACCCCGGTGGTGGCTACCAGAACTGTATTCCATTTCTGCACATATAAAAATAAAAATATATTGTAAAAAACTACATGAAGATTTTCTGATAGTAATTGTTATATTGGGTCAGTGCCATTTGATGACACAATGGTAATTTATTACATATTACATTAGGTAGAGAGGTAGAGAGTTTGCAGTGGCATAGTTAGGTTTTTCGGAAAAAGTGTACTTTAGGTCCCAGATTCTGGACTGTACTAGAATTGTCCGATACTGGAACACCCAGTATCGTGGTCAGTGTTCCAGTATCGCCCGATACTGGAACATAAAAATGTTCCATATCGCTCGATACTGGAACACAATTTGGTGTTTCAACTGGAACACAATTCGGTGTTCGAGTATCGACCAATATTGGAACAGTAAAACTTGCCAATTTGCGGTCAAAATTACTGTCTAGGCCTTTACTGACTAAAGAAATGGGTGAAACAGCGAACAGAAATGTGTTATTTTACACTAATATAATTTGGCCATGCATGATTGAGGTACGTACATTTTGGCTTTTTTTAAACAAGCTTCTAAAAAATTAAAATTGAGTTTTCGGGGCATATGCGCGCAGTGCTGACATTTTCAATTTTTTCTTGAGGTGCAAAATTGCACTTACTTTTGAAGTCAGGGTGCAATTCCTTCAAGTCAATGTGCAATTTCAGGTGAATCGTGAGAGCAACTTGATTAGGGCTGCAAAAACTTGTATCACAATTTTGCACCAGCCTTTGAAAAGTTGTATCGCAGTTGATGATTCTGAAGGTTCAAATTGCGAAGCGATACAGGAAATTTGCTGGTCTGCATGCGCATGGAAAATCTTTGTACTAATTTGATATAATTCCATAATTCCCAAGTCAATGATTAGACTGACAGGATCCAATATCCACCCTACCCTGGCTACGGCACCAGTAGTTTAAATAAAAGGTTCTTTTACAATAAGGCTTGATGATGTATAAGGCTAATATAATGAAAGTTCCAGTTTCCCTGAGTCCGGTCAGAAAAAAATGCCGATCAAATATTTCATTATTTCCGCATATTTCATTATTTCATATTTTTCAACCTTTAAAGAAGAAAAAAAGATTGTTTTAATGTGATCTTTCACACAAAAGATGCATTTTCAGCACTTTTTACGATGGCACAGCCGGTACAAGGCATCAAAACATCAGGTTCTCAAATCAATTACCAATGGATGCTGGTTCCCTGCTCCTTGGACGCTTCACTTTGTGTGTTCTGTGAGACAAAATTTGTGGGTATCAACCAGCGTATTTACTGATGGATCGATTGACTAGTCTTTGGAAACGCTGGAGCATTGACTTAATTTAAAGACTAGGTTTTAAATGGATATTTCTACCGTGCACTGGGTAGCACGCTACATATAGACAACTTCAAAATAAATGAAATAAGACATTTTCAGTCAATTTAATTCGGGTTTTTTTCATAAATATATTTGGTAAATAAATTCAATTTATGATAAAATGGTTTATTTGTTAAATTCTTGTGTAATTATTTTGTTTTGTACACATGAACCTTGCTATGAAGCGACCAAACACCACCACGTACATGTATATTTCAAATTTATTTATACCTGTCATTTGTCACTGGGTCCCGTCCCGTCATAAATGAAGCCTGGTCATTATTTACTTGTTTGGGGCCTCAAAATATAGCATTCCACACATAACTTTGAGCCGATAATGAAAATTTGAAAAAATAATGAATAATGAAATAGTCCCCTACTCACTTCTCAGTCATGAAAAAATATGAAACAGGAAACTTGGTATCGTATTTCATTAGCCTTTAGAATGTAATTTGTAATGGGTTTCAAAGTTACCCCATGTGTTATGGATGACTGGCTAAAATATGAAATCAATTAATCATCGGGTCTGTGAGCGTCACTGTGCAAAATTATTTGTTATTTCTATCCTTTATTTACCAGTTCTCTTTCCACTTAATGGTCTCCTAGGTGGTGCCTTGGATACTTGTGCTGAGTACTGCTGCTGTTTGCTGAAATCCTTCACCAACTTATTACGCTGCATTCCACTGGTTGGTTTGGCAGACTCTAGTCGTTGAAGGAATTTCTGCACAAAAAGTAAATTAAAATTAAACTGTAAGACTGGAAGGAAATGTTGAACCTTGAATTAGTCAGTTATGCCTACTCCTTGAGTCCCTACCCATCATATTCATAGGTACCTCCCTCTCTTAACCCCCCCCCCCCCCCCCCCCCCCCCCCCCCATTCAAGAAAAGGGAGGGTAAAAATAATGAAATTGACACTGTTTTGAAAGACATCCCCACATCTTTTTGTTTCAATTCTTCAGAAGGGGTTTCAACTATTAAGTATTATTTCCAAGGATTCTAAAATAAAAATGACCATAAAGTTGAAATTTACATTGTAAACCTTTGGAGTCAGTGCTCAAAATACACAGGGGCGAGTAGAAAAAAGCTCTTTAATTGGATTTAATCCAGAGACTTCCAGATAACTAACCCAAAACATCATGGGCCATTTTTATGTGGACCTACAAAGATCAGATCAGGACTAATTCAGAGATTAATACATCTCCAACAATTCTTCAGAAGGGTTCAACTAAATTATTTCCAAGGATTCTAAAATAAAAATGACCTTAATTTGACTGTGAAAAATCACAAATACACATGGCACGGGACCAAAATGCTGCTGTGTAGATGCATTGTACACACATGTACATGATGTACTGTAGCTGCTATAGCTTCATTATATGATTGAACATGCAGTGTACTTTGTATGTTAGGATAATATTGGATGGGCATTTATAAGGCTTCATGCCTTAACCCTTATGAAATAATAGACCAACTACAGGGGATAACAGGTGACTTCACACATTTGGGTCAGTACTCAAAATACACAGAATTAGGACGAATTAGGAAAAAGCTCTTCAATTGGATTGGATCCAATCCAGATAGAGATATTATAGTCCCGACAACTAACCCAAAAAATTGGGCCATTTGTATGTGGAAGAGGAGTCAGTGGACTCACAAAGATCATGACTAATTCAGAGATGAATAAATCTCCAACACGGAATACATACCATGTTTTCCATTTCAATTTTTCTTTGATCTTTTTGTCTCAACAAAGCTGAATGACTGACATGCCCACTGGTGGGCCTACTAGCTGCGCTGGATCCGTAACTCCTTGTTCGTACTCTTGCTGATTTTGTTCTCTTTTCTGGAGTTGCAACCGATGTGGGTTGTTGCATGATGTTCCTAAGCAACATTTGATTCTCCCGATCAATCCGCTTCACTTCATCATTGCTAAATGACATGTTCATACGCTGGTGTGGCATAGACTTTCCTGACATTGGTCGTTTACCCGAGGAGGGTCTGCTGCGTTGTTGCTGCTGTTCAAAGTCTTGGAACCCAGATCTTTGAGGTGTGTCTTCCAACTCAAGCACAGCTTGTAGCAGCTTGCTAAGTTCATGAGCTTCACTCTCGTGTAACCTTGTAGAACTTGTGTCTTGCCCTCGCTTTGATGAAGGTAGTCTCACATGTCCCCCTGTTGGAGAAGGCTCTTTGAAACGCACACTGTCTTTGCCCGAATGTTTCTTATGCTTATAGCCTTTCCCCGGTGTTGAGTTTATTTCATCATCACTATATTGCAATCTTGGTGGACTTGGAGAACGAGAATTCACAGGACTTTGCATCGGAGAAACGTCCGTAACACTGTCAGAATTTGAGTCGCTTGCTGTGGAGTAGTTACTGCTGCTCCCCAAACTTGAGCTGTGACTACTGCTGGTATTGGAGCTATCACTGCTGTGTCGCTTACGAGTAGGACTCTTTGGCTTGGAGCTTTTGGGTCGAGTGGATTTGGATTTAGTACTACTTGATTTGGTGTTGTGCGACGGGCTTTGATTTTTATCAACGTAATCATCATGATGATCATGTTGTTTCTTTTTATCTGATTTGGCATGTCCATTTACACGTTTTGATTTGTTTTGATCCTCCTCATCACTAGACGAATAGCTTCGATCCCTCGCATTTTCCCCGTCGCTTGCTGTAGGTATTTTGAAGCTTAAACTACTGCGTGAGCTTCGACTGCTGGCTGTTGATCTCACCGAGTCCATTCCTCCACCTGTGTCGCGTTGTCCGTCATTACCGGTGTATTTTGCGTTCCTGCTCGATGCCGTTTTCCCATCAGAAGACGGTGGTTTTTCATCTTCATCGAAAAAATCGAAGTCTATAGCTTCTTGGCTAGCATCCACTGCCATTGCTTAATTCATTCAATAATTTCTTCTTTGAATACAGGATGTTTTAAATGAGATTTTTAAATGCGTTTTCGTCTCGCATTGCCTACTCAAGTAACTGCAACGGAATTGTTTTCTAGCAACTGATCAATCATGACGTAATGGGTATAAAGGTCAACTTGGATCAGAGGGGGCTGGTTGTGCACGTGTGGTTGTGCACTACAATGCTGTAACAGCATTGCAATACTTCCTTGAATCAATTATTTTTGTTTCAAATTTGAGTTGAGATTTTAGAGGGAAACCAAATAGCAATTCTTTCTAAAAGTTACTTAGTTAGTCGTCCAAGCTTGAATGTCTATGGCGAAGTCACTGGTTGGGTCATGATTCACCCATCCTACTCATGGAACTTGGAAGTATCCATGGACATGGACTCGGCCCCAGGTAGGCCAAGACAATAATACTATCACTGAAAGTGAAACTGTTGTTTAGTCATATAGCCTATTAAAATGTCTAGGCGTATTGCTTATCTCTCAGTACCAAAAATATTCTAACTTGGATCTGACTTACAGAATTGAAGAGTTAGGAAGTCAGGTTAGAGGTGGAGTGGTTCGAATCTAGCCATGCTATGATGACTCAAAAGTATTGAATTTCGAAATGAGTCCTGTCATTTAAAAAAGCCCAAGTTTATGGAAGTTTAATATCTAAAATCAACTCAAATAGAGCTTTTAGAGAAAAGTTTTGAAAGAAGACGTCAAGTCTAACCATCTCTATTAAAAACCCTTTCGTAACTCTCACCTTTGATGAATTTTTGCTATATGGAGTTAACAATTAGTATGTTATACTAACACCATCAATTGTTAATTAAAGAGTAGTTTGTAAGCTATAAGAGTCCATACCACCAAATAATATTTTGCATTTTGGCCATAAACGGCAGTGTTTGAAATTAAGAGGGACCCCACCATAAGTCTAAATTTAACATCCTAGAAAGGTAAAAAGTGTTGTAAATGTACCAAAATGTTTCATAATTTGGCATTTGTAGGTTACTTCCTCCACATTAGGCCCAAAATCTCTAGCTTTTTCTTCAATGGTATCATTTTACACGATTTCACTGTTTCCAGCAATTTAGAGCTAAAACCCCTGATCTAAGAATATAGGCAGCCTGCCCGGGGCAGCCTGCCCGGGGCAGCCTGTCGTACCTAAGGTAGATATCATTGGCCCGTAGCGAGAAAAAATGCTGGTTACCCCCAACAAAAGTGATTTGAATGATTTGAATGAACCAGTTTGCTCTATAAAGGTGAAAAACATTAACACAAACTTGACCTCTTTTAACACACAAAGCAATAGGACACTGATTTGGTGGTGTGGGACCATAAAATGATACCAAATTTGATAATCTTGATATCTTTGGATTTTAAGTGATGACAAATAGTTGGAGATCATTTTTAAGTATTTCTTTATTTGCCAGGAACGCACAGGCGCGGCGTTCTATAGGGCTGAAGGGTTCCTCTATCAAATATTGATCAATCAGCTGACCTGACAGACCCCTGCTGGGCATTGATCATCTGTTTTCCAAATAGGACTCGTCAACTCTCAAAATGAGAGTGATGCTAGTTTAAAGCAGACAAAAACAAATTGATGTACATCATACTGAACAATTTGAGATTGATATACAGTGAAAGGTAAACACAAATATTAATCAAAAACGTCCAAATGAAAAAAGTGAAATACAAATGCAGAATGAAAATTGAAAATACTAATACAATATCTTCACTCTATATTATCATCCCTCTATTAAATATTGATCAATCCTAAAATCATCTGTGAGGCGGAAGTTATTGTGGTTAGTAGTTTTATTATTTATAAAATCAATTTATAAATGTTGCTTTAAAAATTGATTTCATTTAATTTTTGATGAATTTGGAGTGATTTTGGTACCTCAGAAGATACAATAGCTACAAAACATGTATGAATATGTAGAAAATATAACAATCAGCATCGAATCTAGTAATTTAAATCATGTCATTATTTTAATTCTAGCATCACTGGTAAATAAGAATGAATGGATTTATTTCACACCTGAAATCTGCGAACCGTCCACCGAAAGGACCCGTATATTGCCAATGAAAACAACTTCATCCGATGACATTCCCGAGATAAATTGTGTACCACTGTTATCAAGTTCCCCAAATTATTCTTACTCATGTTTTGAGAATGTCTTCAGATAGGCAGTAGCCCAATTTATCGGCATGGAAACGGAGGAAGCTGCCGCCGCGGCAGCAGCCGAAATACCAGAAGCTGCTGCTGCCAGTGCCACTGCTGCATCACCAATGGAAGATGATGAACCCGTAATTTTTCAGGTTGTTTTAAAGGGTGGATCACCTTGGGGTTTTTCTCTCAAAGGAGGTGCTGAACATCATTGCCCACTAGTAATAGCGAAGGTAGGTATTGGTTCAAATGTAGCCAACAAGTTTGATTCAACTGACCAGGAAAGGTGAATCAAATCATTCGATGATTGAATTTGATGTTTGTTGGGCAGTTCTCATTTGAGCTGATTTGAACAAAGTGACTCATCCATTCACATTCAGTTTATTTGTTTTGGATTTGAACACAACAAAAAATGAGCAATTTGATGTGTCAAACTAAATAAAAGGTCTTTTCACGATACATGAAAATTGATATAAAATCACAGAAAGTTGGGCAATTCTGTATTTTAGGGGGATACATCGATTTGATGGAATAAACAGTAATAGTAATACTTCATTTTGACTACTGACGAATTAATGTACTGTCAATTCATGAAGTATACGGTTTATTCCGTCAAATCAATTTATCCCCCTAAAATATAGGATTGACGAAAGTTGGTGGGTTCTGTGATAAAAATGTGACATGTCTAGTCATTCATGTTGTTAAAAACTTAGTTGCCCGATGCCATGTCCCGAAAATCCCATTGAGTTAAGAGGGGTAAAAAGGGGTTCAGATTGTTCACGTTTTTTTCCAGAAAAGAGAATCATAATTAATTAAACTTTAATTTACATTGTCTATAGACTATTTCACTTCTACCTCAAGACAAGACTATATGTTTCTACAGGGTCTCCGCTATACCAGCGAACATTTTATCTGACTAGGAAGGCGAATGCACTTGAGCAGTACTGTTGCTACAGACAGACACGTAAAAGACGGATAATATCAAGATAGCCGGCGAGAGAAGGTCAAGGGTTTATAGCTACGAAATGAAGCATAGATAGTCCACGTCGCTGTTTTACTGTAGAGCGGGAATAGGGCGATCGAAATTCAAGCCAGTATTTCTTGGAAATAGTTGCCGGATGAGATAATTTAACCAATGTATACAAATTACTTGAACATTAAACATGATATCTGAAGCAAAAGTTTTACCAATGTTATTCAGAAAAGTTTAAAAAAATTGATAACAATATTTGACCATCCGCGATGCCGACTCATATGCTTTCATTCCATAGCTCTTCCACAGAGAGCTAGGATTCGGAGCTAGTCGAGGGTAATATGAGCAGGGCTCAAATTTCATCAAGGCCATTGCCGTGCCCTTTTGAGGGTTTGCTTTGGTGCCCTTTGTTAACTTAAAAGAAAAGGTATTCTTGACAATTTGTTGGCCTTAAGTTATAGTGCCCCCACGGCTGTTTGATCCCACATAATTTGTCCGTTTTATTCTGAGAACACCGTAACTTGCTGGCCCGGTTCTGGTTTTAACTTATTCAAGTACCTGAATATACTGGCCATCTTTTGTAGAAATTTCAGAACATTTGTTGGTGCCATTTCTGAGAAATAGAGCTTTGAATATTATTATTTACTATAATAGCGCCCTCATCGGCCACATTTCCCATAGAGTTACATGTAAAATGTGTGTAAAGTAGAAAATGCCGATAATTTAAAAATGGCTGCTACAATTTTCGTGAAATTTTCACCGTATACTCGTATTCATTAGCGCTACCTAAATCAGGTCAAACCATAACTGGGCCACTATGTGATCTTTTTTTATTCCATAATTTTAATTATAAATCGGACAGTCAAACAGCCGTGCCCCACCATGAATTTGTTCTGTGGCCTTGACATTGGGTGCCCTCAAAAAATTAAAAATTTGAGCCCTGGTTATATTTGTGCAATGCAAATGCATTGTTTCAGATCTAATCTGGGAAAGCAATTGACACACTCACGCTAGTGATTTGTCTCAGATCGACGCCATGTTGCTAACAACCACATATCATAAAATATCGTACAGTTGATGCATGTAACACGGTTGATGCAATGTAAACAATGGATACTACAATTGTGTGTCGAATTTTGAAGTCTAACATGCTAACTGGCGTTCAACACTCACAACAGTGAGTTTGATACCAAAAAGGGATTCTCTGACTCATTTCATTTGCAAAAATGTATACATTTATATATATCATGTTATTAGTTCAAAATAACATGTTGTTTTTGGTTGTTTTTAAACAAATTAAAAGAAGAGGGTCAGTCATGCCCTGTAGAACAGGTTTTTGTTGTCACCTTATGGGCAGATAAAAATTCCATTGAAATGGAATGGGGCGATCCAAGAGAAAGAAGCATGTTTTATAACCAAACATCTGTTTCATACCAAAATACCAGGGAAAAGTGTGTATGTATTTTCAATAATTCAAACCAAAAAAAGAATCAAAACACAGCAGTCTAAAAATAGTACAGGAAACCAATAATAAAGTTGATTTGTGTGCATGGAGGGGGGGGGGGGGGGGGGGGGGGGGGGGGGGGGGG
Source organism: Ophiura sarsii (assembly GCA_035610835.1). NCBI lineage: Eukaryota > Metazoa > Echinodermata > Ophiuroidea > Amphilepidida > Ophiuridae > Ophiura > Ophiura sarsii. The sequence continues at coordinate 53,892,657 of CM069450.1, read as the reverse complement.
TACAGTCTGAAGAACAATCTAGGTATATATGACCTTGGTCAAACAACATAAGCTAGTCAAACAAGATAAGCTATTATGTCTCTCTGTTGGGAGTAGCACATCTCTAATCAACTAAACAAATATAGCTTTGACTCCAGCACAGACTGCGGGTACTGTTGAAATAAACTGCATACATGTAATTTACAAAGACTACAAACATGGCGGCCCCCACTTATGTCTAGAAAGACCAAAATGTGTAAGTTTTTGCAATCTCATGCTATAAGGGTGGCTTCGCCCCCCACTTCGCCCCTCAAAAAGAGAGAGAGATAAAAGAAGCAGTCAGTGGTTCCTCAACCTTTGTATGCAGCAAGTGTTCCAGGGACTACCATTTTTGTGTAGGGTGCATCATCACCATTGTCTCATAGACATACCATGCCAATGATGAATGGCTATGAAAGCAAAACTAAAATAGCTAATTAACTAACCAGGTGATAAATAAACATGTCTCAAATGATAAATTAAAATGTAAAATCAATCTAAAAAATTGAATGAGTCATATTTCTTTTTGTGGAAAATGTCACTTCACTAAACAGTGGCGTAACTAGACTTTTTCATTGGGGGGGGGGGGGGGGGGGGGCGGCAAGAAGGGGCAGTGACTTGAAATGGGGGGGGGGGGGGGGGGCTCCATTCCACACCCACACCGATTGATTTCATTTGGGGGGGGGGGGGCAATGGCTAATCCTTTCTCTCTAATCCTAAGTGTATTTTGATTTTTATTGTAGATGGATTGGATGTGGATCATAATCTTTTTATACACATTTATTTTTAGTCATTTGGTTTCAACACAATTTTTTATCTGAAATTGATTGTCATTCAAAACCATCTTTCTTTGAAACTGGAACATAACGACGTAGATAAAGTCTGTTTTGCAACAAGCATACATGTAATTGGTACATGCAGGTTCTTAATTAGACCTTATCGCAGGTACATGTACAAATCAATTGATTATCCTTTTCTGATGCATTGTGGGATTGAAAAGGGACAACATTTGCCCATTTATCTATCCCACAATGCATCAGAAAAGGTTATTCAATTGATTTGTACCTTCACATGTATCTGCGATAAGGTCTATGGAAGTTGTTTAAAAATATGGTGTCCTCTGTATTAGCTGAACATTGAGGATTAGGGTTGTATAACCTAGGCTAGTGCTACCTCTATTTGGCATAAAGTAGGATATTTTTAAAACCTTCAGAAGCCGGTAGTCTATTGAGGAAGTGGAGGATATCATTGGCACTATCACTTCCTGTAATTCATTTATAACGAGATCCTTCATTGGGAGTCAAGTGAGCATTGGATAAGCTTAATAATGTGTTTAGCAACACATTTTCAAAAATGATTAATTACTGGAAACTAGGGTGATTTCTCCACTGGTAGCCAGTGCTTTTGGACAAATATAATTCTAAGTACCGTATCTTGAATGCTAGGAGTTACTGTATGGCCAATGAATGATAGTTGCTGACCGAGACTTTATATTATAGAAACAATATTCATGGATACAATTTAACACTTCCTTCAAGATTTGTCAAAAGTCAACCGGCTTGTCCAAGGCCACGCCGATTTGCGATACAATATTATTTTATCCCACATACATCTGTATATGTTCATAATTTCCAAAAATCCCAACAAAGAAAGTCTAAGTATGTTAAATATGTAATTTTGTGCATTGCTATTTGCTACAGTGGGTTTTGACAAGTTATTTATTTTTGCCGCCTACATGTATAATGTCAATTAAAGGTATACAATATACAACAAAACTGTATAATTGTATAACTAAAATTATTCTCGAGACAATTTAGTGCAGTGCCTTTATAGTATGATGATATTGATATAAATGTCATGATCCCTCTATGGTTTATTCAGAGAAATATTCGGTTTTTATCTCTCCGCGTGCAAAAGTAATCCAAGCGTACATACACGATTATGGCCACATACACACTGTTTTGGCCGAACGGACATGTCATGCATATGATACACAGTGCGCTTGCTGTCTTCATGCGTGCCCGCATCATTCTGTATTCATTCGCTGTGAGGCTTCACCAATTTGGAACTTATCAAACTATAGCCTGAACAGGGCCCAGTGGTTTTAGTCGACATTGAATTTGGGTACGCATGATCGTTCCCAAAATCGCGAAAAATTTGTAGTTTTCATATCATGTCAAATGTTTGTGATTGCTCAAAATGTTTTTGACCGCGAAAAAGACAAAAAGATGGTAGGCCTATTATATTTCAAGGCCACATATTCGCTCCTCTGTGCATTAATTGTAAAACAGACTTTTGCACAAAAAACGGGGACTATTTAGAAATTATTTTTAAATAAGACCTACCGTATTATCCCTATTAAGCGCCCAGGTCCTTATAAGCGCCCACCCCCTTTTTCTCGGGTGACTTTAAAAATATATACTAATTAACCGCCCACCTAAAAAATAAGCTTACTTAAAAATTACTCACATCACACTAAATCTCGGACTACAAATTGCTTGAAAATAAAGGGGAAATTATGGTTATTTTAACTTCAGACATACTTGACATATTGTTTTGTGTTCCAAAAGTGAACTTAAACCATGTGTTAAGCCTTTAAACAGCAACAGAAACCATCCGAAATACGCACGTTTCGTGTTTGTTGTCATTCGTGGAGGCCCCAATCTTGAATTGCAAAACATCGTCTTTGGACTTAAAGGTTGCTGAATTTTGCAACCTTGATGGTCAACAACTTTGTAAATCAGTATACAAATAAGCGCCCACCCAAAATGACTTGGTTAACCGCCCTGGGCGCTTAATAGGGATAATACGGTACATGAAAAGTAAACCTATTAAAAAATACAATCCAAAATTCAACATGTACATGTATCATAATAACATATGTATATCAACCAATACCTAGAATTTCCGATAGACCAACCAAGTAACACAGATGAACCATCATTTAGATAAAAGAAACTTTTTAGTTAAATTTTGTAATTGTTATCAACAGAACAACAGACTTGTTTACTTATTTTCCAAAACCTTACACCTTTAAGTACTTGTCCTTTATATAGCACAAAGACACATTCCATTCCAATCCAATACTTGTAATGGTTCAATGCACAGAGAATATAACACAGTTAGTATTAAAGCTTACATTTTTGCAGTTGCTTTTATTTTGCACATAGCGTGCATCAAAGTGAAATCAAAAAGAGGTATAGAAGTAGAATATGGTCAATCGGGTTTGATTCTAAGTCATAAAGGATTTTTTTGTGGGATTGATTTGATTTGCTAAAAATGTTAAACCTCAGAAGTTGACAAGCATAACTTCCCACCACAGATTGCTTTAGGGAATCTTTTTGCAAGAATTCATATCACAGATTTTAGCCATCATTGTAGCCTTGTAAGATTTAATGTGCCTGTAGCTTTGATCGGTCTTGATTTTGCAAGAAATTATTTTATAAATATAGTATCTATCACGAGACAGTGACGTAACTGAGGCTGATCGATTTGAGGTTAACAAAGTTGTGAACATTTTAATTTTATAATTTTATATTAAATTTAAAATCCCTTTTTGATTTTTCATAAACATGTCTACTTTCAAGAGATTTTTTTTTTTAAGGTTTCTTGGAACAGACCATTTTATACACAGGGGTGTGCACAATTTATGGCACTTGGCATCATGGACAGACATCATATAAATTTATAATGTATGCTAATATAATTGTTTTAAATCAAGTTTTTTGTTAATATTTTAAGGATGAGTATTATTCTAATTGGAATAATAATAATACAAATTTGCTATGGTTTAATTATGTCACTTTTTTATGTCGGAATGTCCGTCCATGATGAAAAACATGACAATTTTTGGGTAAAAAAATGCTGAGGTATCTCTATAAATAGTATGTCCTCTTTACTGTACAGCCTTAATTTTTATCAAAATTGGAAAATGTCCGTCCCTGACAAATCGCTCAGCCTCAACTGCGTCATTTACTAATAAAGGCGGAAGATACATGTGCGTAAATGCTGCACCTACAATGTTACGTCACTGTCCAGAGTAAGAGAAATAAAGTATAGACAACATTGTTCTTTTTTCACTCAGAGTCAGAATTTATTCCCATTTCAGGAAATATGCTTAATTAAAGACATGGCCACTTGGAGAATAATTGATAGGGTCTGGCAACTCAAAACCAGTCTGAGTCCCTTCTTAGTGCGACACAATGCTATACAATTATGGAATTATGTCCAATTATTATTGATCCAACTTTCTGTAAAGGATTTAGGCTCTTATTTAATGTAAATCTCATAAAATCTGTAATCAGATCAACTGAGTCTAGTAAAAGCACTGTACATAAAACTGTACAGACAAGGTTGTCAAAGTAGATTGTTTGTGGATCAAATTGGTGTGAATAATAGTTTCCGCTCTCTACAAATTTAGGTGTGAATTTGCTGCAGCATGTGGATGGTGAAATGTTTTGCATTTTATTTGTTTAGTTTCTACATTCTTACCTATTTTTTGTTGTATTAAAGAGCAAATGTGAACAATAGCCCAACAGACATTAACAACTTGATATAGATTCATCAGGATTGTTCATAAATATGGAATAAATTGTTCTTTTGACGAATCCAATAAATCGTATAGGTTGCCAGTCAGATGAAGACTCCAGCTCAGTAAGGAGTCGAAACGTAACTAGTAAGTACGATTTATTGGATTCGTCAAAAGAACAATTTATTCCAGACATTAACAAGGTTATTGACCTGAGTGATTAGAAATCAAACTGGTAACTCTCGACAGAGAGCTCTGAAAGGCCAATCAATTGGTTCACTGCAACTCAGAAAATATCCATAATACAAGAAATACAAATGGGCAGGGGTTAAAAATGCCAATGAAAGTGACATAAAAATAAGATAAAAGCCCAAACATAGAGAACAACATCAAAATATAAATTAAAGAAAATAACAATATCTGGAGGTCTGATGAGCTGTCTGTTTTCACCTGTTGGTGCATGGCCGTATCACCAGCCCAGCTGGCTACATGCTTTACAGGACCATCCACCATCTCCCCAACCAAGCATTAACCTACACTTAACCCATGACCACCATGCTAATGTAATTCAGTCAGTGTTGAAAGGACTTGAATGAAGAGTGTCATGAAAGAGTATGAAGGATATGACAAGTTAAGACTTGGAGAGAAGATGTCTGTGCACACGGCACTTGAAAGGCTGAATTCCAGCCTCTGAAATGTTGCCAACAACATCGTCTGGAAGACTGTTCCATAGGGAACAGCTGTCTGTGTGAATGAAGCTTCTGTCTAAGCAGCGAGTTCTGGCAGTTGGCAGAGAAAGAGCATGGACTGGCATTTATACGCTCGAATGGGTAGCACGGCGTTGGCCATATGGTGTGGGAAGTAACCCTGCTAGATCGCCAAGCTTCTGACCAGTTATAGTTGCAATGCCTGAGATGTGCTTTGACCAGATCAGCTTGCTGTCAATGGTGACGCCAAGGATTTCAAGTTCATTTGTAGATGGTAGTTTGCACTCTCCAAAGTAGATATCAAGTTCAGATGGGGATCTTTTCCTGGAGATTACCATGGTCTTGCATTTGGTAGGCTCAAAGGTCACTTTCCATTCATCAGCCCATGCTTTCATATTGCTTAGATCTCCGTTGAGACTAGCAGCTACTGTGTTGGGATCGGTTGATGACTTAATGGGTGCAAAGAGTGTTAAGTCGTCGGCATATAGATATAGCTCGTTGTCACAAACATCTATAAGGTCATCAATAAGAACAGAGAACAGTAGTGGGCCAAGGATAGATCCTTGTGGAACAGAAGCATTTATTGGAGCAGTGTTGGATGCCTGACCTGACATGATGGCGTTGATGGATCTATCAGATAAATAGTTGTCTATCCACGAAAGCAGTCTATCTACCTTAGTTTCTAAATTCATACAGATATGGGATGTGCAAAGATATCTTTTGTAAAAGAAACTGTGCTGTGATTCGGTCCAGAGCCTGTCACACATGATTTCAACCCATAAAGTAGAGAAGGTTTGACCCCCTAAAGTTACTTAGGTAATTTAAGACATCGTGTTTGCTCAGAATGACCCCCCTCAGCTGGGTCAAGGCCCTAGACCCCCTGTAAATACTACAGGGGCCAAATTGCGTAAGTAAAAAAGTAAATGGTTGTATTTCCACCCGATGCTTAGTTTCCGAGATATAGGGCAAAATGGTCAAAGGTCAATTTATTCCTAAAATTATTTGTATAGGGTCACATTCTGAAAATGCTCCGATTTTGATCAGAATGGCCTACAATTGTCAGGAGTGATACACATGCCATAAAAAGAATAGTTTGCCATATCTACAAGTTAAGCACCTAGAAGTTTCATTAGGTCAAAGGTCGGCACACATTAGCAGTATATCTTCCTGACCTACGAGTTAATATTGAATTTTGTGTGTGAATACAACCATCTCTTTTAACTGATAGTTCTATGCACATTATTAACTTAGAAGTGAGCACTCTCAAGCCAGGAGTGTTACAGCCAATGGTTGCCAATTTTGGTGTCTGGTGTTTTCAAAATTGTGCGCAGTAAAGTATAGACCAGGAACTAATTTTGTCCAAAAAGTATAATACACTCAAACATGGAGCCTCCGTCTGAACTGGTACACATGTCATGTAACAAGACTATTATTTGACATATTTTTTATTTACTCCTGGGTTTGGTCTTTCGATACGCAAACTGAGTAACTAGTAAAACAATTACCGGACAATTTTGGCTGCCATTGCTGCCAACCAGGAAAAAAAATTAAAAAGTTGACCCACTGCTGAGTTAATTTTAAAAAATCTGACTCGCCCATCACAATGTAAAGAAAAACATTAAAACCTAAAATAAAAAACTTTGCCCCCCCCCCCCCCCAAAAAAAAAGGCGGCGAAAAAATAATGTCGCAGACTTCGGTGGCAAAAAAAAAAAATCTGCCTGATCCCAACTTCCATGCCCCCCCCCCCCCTGAAAATCAAATGGTGTGTCCCTAACCCCTTCCCTTGGGGTGTTACACCACTAACCAATCAATCAAAAGCTTCAAAAATAGGGGATGTCTTATCATGCCTTATTCAAGCCAAATTTTTAATAAAAAGAGAAAAAATGTTGTCAGATATATGTTAAAACCAACAGTTGAGTTTTATACCATGCATGTTTTCTTGTGTATATATTCCTTGGCTACAGAAATAATGTGAGTGTATAATTTAATATACATTATTCTGATTTAACCAGTTTATAGATAGAAAGTGTGCCTTGAAATATTTTCCACTTCCAGTATGCCAAATGTTAATGTTCCAGGATTATGTTTATTTGAGCTACTTTTTACAAATCCACTAATTATAACATTCTTTCAAAAGACTCTGCACATACACATGGTTAACTGTCAAAATGTGAATATCAGATTAGGAATACACATAAATTCATTATTTCAATATTTATTTTTTGAAGTGTCTGTCCGACCCTATTTGCGATGACATGTAGGAATGTTTGCGGCACAATAGGGGAATCAATACCTTTGAAATCTGAGACCTTGGACACTTTAGATGAACACACAAAGTCTGCCCATTTTACATGCATCTATCTGTAAAGGTGCACATTGATGCTTTGTAAACAAGTGAGATTATTTGAAAAGCACAAGATAGAAGAAGAGTTTTTATTGCAAAATGGGTTAAACATGTATCCAATTTTACTACTAACATGACAACGGTGAGGGGAAAATTACCAAAAACACCAACACCACCAGTCTGTGGTTTTGGGAGGTTTTTTAGTTGTTTCTATAATTTAAAAAGGACCTTTTCCAAACATTAAAAAATATATATTTAAAATCAAATGTGTATATAATATAGATCAATGGGACACACGTACAGAAGAGTTTTTAACGTTTTTTTAAACAAAATTCACATATATAAGGTATACAGATGTAAAAAGGGGGAGGGGAGTAACTCACATATATTTTAACTTTTTAAGGTATACAGATAATGTGCCATTCTAATGGGTCACGAAAAGTCCCTAAACATGGAGAAAAAAATGTTCTGGAAAACCCTAAACATGGGTCCTAGAAATCAGCAATTTTTTAAGGATTTCTGACCTCCAGCGGCACACACCCTGGGCACCACCATAATACTACATGTAATAGCAATGAGTCATTCCAATAGTTGTATAATGTCTTTTGTAATTGTACAGCCATTCAAATGCCACACAATCCACACTAAATTCTGATAAAAATATGAAAGAAAGGTATCATTTTATAAAACTGATGAACCATGTTATTTTATTTAGCCTTAGAATGGATAGCAGTTTCATATTTTCATTGTTCATAAGGCTACTGTAGGGAATAGTTTGCAATTTGTCATTGGAATGTTTTATTAACTGTAAAATGCAACTTTCATATTTGTTTTTCCTGAATATTTGTTTAACTTACCCAGAAATGTTACAAAAAGGGGGAAGGTGCCTACATTTGTCAAAATTTAAAAAATGTCCAGAAAAATTGAGCCTAAAAATGTTCAACAAAAATCAATAAAAAATCAAATCAAATCAAAATTATGGAAAAACACCAATATTTTAGTTTGGTTACAATCAAAGTAATCAATGATTCTGTGTTTGTGAGGACTAAACTTGGTATGATTGCTGATTATGGTCAAACATTGATAAAAATCAAGATGTTTGGCCAATGTGAGCAGGCCTATAAATAATAGTTGTGATTGAATTAGACACTTACACTAACATTTTCCCCCTTCATAGTGACTAGGGAGTGCCATTAGCCATATATGCTACACATGGAAATTCATTCTCTTCAGGTGTGTTTGAATAAGAACAACTTTTAATTTTATTTATCAAACTCTTCTGGGCAGAGGCGAATTAGCCATAGGGGTATTTTACCGATCGCCCTATGGCCCGCTCGGCTCTGGGATGCTCAGACCAGTCGCTCAAAGAAGCAAAACATCCCTGGACACATAATGTAATGCATACTTTGCAATTAATGATTCAGGGCCATTTCAACATTTACTGCCCAGGACATTTTCAATCCCCAGTCCGCTCCTGTTTATGTGTTCCGTCACCCTTACAGAAAGTCTTACATTACTTTTTATTAGGTTTAGTAAGTGTTTGTCTCAACTGAAGCGTTTTTTACAACAATATTGTCTATAAACAGTGCACCATTGAACCTGTAACTGTGTAATTGCATTGTCTAGTGATTCTAAGATCAAGTGCATTCATCTCCGTGTGAAATTAACAGACATTGGAGAGTACTCTGTCACTAACCTCCCATAATTCTATTACCGCACAACATTCAAGTTATCATAGAGCAACATTTCTTGTGTGTATTGAAGGATTCTCAGCTCGATTGCGTACCAGGTAAACGATCACCTTGATGTTCGATAAAGTTTAACACCTATTTCTGATGGGAATTGTTTTCTCGCATGCATGGGTAATCAGCCACACTACCGTTAGTTATATTGCAATTTGTGAATTGACAAGTCAACATATTGATCTCAGCCTGGATCTCACAATGTCGGTATTTCAGAGTACAATAATTTTATTGAATGAACAAAAAATCCAATTGGCTCAATGATATCAATCTTGCCCTTGCATGTGATTATTATGATCTGAAGTTAATCCCTCAAAAAGATTTCAATCAAATTGGATCAAATAAGCCAATTTAATTAGAGATACCCTAGTACAACCATGAAAGTACTAATAATATGGTACAACTGAACTCTGCTTTAACCCTAACTCCCACGGCTATGTTTTTGCGTGTATCGGGGGGAGGGGGAAAAAGTACAATTTTTTTAACCCGAAAAATCACCGAGCACCCCCGGGATTAGATCCCGGGACCATCCGCACCCCAGTCTGTGCCCCTACCAACTGAGCTAACTCCCCAGCGCATATGCGGGCACAAACTTTGTGACCACATATGCCTGCGGTAGGTGACGTAATCGAGCAATGCAGCAGCATGCGCGTGGAGATAGTTTTATTTTGGATGATTTTGTATGGTCTAGTGGGGTTAGGATTATGAGAAAGTACTGGTGACGATTTTGTAGAGGTAGTAGCTGTACATCCTTATGTAACTTCTATACCATTTTGCTATTCTACATATTGCATAGGCCTGCGTATTATTTACAAACTGTGTCGTGTCTCATAAAAATTTTCATTCTTGATTATTACTTAATATGTCCTGCGAGTAAGCCAGTGCTTATAATTGGTAAAAAAAAACATGTACTTCAAACTCGGTTCTACTGGCAACTTTCATGTTATTTGTATGTATTACTATTTAATAGAAAACAATTCAAAGGCCAAAATAATGTAGGGGAAAAAACCTTTTACAAGAGGTTATGTGTAGGCCATTTTAAGTACAGGTTCTTTAGTAGTGACCCAAGGGGTTATATTTTTTCGGAGGCATGTTGGGACATGCCAAACTGAATGTAATGTAGTATTAACACAATGATAATTTTGAGTACTTAACAACATTTTGCTTCGCAAATACCATACCTATAGGAGACTGCCAGGAGTATGCATACTCCCGACTCCTGATTATATCTCATACTCATAGCATAACATGGACTATGTAACGATCTTTATGATGGAACAAGCGGTTCCATTCTTGGACTGATTTAACTGAAATGTTGGGGGTGGGGTGTGGGTGGGGGGTGAAAATCCAAAATGATGGCTCAAAATGGGGTGGGGTGAAGGAATTCACTGAGTGTGAACAATTTTTTTTTTGGGGGGGGAGTGAAAATCCAAAATCATGGCTCAAAATGTTGTTTAATAGCTCAGTTGCTTTTAAAAGCAGTAAAACAATGGCAGTTTAACATTTTTAACAAGTGAAGGGTATAGTTCACTCTTAGTCAATAGTATAGGTTGAGTGAAATTGCTGCTCAGTGCTCACATATAAACATTGTAATATGGGTGAATGCAATCTTCAATTCAGGAACCACCTATCTCAGATTCTCAAAGAAAGGAAACAAAGTGAGGAAGTGACCCTCTTACCCAAGGATTCGCCTGGAAAATTGTACCTTTTCCCTCAAGATGGAGTTTATTCTCTCTTAATCATATTGAAAAATGATTTGGACATACATACATTGTAGCTAGATGCGGCTAGTGCTTCTATGATAACATGGTCCTGTATGGGCCCATGTTATGTTTGAAAACTACTCCTTAGGCCGGGGGGGGGGGGGGGGGGGATTTGTTATGACCGACCCCAAATATTGTAAACAATTTTGAAACATTTTGGGAATTACAAAAATTGAAACAATTTGGGCAATTTTGAAGGGGAAAAAAGTTAAATTTGTTTCAAACATTTAAAGGCATTGAGAGATGTATTGATAATACTAAATGAGCAAATAACGTTAAGATAATCATCAACATAGCCCAAATCCAAAATGTAATACAATTCCGACATCGCCTTCATGCCAAATAAGCAAATAACGGCACTTCTGGGTTAAGATTTGCCGCGAAAGTCTGTGTGTAAAACGATAGCATAACTTCCGAATTCAGCACCTAGTTTCGATGTGATCATATCGAAACTAAGAAATTCATGAATTTTATATGATAAACGGCGAATGTTAGTAAACTGTTTCAGATGGTAGTTAGTATGCCTAAGTATTACTTTGATGCAAAAAAACTGATTTCCAGGATAATTGAGGGCGCACTCCCATACGTATCTCTCAATGCCCCTTTAACAAATTATTGAAAAAATTGATTGTAGCTAAAAACTCCAGATCTGTGAACCACTGATGCTGAGACAAGGCTCGTCTATGTTATCAAATCCAGGACAAGGTCAGATGGATAATAAAGAAGATTTAGCAAATCAATTGTGTCAAAAAGAACAGCGATCAACACATTTGAAAAGAATTATCATGATTATATTTTATATTATAACATGTGGATGGATCTAGAAGCTTGATGTGCATACTTTCTAGAATCAGATCATTTTAGAATATTATTATTAGTCACATTTATACAAGGGCATTATTTGCTTTGCATCAATGGGGCAGGGGTTCTCTATTGGTTGCACACAAAAAAAAGAAACCCTGTTCCATGGGTCCGATTGTCCCATTTTTAAAAAAGAAATTGGGGAAACAAATGTTCCCGACTCCACATCTGTAACATTTTGACAGATTTTTGTGATTTTTTGTCTCATTTTTAATTAGAGGAGATTGGGAAGCCTGTCCCACAGACCACGGCTGTTTGACTGTCCCGATTTATAATTAAAATTATGGGATAAAAAAAGATTACATAGTGGCCCATTTATGGTTTGACCTGATTTAGGCAGCTCTAATGAATACGAGTATAGGGTGAAAAGTCCAAGAAAATTGTTCGAGCCCTTTTAAAATTATCGGCATTTTCTACTTGACACACATTTTACATGTAACTCTATGGGAAATGTGGCCGATGAGGGCGCTGTTTTAGTAAATAATAATATTCAAAGCTCTATTTCTCAGAACTGGCACCAACAAATGTTCTGAAATTTCTACCAAAGATAGCCAGTATATTCAGGTACTTGAATCAGTTTAAACCAGAACCGGGCCAGCAAGTCATGGTGTTCTCAGAATAAAACGGACAAATTATGTGGGATCAAACAGCCGTGAGACCTTTTTTTGTTGCCTTATAGCAATATCAACAATGTCTTCTGTAGATCACTATCAATCCAATTTCAAAATCTATAATTTTTGTTTGCTGATCCCATCATGTTCCCATTAGTCATTAATTACCATTAATGTTATCTCATATTCAATCAAAAAACATTTATGTGATTTGTAATTGTCAACTTCACAAATGTTCTGTACATAATTAAAAACAATGGGTCAACAGGTCATCAGATTAATTGGTTTATGATTGACAAATTTGATATTGACTGACTGTTACATGACAGTTTTTTTGAAGTGATAAAAGCAGTATTATAAAATACTAGATATTTAAGAGAGCCAAAACTGGTCAAATTTTGGGGTAAAATTGGGCGGCCATTTGATAGTTTTGTCTGATCGCGCCACAAGATGCTACCATTACCTAGTAAAGTAGTGTTTTGTAGTGATGAGGAAGGTTAGGGTTAGCTCACCCCAGGTTGTCATTATTTCATTTGGGGATTGGGAGGCAAGTGTCGTGTCCAGAGCATGGGAGGCTTGCCTCAGTGACCAGCAAACTTGAGCTAGTGGGCTTGCCTCAGTGACCAGCAAACTTGAGCTAAGCCAATTACACAATGGTCAATATTACAGTATGATCATGTAAGGCTGGTCAGTAGGAATATGATGAATACATCTAGCAAGGATCTTTAAATTCTTCCTCCCTCCATAGAGAGGCCTAGTTTGTAAATATACATGATATAGCCAGTTCATTAATGACAGCAGATTTATCGTTTAAGAATACTTCTAAATTCTGATAGTTTGTTATGACGTGCAATCATCTATCTGCAAATAGAGCGCTTACTGCTTATTAGATTTGAGTGGCCTCTACTATTGGGGAGTGTGGGGGGGGGGGGGGGGGTGATTGGTTTGGGTAATGACATTTCTATGTTGAGTAGTTTTTTATCCAACACATTGAACTAAATCAACTACACATATAGCCCTGGGCCTGAAGTACTCCTCCAGGAATTTTGGCTTACTTTTGAGCGCTAGTTCTACTGGTAACATAAATCGTTCCCCCTCTCACGCTCCCCTTCCCCAAACTCACATGTTGTAACAATTTATGTATCTAAAGGTTGCACGGGTGTTTTAACACCGTTCATTAGCAAAAAGTTATGCTAGGTATGTAAAAACATTCTCCGCTCATTATACCAGTGACAGTTATACCCTAGCCCACATGAGCTATTTATTATATTTATATATTATCATTATTCATTAGCACTGTCTGACATACATACTGTAGTAACATTCATATTCGTATATTTATAATAATATATTCAGCAGCAGCCAGGCATCTGCACAAGTCGGTACAAAGTTTTGTTTGATCATGGTTGAGTGTACACACAACATGGAAAGACAGACGAACAGTTGACTTGGTCGGCCTAATCTACAGTACAGAATAAGGGGGTGGGGTGACACTTGCTTATTTAAAGGTGGATCAAGCTTGTTTGAAAATACATACATGTCAGAAAGGAACATTTCTTTGGAGACTGATATGTGCATACCAGGGGTATATTACCTTAAACCAGGGGTTCTTGACTATTTCTGCTTGAGGGCCTTGGAGGGCCACAGTTTTGGCCCACAAATTTGTATAATTTATAAAGGCACTCGGGTAAAGGCAAATAAAGGCAAATTACCGTTTTTTCTTAGGTTTCTTTGTTTTTAGAAACGTTTAAAGGGTTGTCATTGTTTGTAGAGACAGACTAGACCCGTGAGGAGCCCCAGTCGAGAGCCATTTGTCATATGTCGCAGTAAACTGTTTTTATACATATATGCACATGCACTGTTAATTATTAAGAGGATAAATTCTTTGTTGAAGTAAGATTTTTTTAAAGCAAAAGTTTACAAATTACCAATGTGCTTCAAAATAATAATGAATAATTAAAGCAACATTTTTCTTTCTTTGTTTGTGGAGCATTTTTTCTTACGTGTAGGCTATGTATCATAAAACCAATTTGATGACACTGCTAATGTAAGTAATTGCATAAAGATTGTGGCTTAATTTTTTGTGAATTTACCCACGAGAAAGCACACATTGTATAGTTAAGTCCAACTCAAACACCAAATTTCCTCATAATTGCCACATTCTTAAGTGATTACGGTGTAAAAAAGGTTCCTTATCGTATTACCCCAAGATTGCGGCCAATGACAGTTGCAGTGATAGTCGAAAGTATAGTGAGCCCTCTGTTGTCCTTTCAAGGAATACTTCCTGAGACCGTCAGACCTCATCAACAGAGGGCAGTATCCCATTCTCATCTCGCTGGAGTCACCACACAGATGCCCATTGGCAATTTGATTCCTTCACACAAACAACCAAAGCAATCAATACTTGATCTATAGGCATTAACTCGAGTCAACTTAGAAAATTGATCTGTTTACGCCATCGTGCCACATCTTTTGAGCATTCTTTGTGTAGGCTGCCAATGTGTAGTCTGCATTTACCAATTGTCTCCAGTTATTCATTGCACCCCACACCATTTAACAAAATCTCTCTGTGGAGCAGTGTACAATACATGATCGATACCTGCAAATATTGTAGAGGGAATAGTATTAATTGGTAGCGAGTGTGACAAAATATTTGTCTATAAATAGTATCAAATGTATTTCGATGATGATAATATAAATATTACATATCGGCAATATTTTGTCATTTGTAAAACAAAGTTGTTGAATGGAGTGCACAAATCCATTCAAATGAAGCTACAAAGTGTAATAACACAACCAAGATTTGCACTTTGACTACGCTCTTTTTCTCTTCCTCTAGACAGTAACGTAACTCAACAGGCGCAGCATTTACGCACTTATGCATGCGTATGTATGTCCCGTCTTTCTACGCGTGTGTGTATACGCTAGCCAGCGCCTCAAGTTGGCGCGCGCGCATGGGTTTTGTACTGCAATCAGCAAATGACTCGGTTATGTCACTCTCTTATGATAGATAAATAGATGAAAGTTTCAAGTTGCATAGAAAACATCAATACGTAGGCCAAATGAGGAGTACCCTGAACAAACCGCAATACACATGCATGATAGTGGTTAAAATTGATTAATTAGCTCATTTACTAATCATTGAATGCTAAAAGTTATATTAACGAAAAAATATTGACTTGCGCTCGGGCAGTAATGACTAATGACGGAGGTGGTGAGAAATAAGCTGATTTTTTGAAACTTAGGAATTTTGTAACATGGCATATTTTACTTGCATAATTCATAATTTCAATTTTAGTATTATTTACATTTCCCAAGCCATTTTACATACATGTGCCAATCAAAGTTCAAGGTGGGAAAGAAAGAATGTGCGTTATCAATTATGATCAATAAAGTCAACATTAATACCATGAATAAAGTAGCGCTTTGTCAAAAGGCCATTGATCATTCATTGTTATGTTGTTGTCTTTATTTAAATTGTACATGTTGCCTGTCTCTTAAATTGCCCGATTCGTTTTTCAATCTTTCAGACTCTAATTAAGGACAAATCGAAAATTAAATTATTTTTACCATTTACGGTTGAATGTTCACACTTATTACCGATTTGTCCCAAATTACAGTGTGAAATATTGAATAACTATAGGGCAATTTAACCCTACCCCTAGAAGTGTAGCAGTGGGGATGGATCGAAGAACAGAGGGTGGGGGTTAAATTGGGGACGTGAGGCACGTCAAACAACCACGACACCGCGAGCGCTGGGCTTGCCAGGCTAAATTTTTGCACACCATATATCCGGGGTTTAGTGCACCGGGGGATAGAAGTTGTGTATGTGCACCTAGAAGTGCTGCTGGCCGTGTGGTGTAGTAGGGTGAGGGTTATGAGAGTATTATTAGGATGAAAATCATTGTAGATGGAAGCAAGCCTTTTGTTAAGCAGGTCTTGACCAGGAGCTACTTTTTACTATTTTGACCAAAAATGGCTTCTGGTCCTATACTTTAGTTTACTGTGCAAAGTTTCAAAAACACCAGGAGCCAAAACTTGGCAACTGAGGGGGGTAAAAAACTCCTGGGTGCCCGCTTAACAAAAGGCTTGGATGGAACATACAGAAAGGCCTATAATTACCTACCTATAATAACAAGACCATTCAAACTAACAATTTACCTTTTTGTTGCAACATTGCCGTTACTTGTCTGAAAAATTACCAAATATGTAGCAATATATTAGAATAAATATGATACAGTAAAAATTGTCAGGCTACATTGCCTAATACAGTTTTTAGTCCCTTTGGTCCATCTGGCCCTGCAATTTGAAAATTTAACTTGCACCATATAACAACCAAAACAATTG
This sequence comes from Ophiura sarsii, assembly GCA_035610835.1. Classification (NCBI taxonomy): domain Eukaryota; kingdom Metazoa; phylum Echinodermata; class Ophiuroidea; order Amphilepidida; family Ophiuridae; genus Ophiura; species Ophiura sarsii. Next base: position 53,875,735 of record CM069450.1, on the reverse strand, counting down.
CATTATCAGTCAGTGGTCAGTGGAGAAACAGCAAAGCTGGTGAAGGTTTTATTTCATGATTATTTCCTTGTATAACACTCCGCACATAGGAGAAATATTTTATAGATTTATAAAACTAAAATTTAAATCGTCATATAGAAAATTGAAAAACTATTTTGCATAATTTTAAAAATCCATTGCAGTGTCTTCAAGGGTGCACATCACTAAATCACTCCTCGTTTTGTGTAATGGTAGTAAGTTCCGGCAAAAACAAAAAACGATTTTGTGATTAACCCTTTTTTGACCCCCCCCCCCCCCCCGTCTGTTCAAAATGCTGCTTTGTCAAAAATACCAACTTTTTTTTGGACCCCCCCCCCCCCCCTATACAAGCACTTTTTTCCCTGACCCCCCCTTTTAAGAACCTTTTTTTTGGTTGGCCCCCCCCCTCATATTTTCCAACCCCCCCACCAAAGTATTTATGAACACTCCCTAACCAGTAAAGCTAGTTTTTTGTGCGTATCGGGGGGAGGGGGGAAAAAGTGCTATTTTTTTTACCCGAAAAATCACCCAGCACCCCCCGGGATTCGATCGCCGGACCATCCGCACCCAAATCTGTCCCTCTACCAACTGAGCTAACTCCCTAGGTCATATGCGGCCACAAACTCCGTGGCCACATATGCCTGCGGTAGGTGACGTCATCGCGGCAATGCAGCAGCACGTGCCTGGAGATAGTTTCTGGCAGTGAGATTTAGTGAGATTCAGTGCGGTTAGGGATTGCACATCAAAAATTGACATTTATTAACCCTAACCAGTAAAGCTAGTTTTTTGTGCGTATCGGGGGGAGGGGGGAAAAAGTGCTATTTTTTTGACCCGAAAAATCACCCAGCACCCCCCGGGATTCGATCGCCGGACCATCCGCACCCAAATCTGTCCCTCTACCAACTGAGCTAACTCCCTAGGTCATATGCGGCCACAAACTCCGTGGCCACATATGCCTGCGGTAGGTGACGTCATCGCGGCAATGCAGCAGCACGTGCCTGGAGATAGTTTCTGGCAGTGAGATTTAGTGAGATTCAGTGCGGTTAGGGATTTATTGGGGTTCTTTGGGAATCAGTTTGGCGTGAGGGTAGCATTTCATAATTAAAATGAAAGATAATCTCTTGTATTTTGATCAGGATATTGCAACATATTGATTTTCAGTTGTACCGAAAATTTATCATGTGGATGAACACATGTGCTTGGAGGCGGTTAGAAGGCGAGCGTCCGGGCTGAAAATAGGGGTGGCGCTATTTAAATACTCGTATCGTAAAATGTAATTGGAAGGTGTAACACTAATTGGATTTTATGAAATTTTAATGTTTGTTTATTAGAATAAAGCATTCGAGACATTCCAGAAATGGTTTCCAAGGGCCCAAAATCGTGACTCTTTTAGCCCTAATTTACTTGTAATCTAATGGGCCGTTTATTTAGTGCTGTGCCCCCTTCAATTGGCTGGGGGAGTTCCTTTAGTATACTGCATAATGGGAACTTTTAAAGAACAACCAATGCACTCACACAAGTTACGTTCAGACAGTAGGAGTAAGAGGTCTGAGTAAGCCAAGAGTAGGCCTTGGTCAGAGTAATAAGAACGATAGGGTATTTTTTGCTATCAATTAATTTGCAGTTTTCCAACAACATTTATTTTGTGATTAACATTTTCATTTTCAGATCCTCGGCTAACAATTCGAAAGCAATGTTTTGAACCATAATAATGAAATGTCAAAACATTCGTGGAATTTGTGATGCCAACCACCAGTCTACGCTGTTTAAATATGACAACTCGCAATCGTAATGATATATCGGTCTATCAAGTTAAATCAACATTGGTTAAAATAGGATGAGAAAAGCTGTTTTGTTGTCCACCACATACACTGGTATACTTCAAGTTTTAAAAAATTGGAAACAATTCTTTACTTATTGTACTCTAGAGAGCATACCTATCTTTTTTTTAATCAATTTCCACACAAAAAATGTAAGAAAAAATAAGTTTCTGCTCCCATGATGGTTCTCTTTCACAGAGGTGTTTGTGTGGAGCTACAATCAAGGAAAAAAAGGTTGGCACACTTTGTCTTAATTACGGAAAAAAACCCGCCCCTCTCCCCGGAGGCAATGTTGATCCGAGTCATATTATCAGAAGCCATGGTAGGTCCCCCAACATTGATTGATGGGGGATGGGGAAGGATATAAGAAAGGGGGAGACTTTTGCTTTCTATTAAACAGTGCTATGTCCCAAGTCTGATCTCAATTGCGAGCACAGGGATATTTGTAATAAGTTGCGTCAAGTGTGCCAACTATTATTTTCCTTGATTGTCTGAGCGAAATCCTAAATTCACCATGTGGGATTGTTTTTTTGGCTATAACTTTAGAACCAAATGCCCGATGCTAACGAGGTTTTGCACGATTATTGTAGGGTATATTGTCAACATTCCCAAAAAGTCACAAGTATCAATTACGTCATTTAGGGATTGGTCAGTCAATACTTAGGCAACATATACGTCAAAACATGTTATTTTTACAATTTATTTTCATGGATGTGAAACAAAATGTTGAAGAACAATTATAGTTCGTATACGTATTAATTGATTTCTAATCAACATTTGATAGACGGCATATTAAGTCAGACAAAAGTGTATTAGGGACTGGCCATTAATTACTAAGGCTGTCTCTGTATATTAAATGTGTGCGACGATAGGTCTATAATAGGCCTTGCAATTGTTATAGTTCATGCAAACATTACTATCTTCAGAAGATAGCAATTAATGACACGATGCCATGTTATGTTCCTAGCATTAAAATATATAATCATGGAAAATAATCATAATAACATTTATTTACAAAATAAATAAAGCCACATAAACAGAATGGCTAATACAAACAAAGATAGAAGAACGGAGGCAATGTTGATCCGAGTCATATTATCAGAAGCCATGGTAGGTCCCCCAACATTGATTGATGGGGGATGGGGAAGGATATAAGAAAGGGGGAGACTTTTGCTTTCTATTAAACAGTGCTATGTCCCAAGTCTGATCTCAATTGCGAGCACAGGGATATTTGTAATAAGTTGCGTCAAGTGTGCCAACTATTATTTTCCTTGATTGTAGGACAACCAAACAATTAATATTTATGGCCTTGGTATTTCTATGTGCTATTTAGTTAGTTAAATATTACAACCAAGTGCCCTGGTACAGCCAGGTCTCAAACAATGGCGGATAACATACCTGAAATTCATCTCTGATATGAAATATAATCCATAATTAAACATCAATATTGGGAGATATGAATGTATTGTAAGTTGCTCTATACATGCAGTGTTTTTCCAGACTAAGAGCAAATATGATTTTTTTTAAACATCTGCAATGTGAATTGCTTCTTTAGGCTCTAGGATCCCTTCTCATACTCTTGATTTTGTCATATATTCTCAAAATAGGAAACAAAATTATAAACAATACAGTGGCAAAATTTAGTCATCAGATTTTTGGATATGTTGTAGTCGAGTTGTGCTCCTGCAATGTTGATTGCTTCTTTCCTTTAAGGATCCCTTCGCATTCTTTTAATTTTGTCATTATATCTTCAAAATAAGAGATAAATTATGATTGATACTTCCAGACAATGGCCAAATTTAGCTGTCAGATTTTTGGAGACATTGCAGTCAATGTCAGTGGGTGTTTGAAGGTGCGGGGCTAAACGGCGCGTGAAGCGCCGCATTCGCGCTAGCGTGAAATTAAGGGGTAAAATGGAGCGATTTGGTGCTCATTTTTACTATTATATTGAGTAAATACACATAATTATATCTCTCAGAAGTCAAGATTTTACGAAAAGAGCCTCAAGTGGTGCAACTTTTGACTATAATAAATTATATGCGTAGGCTACATGTTGGCCAATATATATTTGTATAGAAGTCAGTTTTTAAAAAAACATTAATAATTGACAATGTTATCACCTTAAATAACAAAGTATAAATATATTACAGTGTGATAGATGAATAACTTGGGAAACATTATAATGTATATCAGCTCTTTGGAATCTTTAAACAGTTCATCTGATACTGTGCGTTTTTAGTATCACATTTATAGCTATTTATCTTCACGATATTAACTAATCATTAATTATAAATCCATTTAATATCTATCCAAGAATATATCTGAGAAACAAGTCATAATATTATTTAGTCCTCTAAACATGTAAAGAAACACTATAACCCAGCAAATAAATTAATGTTGCTTACAATTACCAAATAAATATCTATATAGTTATATTTTTCTGAAATATCACGTTCACCTTTAATTATCTTTCATTTAATCCTAAGGCTTAATACTAAATTCCCGCTTTACTTAATTAGGATCTTATTATTTATAATGATACAATAATTCATTTTTATTTATTAGGCCTATGTTATTTACTAAAGGTGGAAATATTATAAATGTGTGTGTTTACATAAAAAGTATGTTGACAATATTTATTTCACGCCACATGTTTTTCTGCTATTTAGTTTATACACACTGTGGTTTATATACCAGGCTACACTAGTATTATATATAACAAGCATGATTCAGGCAACAGTAAGTAGGTAGACTCCACAGTCACGCGAAAGTTACTTTGTGCATAGGGAGCACATACCTAAATAGGTATCGCGACACGCTATCGTCGCGATCAATCAAAGTTGAGTACGACAATAGTTCCTATTTGGCGGGAAAGAGAGTTATTTTTTGACGGTTTATGATAAAAATTTTCACTAATATGTTGTGTTTGAAATGTGTAGTTGATGTTCTGACATTTTAACTAGGTGATTTGAGGTCAATTTTAATTTCACGGACCGATTTACACATGCGGTGATATCCAGACCGGAGACCGAATTTAGGTAGGCATATCACTACGTTGTTATGCGGCGGCTTATATCAAAAAAAGTGCACGGGAAAGTTGCCTTCATATTCAGATATGTTGTAGATTACTGAAATTTTAGCGCTAATTTAGAAACTAGAGCCATTTAATTAAGCCTTTCCTAGCAGTAAAGTCTATGGAGAGCGTCTTGGTGCTGTGCTCCCCATACTTGCACGCCTGCTTGATAATAAAGATATGGGAAAGGCTACGGCACCGGGGCTTTTGGAAATAAGCCCCGGGTTTATCTGTATGCACTGCGTGCTTCTATGAGATGAGCGGAGTGTGTATAGCTATGTATTTCCCATTCGTGAGCATTTCTACCGGGGCTTTTTCGTAAAAGCCCCGCTGGACGGTGTATTGCCGAAATAGTATAAGTGTTAGCTTTCGTAGAGTTTTAAAATCAACTAGGATTTGGCGTCGCAATCATGCTTGAATTTTGAGACATTTAAATGGAAAGTAATAAATATCCTTGTGCTATTAGAATGAATAATTGAATATATTTGTTTGTAAACACATTTTATTAATGGAATGGTAACTGATTCAAAATATCGTTTGGGGTGAGAATTATGGCGGGGCTGAGCCCCACCAGCCCTATTTAGCGAGCCGCCACTGGTCAATGTTTGCCCTTGCTCCAACTAAGCACCCCTTACCCCCTCCAAAAAAAACCCAAACCACACACACCAAAAACTGTCACATTGACATTTGAGAGAGGGGCTTTACATGCTACCCTACCCTGCAGAACCAACCCCCTGTTTTCCTTAAAACTTAAAAATCACAATATTTGCGTTCAAAGTCTGTGTTCAAAGCACAATTTGTTTCAAAAAATTGCATTCTTTTCCCACAAATTTTGAAGGAAATATACTCTTATAAATGAGATGGGTCACATTTAATAATGAGAGCACTTTGCAGATTGCATCAATTTTTCATTTCTGATTATTACGCATTTTATAACATTTCAAATCACACCATATTCATGTTCCACTATTTTGATTTTTGTCTTTAATCTTTTACCATTCATTTTTGGCTGCATGATCTTGCCATTCACTTTGCTGCTAAATTTCTTCCCCTTTTTGATGTGACGCATAATAAATAAATGTAAGACTAGCTTTACAAGTCTGACAAGAGGCATGTCACAATGCTGCAGTAAATTTGAATATCCCAAAATGAAATCAAAACAAATTTGACAGAAAGTATGTAAGTTCCTTTTGTATAGCATGCTAGGTTGCAATACAAAAGTGCATGGCTGATTACTCATTCTCATGTTATTTCAAATGCATTGTAAGGACTATAATGACACAATTGTATAGGTTTGTGAAATAGAAAGACAAATTAAGTATGAAATGTCAAAGTTGTCAAACCTGTCAAATCCCTTTGTTGCTCTCAGCTTTCAATAGCAATGGCTATATTGTTCATAAGTGTATTTTTTACACTTTATGTAGTCATGGAATACTAGGCACTATTATATTGTACAGTCAGTTCAAAATTTGCGAAAACTTACAGCAGCGAATTACGTAAAACTTAGACTTACAGAGAGTGCAGTGCATATTCCAATATATCCCGCGCATGCATGGATTACTTAAAGGGGCATTGAGAGATATGTATGGGAGTGTGCGCCCTCAATTATTCTGGATATCAGTTTTTTTGCATCAAAGTAATACTTTGGCATATACTAACTACCATCTGAAACAGTTTACCAACATTCGCCATTTATCATAAAATGTCATGATTTTCTTAGTTTCGATTGGGTTCTTGATGTTGAACCCAACATCGAGAAAACTCACCGTACCAAAAACGAACGGTACGCATCCCTTGTTACCGACATTGTCGACGCCGAGTTCTCTTGCACCTTAATCGCTGTCGAATTAGGGAGGGCTTATTGATACCGACAATAAAGGCAGAATAACTCGCCTGTCCAAACAACTTCAAACTCCTACCACATTCACTGTTATGAAGAAACATATCACAAAATCCGCGATAAGTTCTTTATACTCCATTTTTAATGCCAGATATGAACCTCAGTGGAACGTTCATGAATTTATCTAGTCTGCTTTCCTTCCCGCCATGGTATTTATTTTCTTCTTTTTCTGCTTTCTTTCTAGTGTTTAATTATTAGTTGTTTGTCTTTGTTTAATCCCTGCCTGAGATCGAAATGGATCTCAGTTGTTCCTGGGCATTGTACGTTATCTTCTTTTGTTGTTTAATAAAGATGATCTATATATATCATATCGAAACTAGGTGCTGAATTCGGAAGTTATGCTATCGTTTTATGTGCGGACTTTCGCGGCAAATCTCAACCCGGAAGTGCCGTTATTTGCTTATTTGGCATGAAGGCGATGTCGGAATTGTATGACATTTTGGATTTGGGCTATGTTGATGATTATCTTTACGTTATTTGCTCATTTAGTATATCGATACATCTCTCAATGCCCCTTTAAAAGGCATATTATGCTATCTGTTTCATGGAATGCCCTCTATCTGTGATTTTTCCCTAGAAATGCATTTTTGTTTCATTTCAAATTACATTTATAACCATGAAACTAAAATATCGTAAAAAATTACAGAGCAATATGTTTCCTAATCACTTCAAAATCAGATTTTGAAATAAATTGTTTAAAATTGTTTGAAATAGACAGTTTATTTTCGAAGGTTTTTTGTGTGTTCGTAAATAGAATCCCATGGTTTAACACCATTTACAGTGTTTTCGGCTGCAACCACAACTGTACACAAGTGAACACACACCCCTACGGAATGCTTTATGATGAAAATCGAAACAAATATGTTGAAAAATTCCTTAAATGAAATTTTTCACAATGGATTGAGTTTTAATTATATGAAGGGGCTATCAATTCACATGTTATCCACCATGTTTCAGTTTCATTATCAATCGAGAAATGAAATAAGAAGCAATTTATGAGCTCACTTTCAGACGTAGCAGAAGTCTTTTCGCAGTACACTTAGGAGATATGTTCGGGATATCACAAAATGTAGCTATGCTCACAGCACAGAACTAGTACTAGCCCCCACCACATAGAAATTCATGCTTGCTTTGCTATTGACTATTTATTTTAAATATTCTCTCTCTATATTTCTGCTTGTAGCTTGAACCCGGTGGTAAAGCCCATCAGTCAGTACTTCTGCAATGCGGCGATCAAGTTCTGGCTGTAAATGATGTGCAATGCAACTCTCACACAGAGGCGATACAACTAGTCAAGAGTGCCTTTAATACCTTACAACTTTCAGTAATCAGGTAAGTGTGAGTGTAGCCATTGATCCAGGGTTAAAAAAATGTTTAGAATCTAAGAATTCATTCTCCCACAGATTCTACTTAACAATTAACTATGAAACAGATTACACTAGAAAATCATGAAGCAAAATACTGTTGCCCGGATTCGAACTGAGGACCTCTGGCATAATATGATGCCTTAACCGCTCGGCCACAACGGCTCTACGGAAGAGACAGGTCATAATCCAGTGTATCTAGGTGAGATATCTTGCTTCAATGATAATTCAATTAACAGTGGTTTAACCCAGTTATATGGTGAAAATCCATGAATTTTTGTTGAATTCATTTGGATTCTTTTCTCACTACATGTGACAAAAGTGTACCCCTTTGATCATGTAAGGGAGTTCTGCCAGAAAAATAAGGATTTATCTGAATCTGATGACAACAGCTTGCATGGTCTTAAAACTTTTCGGAGCATACTGGGGATCTACCTAAAAGTCTTGGATAAGATCAGAGAAGGTAGAGCAAGATTTGCTGGACACTGCTTTAGAGGGTCCACAACCACAATGAACCCATCTCCAAACTTACACTGGATTTCAAAACATGGAGCAAGAGAGCGTGGTAAACCAGCCCTCACTTATATTGACCTACTAAAGCGTGTCACAGGATTGCAGAAGGAAGAGCTCAAGGTAGTCATGTTGGAGAGGAAGATTTGGAGAAGAAAGTAGTTCAGAAAAACCACCCAAGCCAAGTCAAGTAAGTCAATTGGGCTATTCCATTTGAAATCCATACACCCCCTATGGAAGACATTGCTTTAATCTTCCCCACAGGGAGCGTGAATTTCAATTAGCATTACCTGCATTAGTGACTCCCATTTGAAATATACACTCCCTGTGTGGAAGACTAAGGTCATGTGACTGAATGGGTCTTTGATTACTTGGGTGCATGTGCACCAGCACATGATAATCATGTATACGATAACTTTAAGTCACAATCACAAGAATATCCTCTGAGGTCACCAGTGATGTAGTACTCGAGTCCGGACTCGAGTCCCTATTTTGAAGGACTCGGACTCGGAGGTGAAGGACTCGGTCTCGGACTCGGGCACTAGGGACTCGGGAATTGTGCCCGAGACCTGTCCGAGTCCAGTCAATATTGGCTTATTTTGTTTGCAGTAATTAAATACTTATTTAGTCATCCAATCTTCAACAGTTTAGAAATAATGTCATAAATCATCACAAATACATCTGAACCGTTAACAATATGCTGTTGAAAATACCTTTTGATAATCATTACAAGCATTAAAAAGCAATTCGAGGGAAGCTATAAATAATTAAAGTGATAATAATCATGTGCAATCGAAGGCTGTTTGTAAGATGTAAATGGTCTTTAGGTGTTTTTGTGTCAGTATTTATACTGTTTAAAAAATTATACAATTTCTTACAAAGAGGATATTTCATTGGCAATTTTCAAAATGATGGAATTAGGGATGACATTTTCAGTGAAAAGAAATAGGTGAAACGGCAGAGGAAGGGTTGCTTTACAGAATATCACACCTTTTAACAAGTTTGTTATTTCTCGATCTATGAATTTCTGGACACTTTTTGAATATCTGACTCAATTCTTATGCCTATAATTCAAAATGGTATCAACATTTGTCCATGTACAGGGTGTCTCAAAAAAAATTACAACGCACTTTCAGAGGATCGTAACTTTCTGAATAAGTGTCGGAATGGAACAATTCAAATGACAAAATAAAGGCAAAGAAGTTGGCCATAATTTAAAGAAAACCGGTTTCGATTCGGTTCAGTGATTACGGAGAAATTAGCAAGTATGTAACATTAGTCAGGGAACACGCCCATCCAAGTTTGCTCATATTGAGTGATTCGGACAGCACAGACAAAAAAATCAATCAATACTTCTCTCTCAAATATAACATTCATTAACATGTTTTTTTCTTGCTCTAGTTTCTCTTTAAAACCAAATAATATGCCGGATAAGAACAATGTTTAAATAAAAAATGATCATAAAAGTTGTCAAGGTTATTTTCATCATATTTTAAACTGATATCAGTTGAAATTTACCATCGCCAATTTGCAGGATAACGTCAATATCTTTATTACGATTGGAAACATAATGATAGTAAATCTGAACATTGCCGATATTAACCAAGTTCAAGATAACTAATAAGATTGCCCATAGAAATTATCAAGCTTTTTGGTGTTCACATTGGCAATGCAAATGACGGCTGAAATCATGTTATTATCGGCAATTGTGCGCATGATAGTCAAATTATTTATATCGCAATTGAAAACAAAACTAACGTTTGTTTATATTGAAAGAATATGGTTATCTCTCTGTTTACAATGAGATACATTGTTTTTGTTTTCTAATTGTTATTGGTGTTATGATTAATTAATCAGTACTCTAGTCTTAGAACACGAAGAATAGTATTCAACAGTGCTGGCTAATTGAAAAGTTAATGCGTAGATAACCATCCACGCCAGTGAACAGTGAAAATCTAAATTAGTCAAACTTGGATGGGAGTGTTTTGTTACTACTCTTACGTATTCGCACATTTCTCCGTAACTACTGAGCCGAACTAAACGCGGTTTTCTTTCATTCATAGACAACTAATTTGACTTTACTTTGACGTTTGAATTGTTGAATTCAGATACTTATGTAGGAAGTAACGATCACCTAAAGGTGCGTTGTAAATTTTTTTGAGACACCCTGTATAGGGATGCAAAGGTTAAAAATGCATCATTATGTTGACTTCACTTATATGTTGGCCTATTATAGATAAATAAAGGCAAAACTGCAAGTCTCAACATATGGTGAGTGGGAGAGGTGATGATGGTGAGGGGGTAAAAGAAGGGAGAGAAAGATCTGGTCGACGTTTCGACTGGATATACCAGTCTTTATCAAGTATATCAAGTATATCAAGTATTATAGATAGCAAAATTATCAGAACTTAAAAACATATAAGGACTCAGACTCGAACATGAAGGACTCGGACTCGGTCTCGGACTCGGACAGTAAGGACTCGGTCTCGGACTCGAGAGGTAAGGACTCGGACTCGGGTAGGGTGGACTCGACTACAACACTGGAGGTCACTACACAGAAGTAGACGAACAGAGTATGGTTCTACCTTCCACAAGTTCTGCATTTTCACTAATAATAATATATAAGGGGACAAATTAATGACAAATACTATGTCATAAAGTGTAACTTTACATGAATATAATTGATTGTCAGGGTTATCTATCTATTTCCCCCTGGCTAGTCTAGACAATTGTTGTTGGACAGCTTTGGACTGTGTCACATTGAAAGCTGGTTTAGGATTGTTTCTTTTTTTACCATTCAATGGTAATGGTGACAAAACCATCACAAAAAACAAAAAGTCCATTGCAGCTATTAAATCTATGTGCAATGGCAACTGTTCAATCAAACCCATCTATTTTTATCTATGGAATTTCCTGCACAAATCGTCCATTTCTTTAATAGATGTGCATGTATCTCCGCAGTTATACTGATGGACAAACATTGCCATGACAACCATACTTTGCCAAGTACCTGGTTATTTGCTTTCCTGCATTGCAGATCGGTCCCTTGGATTATTCCTTGAAAACATGTATTAAATTTATTTGCTGATTCTGTACGCGGAATTATTTGACATTAACGATATGATGCCGTAAAAGCAGTGCATTTATAAACATTAGCATTAACCCCTGTCTATTTTACAGTGGTTCTGATTGTTTATTACAAAATGTACTCATATGAATAGCCAATTCAAATGCAGCTTGTAAAATGTTTCACTCCCATCTTTATCAGGGATACAATTATTCTAACAATGTCTCTCATTGGTGCAATAAATGATGTATCCATCTTTTTAACCAATCGGCCGGTAGTTCTCAGGGGTTAAAATGTAAACCAATAAGGAATGTTCCACTTTATTACTGCACATAATTATAGGCACAAGAGAGTTTTTAGTGGGATAATCCAAGTGATATGCTTACCACAGGCTTGTAATGATGCCAATTGCTACAGAAGTACCCTGGAAATTAAATTGAGAATGTCCCTATTGAAATGGCCACACAATTCATTAGAATTATCTGGGTTGCATTATAAATCAAGAAGAATTGATTAAACTGTTTCTTTTCATGTTATAAGTGTCCATCATTCGGTTGGAGTGGCATCTTTTGATAGAATTATTATAAATAGATTAAAGAAAAGTCAGGGAATATGTTTGATAATTGATTGATCTCTTCTCACTAATCCATTGCTCTATTTCAGCTGGAGGGTTCTTGGATGATAATAATAATATAATAAAATATTTTGTACACAATGAGATGGCATCAAACTGTATTTAAAGCCGTTAATGAGATTCCATTGAACACTGTTTTTGTGATTGTGCAAAGATGATGTTTTGAGGTTATAAAGAGGTGTGTGTATAAAGCCCTCACTCAAGTGGCAACCATCTTGAAGTCGGTCGGTTGGTCGATTTTCCCTTCTTTATTTTTCCTTCTTTTTTTCTTGCTGACAAATATTACTGACAGACCATGGTTCATGACAAGACAAAATTGGTTAATGTCAATTTGACTAATGTTTCTAGTGTGATTGATAATAGTTTAAAAGCACCTACCACCTCCTAAACTTTCGGCAACTCTCTCAACATCACCTCCAGGTCGACCTCCACCAACACCGACACTACGTCTGACCTCGCCACTAGCACCAAAACCAGAACCTCCACTTTTGTCGACACTTACCAATTTACCAAAAGGTCGACAATCTCCACCCTTGTCGACACGCTCCAAATCACTCAAGGGTCGACACTCACCACTTTTGTCAATATTTCCCAAAACACCCAAATCCACATCGCCACCAATTCTCTCTGCAGCTCTACCACCAACACTCTCCACATCACCTCCACCATGACGCTCCTCTCTGCCACCACCATGACGCTCCTCTCTGCCACCACCATGACGCTCCTCTGTTTCACTCATACGACGCTCCTCTGTTTCACTCATACGACGCTCCTCTGTTTCACTCATACGACGGTCCTCTGTTTCACTCATACGACGCCCTGTTGCTCTCGCACGATGCCCCTCTCCTTCACTCATACGACGCCCTGTTGCTCTCGCACGATGCCCCTCTGTTTCACTCATACGACGCCCTGTTGCTCTCGCACGATGCCCCTCTGTTTCACTCATACGACGCCCTGTTGCTCTCGCACGATGCCCCTCTGTTTCACTCATACGACGCCCTGTTGCTCTCGCACGATGCCCCTCTGTTTCACTCATACGACGCCCTGTTGCTCTCGCACGATGCCCCTCTCCTCGAGCCCGTTAACCACTGAAATAGAAATTACCCCAACTTACCAGAAACCTTGTCGACAAAAAAAAAGAAATCCCACATCTGACACCACTTGTGGCGGGACCGAGACCACGAAGCGTGCAGAATGCAATTTTGCCAATCTGACACCACTAATTTTTTGGGTTTATTTTAAGTTTGGGCAGGGTTGAAATTAGAAACCTGATTTATAAGACCACGTGGGTTAGTTTGCAGGGCAGAACCTGCTTTTCTACCGTGAACAACAAAGCACTGGACAATTAGGTTAATATTCTATGTACCATTTATTTCGCAACCACACCACTCCACAACTACAGCATCTACAATTTGTCTAGGTGTTATTTACATGACTTAGCCCAACTGACGAAAATAAAGTTGAAAGTGAGAATTGTACCAAAGTGAAAAATGGGGAAGACTAAAAATAAAACTTAGAATTAAGGATCAAAAAGAAACTGAAATTGGAGATTTGAAAATTGTACCACCAAAAAAAATAAAGAAGAAAATTGTACCACCATGGAGCGTTATTCCTGCTCTACAATAAGGGTATTCCCAATCTTCAGTTCACCTATTACTTCCGTCACACTTCCTGTCACGATTCAATGAAAGGATGTCAATCAAAACGTCCGATTTCCGAAGGATTTGGATGTTTTTCTTTCCAGCGTTCCGAGTTTTCTGATCATACCACGCGTTCAACAAAAGATGGCGTTTTTGGTTTTCCCCCGCTGTACTGCGCAAGACTAAACCAATTAGCAACGCCCTCTAGGTGTCCCCAGATAGGTGAGGCCGATCAGGTAACGTACAGGCAACACCCCAAAATGAAATTACAAGCGGTGCATAATAAAAATAGATCTTAAGGGTATTGCAACCGTTTGCAATGATTAAATAATTAAATACGCCTAAAACTTCTACAAAAAGCGATTCCCGCTACACAGCCCCCCACCTAGCATTTGACGTCCCCGTCAATAACAAGCGATAACAATAGAATAAGCGGAATCGCTTACACACTCTACTCCCCGCGCACCAACAATACCTCCCCAACGCGTACCAAATATACCTCACCAAACATCAGAGATGAATACCTTACTTTACTACAAGGTCTTAACCTACTCTTAAACTACTACAGGTCTTAAAGTACAAAAAATAAATAAAACTGCCAATCTTCATCTCCCTCCGTCGTCCTTGCTCTCCAGTCTCCTGTTGCTTGTAGGGCCCCTGGCCGGTTGCTGGTAGGGCCCCTGGCCAATCCCGATGCGACCCCTGGTTGGGTCCGAGGATCCCGTCCGTCATTCGTCGTCGTCTCGCCGTTGGAACCTTTGGTCAGGTTCGTCGTAACCCCTGGTCGGGTTAAAGTACCCATGGTCGGGTCTGCAATAATCCTCATCTGTGTGGAGCTCTAGTAGCGAGTCTCCCGTTACGACCCATGAGTTGACAACTCGGCTTATAAGGCCAAGAATCGAGCCAAACTCTGACAGATTGGGTGTAACGTCATTCATCGTCCAGTTATGCATACGTCTAACTCTTATCACGAACTCAAAACAACTGGTACATTAACGTCAACGAAAACTTTCAAATATTTAATAACTCCTCCGTCTTCAACAGGTCTTTATACTGAATGCTCCTCCATTAACACTTCCATTCGGTCCATTACATCCGCCTCTTGTCCTCTCCTCCCCCTATGTATATAGTTCTCTTTTGCCTTCGCCTCCTCTGCCCACAGCACAGGGCTAACTTTCCACTCGAACCTTTTCCTATAGCAATACTTTAGCAATACAAAATCCAACTCCTAGGAACTTCAACGTCACGTAAACACCGACAAAACTAATACTCTTCAAACCCCGTCTAGTATCCTAAAGCACCAAGACCTACGCTCACACCATTATCTGGTCGCTTCTCTATCTGTTTGGCAAGCTTTTCGATTACTCCCAACCAATGTTCATTGTTCTTCCTAATCAGATCGTTCACCCCCTGGAAATTATGTACCGACGTATCTGCTGCAAAACTCGTCCACTTTTTCTTCTGCTCAGCCAGCCCCTCATCTTTGCATTTCGCCCATACCCCATCCTGATTACTTGGATCCTCCACTCTTGGTCCAAACGGTTTAGCTGGTACAGCCCTAATTCTGCCAACCGTAACAACCTTTGCCGGCTGTGTACTTATACCCTCCGCCGAAGTCTGGATCGACACACTTGTCAACTTCGCCTTGGCTCCCCCTACATGCACAGTCTTCGCACCCTGGTTCAATTTGCCTCCATTCATTTCCTTCTCCTGCCCCTCTTTTGCCAGTTTTTCCTGCCGCAACTTCAACTCCTTCCTAGAACGAGCCTCCTCCTCTCTCTTCAGGCGCCACTTCTCCTCACTGATCTCCTCCTTTCTTTTCTTACGCTCTTCATTTTGCCTCAACTTCTCCTTCTGCTCACGTTCTTGATCTTCTCTCACCTGCCTCTCTCCCTCAAAACGCTCGGTTTCCATTCTAAGCCACTCATCTCTCTTCCGACGCTCCTCCTCCTTGCGACGCTCCTCTTGCATCTTAATTCTTTTCTCCTCCTTCCGACTCTCCTCGTCCCTAACCCTCTTTCTTTCCAGACGCTCCCCTTCCATCATAACTCTTTCGACGTCCTTCTTACGTTCCTCCTCTACCCTACCCTTCTCCTTGGCAAGACGCTCCTTCTCCGCCTTTATCTCTTCCTTTCTTCTTCTACGCTCCTCATCCTCTCGTGCCTTCTCCTCCCTTATCTCTTCTTTCCTCTTCATACGCTCATAGTCCTCTTGCGCCTTTGCTATGCTCTGACGAGATTGCTCCGCTCTCACTAATCTCACATTCTTCCAAAGATCGTGCCCCTTCTCTGCGTTGGAGCTACGTTCCCCTTGCATCCTAATTCGTCCATCCAAACCTTGACTCTCTTCCACCCTAACCTTCTCCCTCTCCAGACGCTCCTTCTCCACTCTAACCGTCTCTTTTTCAAGGCGCTCCTTTTCCATCCTAACCTTCTCCCGTTCCAGACGCTCCTTCTTTACTCTAACCTTCTCCTTTTCAAGGCGCTCGTTCTCTCGTTTCAAACGCTCCTTCTCCACTCTAACCTTCTCCTTTTCAAGGCGCTCGTTCTCCACTCTTTCCTTCTCTCGTTCCTGGCGCTCCTTTCCTACCCTAACTCTCTCCTCCTCTTTACGACGCTCCTCGTCTCTTCGACCCCTCTCACGCCTCACTTTATCCTCTCTCCACTGACGCTCCTGCTGCTCTCTTCTCTGGCGATTCTCTTCCCATTTCGCCCTTACTCTCACTTCCTCTTTACGGCGCCCCTCGTCTCTTCGACACTCCTCACGTCTCATGTTATCCTCTTTCCTCTGACACTCTTCTTGCTCTCTCCTCTGGCGCTCCTCTGCCCATCCTGACCTTATCCCCACTTCCTCTCTCGCGCCATTGGTACCACTTCTAATCTCTGCCCTCCTAAACCACGCTGTTCTCTTAGCGACCCACATCTCCTGTTTAGCCTGTAAAACCGGACATTCCCGTTTCCAATGCCCCAACTCCTTACAATAACGGCAACAATTACCTTCTGGCTGCAATGCACTCACCACACCGTTCTCACTATTAACTTCCCCCGTCCTATCATTATTGCCCCCCACCTGGACTTTGCTCGTCCCTGCCGCCGGTCCTCTCTTCACAACCTGTGACCACGTCACTCCTTTCTCCACATTACTATTCTTCCCTGTGATTACGACAAGACTCTTAGTCGACACCTCCCGAGCATCCACTAGCTGCTCTACTTCCTCATTACCCTCCTTCGTCTGTCTCCGTCCTCTCTGGTGCTCTAGGTCCTCAAATGCCCTACTTCGCTCAACTCGATCCAGCGTTTCCTCTAAAGTACTAGGGGCGAACGAATGAACCTCCTTCCGCATCTCTGGGTCGGAGATAGCTCTGCAAAAATGCCGACGAGCTGCTCTGTTTCTATCCTGTCTTGACGAGTCCGGCATCGCCAAAAACGTCAATCTCTTAATATCCTTGGCCAAGTCAGAATAGCTCTCATTCTCCCCTTGCTCTCGTTGCTGGAGTTTAGCGTACCAAATTTCCGGATCCTCTCGAGGCCCAAAATCTTTAGTCATCATCCGAACTAACCCCTCATAACCTATCTCTCGCGGGTCAACATCACTCCCAGCTAACACATTCAGGGCTCTACCCTGACAACTGGAATACAACCACATAGCAGCTTCCTCGTCCGTCCATTGGTTGTATTCGCGACAAACCTCAAAATGCCTATAAAACGCCCGCCAATTACCATCTCCGTCAAATTTGAGTGGCTTCATATCTCGCCTCTCCACTCGTGGACGTTCCACCAAGGCCGACTTCCTTCCTTCAACTTCATCTTCACAACTCTCCATTACCTCTGGCTCTCTAACCACGGCTACTTCATTTCTTTCAACTACCTCACGAGCCTTTTGCTCCCGCAACTCTTCGGTCCTTGTTTTCATCTCACTCCGCGTGACACGCATCGCTTCCGTCACCTGACCAAGTAGCTCCATGGTTTTCTCCTCCCGCGCCGAAGCCAAAACTAGTCTCGTACTTACTTCGTCACACAACTTCTCATATTTTTGCTTCTGCTCACCCTCTACCTCTCCTAACAGTCGAGCCCTATCATTGAGGTCTGCCTGTTTCCTCTCATATTTACGCTTTTTCGACACTACTTCTTCATGCACCTCCTCATTCCTCTTCTCCCCTTCTGCCACTGCTTTCTCCCGATCAGACAATTCTTTTAGTTTCCTCTGCTGCTTCTCCTCCTCCACTTTTCTCATCACCTGCGCCTCACTCTCCCGGTTGACCAGCAATTGCGTTCGCTGCCCCAAATCGAACTCACGCTCCTTCACCCTCGACTCCCTTCGACCCAACTCTTCACACCACTCTTGTTCCTCGGCCGCCAACCGACCCTGAAGCATCTTCACCGCTTCCTCTTCAGCTACAAGTTTCTCTTTCCTCCGTTGCAGCTCTGTCACTGATCGCAACCTTTCAGTCTCCAATAATCTTTGGAGCAACTCATCAACCATTGTCCTGCAAAACAGTTCCGTTTCAAAATTTACTAAATCACCTTTCCTCTGGTCCAATCCCTCACTCAACTGCTGCAACTCTACCTCTCGTGATTTTTCTGCAACTTCCCATCGTTTCAACCTATCCTCCCATCGTTTCAACTCATCTTTATATTCACATAACGATTCAAAACTCAGCTCATTCTCCTTCAAAGATCCCGCCTTCTGAGTTTTTATCTCCTTCCTCTCCTCATCTTCACCCCCGCTACCGAACTCTGACCCTGCAACTCGTGATCCTACACCAGAATCATCACTGTAATTACTATTCACGTCATCCGCATAGCTACTACTACCTAAACTACCAGTCGACTTAACGTCCAACACTCCACCATCAACTTCTCTTACATTCTCCTCACTACTACAACACTCGGACTCACTACCACTCTCATATCCACCACCAACTTGTTCAGAACTCCTTATCCTACCACCTCCTAAACTTTCGGCAACTCTCTCAACATCACCTCCAGGTCGACCTCCACCAACACCGACACTACGTCTGACCTCGCCACTAGCACCAAAACCAGAACCTCCACTTTTGTCGACACTTACCAATTTACCAAAAGGTCGACAATCTCCACCCTTGTCGACACGCTCCAAATCACTCAAGGGTCGACACTCACCACTTTTGTCGATATTTCCCAAAACACCCAAATCCACATCGCCACCAATTCTCTCTGCAGCTCTACCACCAACACTCTCCACATCACCTCCACCATGACGCTCCTCTCTGCCACCACCATGACGCTCCTCTCTGCCACCACCATGACGCTCCTCTGTTTCACTCATACGACGCTCCTCTGTTTCACTCATACGACGCTCCTCTGTTTCACTCATACGACGGTCCTCTGTTTCACTCATACGACGCCCTGTTGCTCTCGCACGATGCCCCTCTCCTTCACTCATACGACGCCCTGTTGCTCTCGCACGATGCCCCTCTGTTTCACTCATACGACGCCCTGTTGCTCTCGCACGATGCCCCTCTGTTTCACTCATACGACGCCCTGTTGCTCTCGCACGATGCCCCTCTGTTTCACTCATACGACGCCCTGTTGCTCTCGCACGATGCCCCTCTGTTTCACTCATACGACGCCCTGTTGCTCTCGCACGATGCCCCTCTCCTCGAGCCCGTTAACCACTGAAATAGAAATTACCCCAACTTACCAGAAACCTTGTCGACAAAAAAAAAGAAATCCCACATCTGACACCACTTGTGGCGGGACCGAGACCACGAAGCGTGCAGAATGCAATTTTGCCAATCTGACACCACTAATTTTTTGGGTTTATTTTAAGTTTGGGCAGGGTTGAAATTAGAAACCTGATTTATAAGACCACGTGGGTTAGTTTGCAGGGCAGAACCTGCTTTTCTACCGTGAACAACAAAGCACTGGACAATTAGGTTAATATTCTATGTACCATTTATTTCGCAACCACACCACTCCACAACTACAGCATCTACAATTTGTCTAGGTGTTATTTACATGACTTAGCCCAACTGACGAAAATAAAGTTGAAAGTGAGAATTGTACCAAAGTGAAAAATGGGGAAGACTAAAAATAAAACTTAGAATTAAGGATCAAAAAGAAACTGAAATTGGAGATTTGAAAATTGTACCACCAAAAAAAATAAAGAAGAAAATTGTACCACCATGGAGCGTTATTCCTGCTCTACAATAAGGGTATTCCCAATCTTCAGTTCACCTATTACTTCCGTCACACTTCCTGTCACGATTCAATGAAAGGATGTCAATCAAAACGTCCGATTTCCGAAGGATTTGGATGTTTTTCTTTCCAGCGTTCCGAGTTTTCTGATCATACCACGCGTTCAACAAAAGATGGCGTTTTTGGTTTCCCCCCGCTGTACTGCGCAAGACTAAACCAATTAGCAACGCCCTCTAGGTGTCCCCAGATAGGTGAGGCCGATCAGGTAACGTACAGGCAACACCCCAAAATGAAATTACAAGCGGTGCATAATAAAAATAGATCTTAAGGGTATTGCAACCGTTTGCAATGATTAAATAATTAAATACGCCTAAAACTTCTACAAAAAGCGATTCCCGCTACACAGCCCCCCACCTAGCATTTGACGTCCCCGTCAATAACAAGCGATAACAATAGAATAAGCGGAATCGCTTACACACTCTACTCCCCGCGCACCAACAATACCTCCCCAACGCGTACCAAATATACCTCACCAAACATCAGAGATGAATACCTTACTTTACTACAAGGTCTTAACCTACTCTTAAACTACTACAGGTCTTAAAGTACAAAAAATAAATAAAACTGCCAATCTTCATCTCCCTCCGTCGTCCTTGCTCTCCAGTCTCCTGTTGCTTGTAGGGCCCCTGGCCGGTTGCTGGTAGGGCCCCTGGCCAATCCCGATGCGACCCCTGGTTGGGTCCGAGGATCCCGTCCGTCATTCGTCGTCGTCTCGCCGTTGGAACCTTTGGTCAGGTTCGTCGTAACCCCTGGTCGGGTTAAAGTACCCATGGTCGGGTCTGCAATAATCCTCATCTGTGTGGAGCTCTAGTAGCGAGTCTCCCGTTACGACCCATGAGTTGACAACTCGGCTTATAAGGCCAAGAATCGAGCCAAACTCTGACAGATTGGGTGTAACGTCATTCATCGTCCAGTTATGCATACGTCTAACTCTTATCACGAACTCAAAACAACTGGTACATTAACGTCAACGAAAACTTTCAAATATTTAATAACTCCTCCGTCTTCAACAGGTCTTTATACTGAATGCTCCTCCATTAACACTTCCATTCGGTCCATTACATCCGCCTCTTGTCCTCTCCTCCCCCTATGTATATAGTTCTCTTTTGCCTTCGCCTCCTCTGCCCACAGCACAGGGCTAACTTTCCACTCGAACCTTTTCCTATAGCAATACTTTAGCAATACAAAATCCAACTCCTAGGAACTTCAACGTCACGTAAACACCGACAAAACTAATACTCTTCAAACCCCGTCTAGTATCCTAAAGCACCAAGACCTACGCTCACACCATTATCTGGTCGCTTCTCTATCTGTTTGGCAAGCTTTTCGATTACTCCCAACCAATGTTCATTGTTCTTCCTAATCAGATCGTTCACCCCCTGGAAATTATGTACCGACGTATCTGCTGCAAAACTCGTCCACTTTTTCTTCTGCTCAGCCAGCCCCTCATCTTTGCATTTCGCCCATACCCCATCCTGATTACTTGGATCCTCCACTCTTGGTCCAAACGGTTTAGCTGGTACAGCCCTAATTCTGCCAACCGTAACAACCTTTGCCGGCTGTGTACTTATACCCTCCGCCGAAGTCTGGATCGACACACTTGTCAACTTCGCCTTGGCTCCCCCTACATGCACAGTCTTCGCACCCTGGTTCAATTTGCCTCCATTCATTTCCTTCTCCTGCCCCTCTTTTGCCAGTTTTTCCTGCCGCAACTTCAACTCCTTCCTAGAACGAGCCTCCTCCTCTCTCTTCAGGCGCCACTTCTCCTCACTGATCTCCTCCTTTCTTTTCTTACGCTCTTCATTTTGCCTCAACTTCTCCTTCTGCTCACGTTCTTGATCTTCTCTCACCTGCCTCTCTCCCTCAAAACGCTCGGTTTCCATTCTAAGCCACTCATCTCTCTTCCGACGCTCCTCCTCCTTGCGACGCTCCTCTTGCATCTTAATTCTTTTCTCCTCCTTCCGACTCTCCTCGTCCCTAACCCTCTTTCTTTCCAGACGCTCCCCTTCCATCATAACTCTTTCGACGTCCTTCTTACGTTCCTCCTCTACCCTACCCTTCTCCTTGGCAAGACGCTCCTTCTCCGCCTTTATCTCTTCCTTTCTTCTTCTACGCTCCTCATCCTCTCGTGCCTTCTCCTCCCTTATCTCTTCTTTCCTCTTCATACGCTCATAGTCCTCTTGCGCCTTTGCTATGCTCTGACGAGATTGCTCCGCTCTCACTAATCTCACATTCTTCCAAAGATCGTGCCCCTTCTCTGCGTTGGAGCTACGTTCCCCTTGCATCCTAATTCGTCCATCCAAACCTTGACTCTCTTCCACCCTAACCTTCTCCCTCTCCAGACGCTCCTTCTCCACTCTAACCGTCTCTTTTTCAAGGCGCTCCTTTTCCATCCTAACCTTCTCCCGTTCCAGACGCTCCTTCTTTACTCTAACCTTCTCCTTTTCAAGGCGCTCGTTCTCTCGTTTCAAACGCTCCTTCTCCACTCTAACCTTCTCCTTTTCAAGGCGCTCGTTCTCCACTCTTTCCTTCTCTCGTTCCTGGCGCTCCTTTCCTACCCTAACTCTCTCCTCCTCTTTACGACGCTCCTCGTCTCTTCGACCCCTCTCACGCCTCACTTTATCCTCTCTCCACTGACGCTCCTGCTGCTCTCTTCTCTGGCGATTCTCTTCCCATTTCGCCCTTACTCTCACTTCCTCTTTACGGCGCCCCTCGTCTCTTCGACACTCCTCACGTCTCATGTTATCCTCTTTCCTCTGACACTCTTCTTGCTCTCTCCTCTGGCGCTCCTCTGCCCATCCTGACCTTATCCCCACTTCCTCTCTCGCGCCATTGGTACCACTTCTAATCTCTGCCCTCCTAAACCACGCTGTTCTCTTAGCGACCCACATCTCCTGTTTAGCCTGTAAAACCGGACATTCCCGTTTCCAATGCCCCAACTCCTTACAATAACGGCAACAATTACCTTCTGGCTGCAATGCACTCACCACACCGTTCTCACTATTAACTTCCCCCGTCCTATCATTATTGCCCCCCACCTGGACTTTGCTCGTCCCTGCCGCCGGTCCTCTCTTCACAACCTGTGACCACGTCACTCCTTTCTCCACATTACTATTCTTCCCTGTGATTACGACAAGACTCTTAGTCGACACCTCCCGAGCATCCACTAGCTGCTCTACTTCCTCATTACCCTCCTTCGTCTGTCTCCGTCCTCTCCGGTGCTCTAGGTCCTCAAATGCCCTACTTCGCTCAACTCGATCCAGCGTTTCCTCTAAAGTACTAGGGGCGAACGAATGAACC
The DNA here is from genome assembly GCA_035610835.1 of Ophiura sarsii. NCBI lineage: Eukaryota > Metazoa > Echinodermata > Ophiuroidea > Amphilepidida > Ophiuridae > Ophiura > Ophiura sarsii. The sequence goes on along the minus strand of CM069450.1, from coordinate 53,852,170 downwards.
TCCTTCCGCATCTCTGGGTCGGAGATAGCTCTGCAAAAATGCCGACGAGCTGCTCTGTTTCTATCCTGTCTTGACGAGTCCGGCATCGCCAAAAACGTCAATCTCTTAATATCCTTGGCCAAGTCAGAATAGCTCTCATTCTCCCCTTGCTCTCGTTGCTGGAGTTTAGCGTACCAAATTTCCGGATCCTCTCGAGGCCCAAAATCTTTAGTCATCATCCGAACTAACCCCTCATAACCTATCTCTCGCGGGTCAACATCACTCCCAGCTAACACATTCAGGGCTCTACCCTGACAACTGGAATACAACCACATAGCAGCTTCCTCGTCCGTCCATTGGTTGTATTCGCGACAAACCTCAAAATGCCTATAAAACGCCCGCCAATTACCATCTCCGTCAAATTTGAGTGGCTTCATATCTCGCCTCTCCACTCGTGGACGTTCCACCAAGGCCGACTTCCTTCCTTCAACTTCATCTTCACAACTCTCCATTACCTCTGGCTCTCTAACCACGGCTACTTCATTTCTTTCAACTACCTCACGAGCCTTTTGCTCCCGCAACTCTTCGGTCCTTGTTTTCATCTCACTCCGCGTGACACGCATCGCTTCCGTCACCTGACCAAGTAGCTCCATGGTTTTCTCCTCCCGCGCCGAAGCCAAAACTAGTCTCGTACTTACTTCGTCACACAACTTCTCATATTTTTGCTTCTGCTCACCCTCTACCTCTCCTAACAGTCGAGCCCTATCATTGAGGTCTGCCTGTTTCCTCTCATATTTACGCTTTTTCGACACTACTTCTTCATGCACCTCCTCATTCCTCTTCTCCCCTTCTGCCACTGCTTTCTCCCGATCAGACAATTCTTTTAGTTTCCTCTGCTGCTTCTCCTCCTCCACTTTTCTCATCACCTGCGCCTCACTCTCCCGGTTGACCAGCAATTGCGTTCGCTGCCCCAAATCGAACTCACGCTCCTTCACCCTCGACTCCCTTCGACCCAACTCTTCACACCACTCTTGTTCCTCGGCCGCCAACCGACCCTGAAGCATCTTCACCGCTTCCTCTTCAGCTACAAGTTTCTCTTTCCTCCGTTGCAGCTCTGTCACTGATCGCAACCTTTCAGTCTCCAATAATCTTTGGAGCAACTCATCAACCATTGTCCTGCAAAACAGTTCCGTTTCAAAATTTACTAAATCACCTTTCCTCTGGTCCAATCCCTCACTCAACTGCTGCAACTCTACCTCTCGTGATTTTTCTGCAACTTCCCATCGTTTCAACCTATCCTCCCATCGTTTCAACTCATCTTTATATTCACATAACGATTCAAAACTCAGCTCATTCTCCTTCAAAGATCCCGCCTTCTGAGTTTTTATCTCCTTCCTCTCCTCATCTTCACCCCCGCTACCGAACTCTGACCCTGCAACTCGTGATCCTACACCAGAATCATCACTGTAATTACTATTCACGTCATCCGCATAGCTACTACTACCTAAACTACCAGTCGACTTAACGTCCAACACTCCACCATCAACTTCTCTTACATTCTCCTCACTACTACAACACTCGGACTCACTACCACTCTCATATCCACCACCAACTTGTTCAGAACTCCTTATCCTACCACCTCCTAAACTTTCGGCAACTCTCTCAACATCACCTCCAGGTCGACCTCCACCAACACCGACACTACGTCTGACCTCGCCACTAGCACCAAAACCAGAACCTCCACTTTTGTCGACACTTACCAATTTACCAAAAGGTCGACAATCTCCACCCTTGTCGACACGCTCCAAATCACTCAAGGGTCGACACTCACCACTTTTGTCGATATTTCCCAAAACACCCAAATCCACATCGCCACCAATTCTCTCTGCAGCTCTACCACCAACACTCTCCACATCACCTCCACCATGACGCTCCTCTCTGCCACCACCATGACGCTCCTCTCTGCCACCACCATGACGCTCCTCTGTTTCACTCATACGACGCTCCTCTGTTTCACTCATACGACGCTCCTCTGTTTCACTCATACGACGGTCCTCTGTTTCACTCATACGACGCCCTGTTGCTCTCGCACGATGCCCCTCTCCTTCACTCATACGACGCCCTGTTGCTCTCGCACGATGCCCCTCTGTTTCACTCATACGACGCCCTGTTGCTCTCGCACGATGCCCCTCTGTTTCACTCATACGACGCCCTGTTGCTCTCGCACGATGCCCCTCTGTTTCACTCATACGACGCCCTGTTGCTCTCGCACGATGCCCCTCTGTTTCACTCATACGACGCCCTGTTGCTCTCGCACGATGCCCCTCTCCTCGAGCCCGTTAACCACTGAAATAGAAATTACCCCAACTTACCAGAAACCTTGTCGACAAAAAAAAAGAAATCCCACATCTGACACCACTTGTGGCGGGACCGAGACCACGAAGCGTGCAGAATGCAATTTTGCCAATCTGACACCACTAATTTTTTGGGTTTATTTTAAGTTTGGGCAGGGTTGAAATTAGAAACCTGATTTATAAGACCACGTGGGTTAGTTTGCAGGGCAGAACCTGCTTTTCTACCGTGAACAACAAAGCACTGGACAATTAGGTTAATATTCTATGTACCATTTATTTCGCAACCACACCACTCCACAACTACAGCATCTACAATTTGTCTAGGTGTTATTTACATGACTTAGCCCAACTGACGAAAATAAAGTTGAAAGTGAGAATTGTACCAAAGTGAAAAATGGGGAAGACTAAAAATAAAACTTAGAATTAAGGATCAAAAAGAAACTGAAATTGGAGATTTGAAAATTGTACCACCAAAAAAAATAAAGAAGAAAATTGTACCACCATGGAGCGTTATTCCTGCTCTACAATAAGGGTATTCCCAATCTTCAGTTCACCTATTACTTCCGTCACACTTCCTGTCACGATTCAATGAAAGGATGTCAATCAAAACGTCCGATTTCCGAAGGATTTGGATGTTTTTCTTTCCAGCGTTCCGAGTTTTCTGATCATACCACGCGTTCAACAAAAGATGGCGTTTTTGGTTTTCCCCCGCTGTACTGCGCAAGACTAAACCAATTAGCAACGCCCTCTAGGTGTCCCCAGATAGGTGAGGCCGATCAGGTAACGTACAGGCAACACCCCAAAATGAAATTACAAGCGGTGCATAATAAAAATAGATCTTAAGGGTATTGCAACCGTTTGCAATGATTAAATAATTAAATACGCCTAAAACTTCTACAAAAAGCGATTCCCGCTACACCAGTGTCACCCTTCTAGTAAATAATTCATGTTTAGTTATTGAATCGGTCCAAGGAGTTATTATAGTAAACTATAATAATTCTTTTTCTCTTGAAATCTGTTTAAATTTTGAGATCAATTTTTATTTCGCTGTCAAAATTCCATCTGATTTTGTTGTATATCTCTTCGTAACTAAGATAGTTCTTAAGATAGTTCATGATTTCCTTTAAGCATAACAAATAATCTATCCTACGGATGCTCTAACTTATAAGCTACCTTTAGCAGTACCCTGGCCATGAGCTAAGAGTATTATTTGTTTTAAATCAAATATTTATAAAACATAACCATCTTGCAATGTGGTATGTTATTGTGCACCTAAAATGAATGCTTTGGCAGCCTTGTCAACACTTGAAAACGATTTCCACAAATATCATCGCACTGCCTGAGGAGAGGGGCAAGGCAATGGAATATATGGGAAAACAAGTCAATACTTTTTTTCTTCGGTGGCAAAGATTAAAATATTATATGTTCATCTTCTTTTTTTAAACAGGTAAAGGGTAATAAAAATATTTTTTCAATGCAGACTTGTAAAAAGTAGCAATTGCTTGTTGATGTTGCTGAATGCCAATCCTCTTTTACCAGCCAAACTGTGCCTACATTCTATTATTTTTATTTCCTTACAAATAATAATGGTTCTTTTATAGAGCATTGATTCAGCCTAAGGGAGGTTCTAGTGAAATATCCAAATTAGCACCAAATGTATGCCATATATTTGTATCAATCCCGAAACATTTAAACTAAAATGATTATAAATTGTCTGACGAAATCTGTTAAGAATTTCTGACATTGTTGAAGCAGGACTGCAAACAATGTATTTTTTATTTTCCCTGGCCTTGTCAGTCACACCCCCTTAAGGACCATTAATTGATCTTATGACACCTATGTGTAGTTAGTTCTTATTACTGTAAACATCAAATGTGTTTGGAAAGACTGGAGTAGTAATTGGGAATGTATGCACGGTTGCTATAGTGATGATTCTAAACGGATGTTCATCTACAGAAGACGATGAGAGGGCATTCAGATTTGTGGAAACCGTGGCCTATTCTTCCACACGCTATTGGTTTTACCATATACAAAAGAGATTTTTCAAGGTCTATTTCAAGGATTACTGAACCAATACTAGGCATGTTTGTACTTCTTTTGATGCATTCCTTACAGTGACTCCAAATATGGTAATGAATTTCAATAATTTTTACATTTTTGAAACATTTTTGTGAAATTTTGGAATGTTGTCTGCAGACACCTGCCATGTGGAAAGTGCTAAGGGATATCAAGTCTTATGAGAGAGTTTCAATGTTAAATCTCTTTTTAATATATGACAGCTTTTAATTTAATATGACAGTGTTTTAAAGTGTTGGTACCATTATTAAGTACCAACATTCAGAGTGTTCCTGATGTTTCCATTGGAGCAGAATCTGCATCGAATATAGATTGAAATTGGCTAAATTAGTAATTACCCACTGTGTGATATGTGTGTGATGGCAAGAAAACACCACTTGTGTAAAATATTTGCCCAATATTTAAATATTCATGTCACACCATAGAGAAGAAATCAATCGATAACTGGCCTTACAACATTATCAATGTCCACATATGGTCATACTCAAATGTGCTGTACAATTCCGCTGATCACACCCATACTATTTGTTTTTCATGCCTGAGCGTCAGGTCCAGAATGCAGTAATTGAAAAAGCTGCCTTGTGTAACTTTTACAGTTTGGATCAATTGATTAGCGTTAGATTATTGACAGGTTAACGCAAGGCAGCTATTTCATTGATGCGTTTCCATCACCATAAGCCAATCAGTGTATGAATTATTAATTTCATGTATTATCTCTGGTATGTCCTCGAGTAGACAGCTTAACACATTGACTTATTATTCTCAATTATTTCCATACTTTGTATGTGGCGAGGATTATGTCGCATCAATCCGATCAAATCTTTTCTTGTTATGTCAGGTTATCAATTTATCGTATATGTTTTCTAATAATAGACCAATGTGTGAATGTGCGCTGGAGAAATCCAAGTGTTATCTCTCGTGTGTATCTGGGTTATCATTTATTAAACATTATTCCAATTATGCTAAGTTATGTAAATTTCTAGAAATATGGAATATTTGTCTGCTTTATCAATGCATAGAATGGAAATTTGTCTTTGGGTAACATTTTTGTTTTGATATATGAGAGAATATTTTAGTGGTTTTTGTTTGGTGTTTTTGTTTTAATTTAATTTTCGGCTGGGACAGTAAGTGTGGGGGTTTCATTGATGTTTGGGTGATTTGGAAATAAGCCTAAAATTAAGCGGGCGCTGGAAGTTTTTGTACACCTGGTTGCTAAGCTTTTAATAATAATAATAATAAACAGGCATTTAAAAGACGCATTTCAAACCGCAAGGAAACACAATGCGCCGCACAAAGATAAAATCAATCAATTAAAAATTAAAAATTAAAACTTAAAAATTTAAAATTCAAAATTTAAAAATTTAAAATTTAAAATTTAAAATTTAAAAATTTAAAATACAAAAACTGAAAATAAAAAATTAAGAATACGCACAATCTGTACAATCATAAAATACCATAACAAATTAACAAAATATATACATGAGTAAAAGGCAAACACAATTGAAGCGCAAAAGTCAATATAGATACAGAAATTGCCAAAATTACAAACGAGTGAAAAGGTAGTGCTTCAGCTTGCACTTAAACTGTTCGACAGTGGAAGCAGATCGAACCTTGGTGGGAAGCGAATTCCACAGTTTCGGGGCAGCCACCGAAAACGCACGCTCGCCATACGTACGGGTATGAATTACACATGGTGGATCCAGCAGGTCCATGGATGAAGATCTAAGAGTCCGAGGAGGATCGTATTTCTTCAAGAGTTCTGTCAGGTAAGAAGGGGCCAGACCATGAAGGCATTTGTAAGTTATAAGCAGTATCTCGTATTCAATGCGTTCGGCGATTGGCAACCAGTGACGGTCCCTTAATATGTCACTGACGTGGTTGCGTTTCATTGCAGTAAGCCTAGCCGCAGAATTCTGTACACGCTGAAGCTTACCAATCAGATATTGTGGTAAGGCATAAAGAAGACAGTTACAGTAGCTCCTGGTGTTTTACACATTTTGCGAAGCAATGAATGATGACCAGGATGCCACTTTTGTCAAAAAAATTACAAAGTAGTTCTTGGTCCATGTATGCTTAAATTGAGGCTTGTTTGGAAAACTTGATGCTAGGTGGGATAGCAAGATTTCCCTGCCAATTTTTTCCATAAAGCAATCAACAAAACACCTGCCCTGTGGTAGAATTACTCAATAAGATCAGGGGTAAAAAGAGCCAAATTCAGAACAATTTTTAGACCTGCAACTCCTCTCCTCTTCCAGTGTTATGCAATTGAATTTTGAACTTTAAATGTTCTATCAGATAATGCCAAGTGACAGTGCACTATTCAATTTCCTTTCCCATACCTATCTGTAACTGCTTGGTATAATGTTCTATCTGTCACGTTGACAAGTCCATTTTTGTCGTAAAGTGGTTAAAATAGAATTGAAGCAAAGGAAATCAAGAGATTTTTGGATATCCTTTAATAAAACTTTGTGGTTAGAGGAAATATTTCAGCAGGTCAGGTTAAATGAGGCCCACTGTTGATCAAGCTATAAAGAAAAATACAATTTGTTAAATGCTGAAATATGTCCACTTTTAATTAGAATTGGATTAAATTGAATTGCAGGTACGGATATCTGAGATTGCTGGATATCCTTTTGGAATTTGCTGTGGTCAAGAGAAATAGAGTGACTTATCAGTTAGAATGAGGCATGGGGCCTACAATTGATCAAAGATAAATGCTATTTGAAAAACCTATAGCACTTCAACTTTTCAGAGGTTGGTTTTGTTGGGGTAAAGGTGTTTTTGTGTGTTCCTGGATTCTGCTGGCATTCTTCAAATTTGGGAATTGACAATTTAAACTCTCAATTTTGATGAACATATATTAAAGGGAAGGTATTTTAAAATGTTTTCCCATTTAAAATAGTCATTGTAGGACCCCCCCCCCCCCTCATATTTGGTGTGGGTGAGTGGAGGGGTTTTGTTGCAATTTCAAATCAACATTTTCTTAATTCCTGCACACTGGCGAATAGATCAGTAACTGTCACCGTTGAGATTCAGTACTGATTTCATAGATAGTTTATAAAACCCATTTGTTGTAAGAAGTCTTTTAATAGTATGATACATGACGTAAATCAAATTATAACATGTTATAAAGTCATCAAATAATTATTTTTTTGCAAGTCACATGTGATAGCTAAGGGACATATTCATTAGATTTAGAAGAGGAGCCTTTATCATTTTGCTTGAAACTTTTAAAGTATCATACGAAACATGGAGTATGGTACCTACATGAGGGGAGGGGGGGGGGGGGGGTATCTAGGAAGGAGGGGGCATGAACCGCTGGTGATTTAAAATACTTACATATCTAAATCTTTTAATTTAATCATTTTCAGACATTTTTTGTTGCAAAATTAGGATCCACATATTATATAATGTTATGAAGCCGGCGTTTTATCCAGTTTGCATTCAATATCTCAAATTTATGAATAACGTTTTTGAAAAACTTCATCATTTCAGTTTTTATCTATTTGTAAAATTATATTATAATGATCATACGGTATCTTTCAGTTTTAACACAAGACGCTAAAAAATGGTATGCTGAAAAAAAAGGTGTAATCCATCTAAAATCTTACATCAGACAATGGATCAATTCACCATCCCTGGTGTCTATCCGGTGGGGGGGTGGTCACCAGGGCTCAAATTACATCGCGGCCATTGCCGCGATGCCCTCGCATCTGGCCGCGATGCCCTCGGATCAGTAAAAAAATCACGGCCATAATGGCCGTGCCCTATTTTTAACAGTGGCCGTGTGCCCTTTTGGCTCGCGGTTGGGGGTTCCGATAAACTTAACTTTGATCAAATTATTCCAAGTTCAATCCGATTTTGAAAGGTGCAATGTGCTTTAAAATTTTACAAAAATGACGATGTGACAGTCCATTCGAGGTGTAAAGTTTTCATCTATCCACCAGAACGCTAATTAACTGTGCATCCATCTCATCAAACAAAAAAACTGGGCCCGAAACTTAAACAATGTCAATCACTTACGTAAACCAATTGAAAAATAGTTAATTCACCAGAGCAGAGCTGACATGAATGAGTCACATGACACCATTCCCGTCTCGAAACTTAAAATATTAAAGACATCTCCATTCTCCGTCCATCTCAACTCGTTTATTCATTCATTCGAACTCTGATGATAAAGATGCCTCGCTCGGATAGAATTCAGAAGAAGAGAAAGGCCGATTTGGCTTTGCTCACTGCTCTGCTTTCCAACAGCAACGTACATTATAACATCACAAATTCACAACATGACAATGATACAGTATTAAAATATGTTGATTGACAAAATAAACAGACTGTCTCGTTTCATGCTGTAAAGTGTAAAGTATTTAATAAAAGTCCTAGTGAAGTTTACATGTAAAATTATGGTATAAATAATGTAATATAAAATGGCCTTGGTGCACTTTCATTCTAATATTGGTTTGGCCTTGGTGCCCCAGAACATGGCCTCGATGCCCTTCGAAATGTGTTATTTTTAAGGCCAAAGTGGCCATGCCCCTAAATTGACGAAATTTGAGGCCTGGTGGTCACTGACATTGGAAAAGTGTATAGGTATGTGCCGCGCTGAAGACCACCTTTTTCACCCTCTGCTGCTAGCTCTTATGACCCCCTTTTGAGCCTTTACCAGTTCTTAAGACCCCAATTTTATTGAAAATTCAAAAATCGCGAAATTTCGCGTTCCAAAGCCCCAACACTTCTAAAATTGTGCGTTCTAAAACCAAAAAAAAAGCGTTCGTGCTAATCAAAATTGAACGATAGGCCAGTTCTCAAGACCTACTTTTTTGAAAAAAATCAGTTCCTAAGACCCTATTTTTCGTCATAAAATCCATTCAGTTCAGTTCTGTAGCCCCCCCCCCCCCCCCCCTTTTGAGACCCTGGGCGGCACTCCCCTACCCCCAAAAAGTTGAGTGCCCCCCGGATGTCTATCGTCCCCCTCGCCAGTCCGGGACAGAGATAACCTTATTTTACCCCATCATTCACAGAATGCCACGTTTCTTTACGAGTATCGCGGCCGAATTCTTCTGTACTAAAAGAGCAAAACTTGGTGTGGTCAGCTATTGTGATTCAACTGAAGAGCCAGACATGTTGTCGTGTGCCAAGTCTTTGTGAAGTTTTATCATCACTATTAGTATTTATTATTAAACTATCATGAAAATGAGTTGATTGCTTTATATGGGCTGTCCATTTGATTAGTGTGAATAATGCTAAAATGTAAGCCTAAAATATTACATATTTGGTTATTTATTAAGCCTCAATATCTGATTGGTATAATATTGTACAAATTATATTATTAAATATATAATTTATAAAGCCTAAATTAAATATTAATTAGTAGATATATCGTCCTGCATAAATGGCAGGGACTTATGTCCGGGACTTATGTCCAGTCTATCTGATGTCCCATCTCGGGATATCAATATTTGGCAATTAGCATATTGACTCGAGCCAAGAGCTTTCTTCCAGTTATTGAACAGCCAGTATTCCCCATTCTATTGACTAGCTGATTGACCGATTGACCACTGACTGGACTTCTAACATTCCACATTGGACTATACACACATGCACAACACCGCTCTAGCAACTGATGATCTGTGCAAACAACATCGCCAGATAACGGTGAAAAATAATTTCTAGGACTACTACACAGGAGGAGTGGGATGCACAAAACTGCACAGAAATGATTGATTTGTAATCTAACCAATGCTTGGACTACTTCTACGGTACTAATGTGATATACTAATCATCTCTTGGATCTAACTTAAGTATCCCATGGTCCATCTGTCCAGAGGAGGATGTATCCTGGAGGAGAAAGGTACTACGGAGGAGGGATAGGTAGGAGGAGAACATCGTTTGGGTCTTCTCAACCACCTGAACTGAGGAAATCTAAACCACTGTCTCGCTCTGTGTCATTGTTGAATAATAGCATTACTGGAAATAACTACTATTATAAAAATTACAGACAACAAAGGTAAGGGGTAAACCCCATCTGATGTTTCTATGCATTTGTACAAAAATGTATCTGCTTTATCTAGATCCAGGGCTGTTAAACAGGATATTTTTAGGGGGCATTTTTTCTGGAAAAGGTACATTGATATCCCCAAAAATCGTAAAAGGCGTCCGACCCTCGCCCCCTAGTTACGATCCTGTCTAGACCTGATGAAATTGTCCTGCTATTGCATTGCAATTTGAACACAAATATTGATATGAACCTTTCAAAATCTGGTGCAAAAATTGCAGTGCGAGTTCTTGTTTCTTGTTTTGTTCCTGCTTTTTTGAACGAGACACAGGGCACAAGGCTTATTTATCATACAATATGAGTTACCCCACAAGAAAATGTCTTTCTAAGCTTAAAATTAAATGCTACACTAGCGTACATGCACATATGTATGGTTGTACTAATTACAACACTACACATCATTTGAAGTCAGGGTTTCTGTATCAGTATTTTTCGATAAATGAATCAATATATTTTTAATTAGCATGTTAATGTAGCGACTGATAGTAGTATTATAGCCCCCTAACATTTACAATATGCTGCATAATGTTGCTAAATAATTATGATAATCTATGTATAGCTATATTACTTTATTAGTTATATTTTTACATAGCTTTCCATTAGGGCTCTCTATATTATTAACTAGGACCTGGTTGAATGGTATATATCTTGACCGATAATAGGCCTATAATTAAGGGTGAAATGTAGTAGTGGACATTTTGGGCAACTGTCCAACGCTATATCCATGAAAATGGTGCTATGAAGTGAACATCAGAATAGGCATAACAACTCCGACAAGGCTCTTATCTATAGTCTATTTGGCCATCACGAGACCGTGACGTAACTGCGTATTATACCTTTCATGCTTATTGCAGCACATAACATGCGCGCCTGCTCGAGGCGCTGGCGTATACACTCGAGCGTTGAAAGACGGAAGATACCTACACGTGCGTAAAAGCTGCGCCTGTTAAGTTATCACTGCCCAGAGGAAGCCAAATAGAGTATACTTGCGTGTTGTTGCATTCAGCGAAAATCAAGACTATAGACATATCATTAAAATGTTTATGATTTCATTGATAGGTGTTAAAATTATACCTGACTGCAACAACACAGACAACACTTCATTATCTCCTAATTAAATCAATCATTGTTGCGTAACATTCCAAGAAATGAATCGCTGATCATGTAGGGCTGTCATGATGCATGGATAGTGTTGGTATTGGTGCCATGGTCAACATGAAAACCTCACGAATAGATGTAGCGTGTTTGATATCAATAGTTTGTTTATTATGCAAATTTTATTAAAAGTGAAACGGCTGGATAAATTCCAATATCTTCGTTTGTTTGTAGCACTAGCATTACTAAGAACTGTTCTGCATAGTTTGACCAGGGTAATGTGTATGTATGCTTTATTTTGAAGCTCTGTTTAGACACGTTGGCTCGGCTTTATCAAACAATTTTAGGATTTATGTAATTAAGACATTTGCGTGTAACCAGGTTTAAAATGTTGTTGTCCTATTCGTTTAATTTTTTCCAGGGGGGGGGGGGGGGTTAAGGTTAGGCTTACTCATAGATAAATGTACAAACATGATTACTGTAAAAGTGTACATTTTCATGCATGTACATTTTCGCGCTTTGCACATTTTGAGCTTCCTTACATAGACCTACATACAAAATGAATATATTTGCGCTTTTTTATTTTCGCGCTTGCTGATTTTGACGAGAAAATAAATGTAGCGCAAAATGTCCACTTTTACAGTATATCCAAACCTATGGATGTAATGATCTTTAACTATTCTTTTCTTTTTCGACTTAACAATGACTGGTGGCATTGATTAAAATGGCCTATTTATTTGAATGCCCTGCTTCCTGTTTAACACAATTCTAACGTTTGTTTGTGGTTTCAAGCTGCTGCCATTTGCTTCCCAGACAAGCTGGTGTTCTGTAAAAACTGGTGTTTTTTTGCATGTGTAATTTTTGTGTGCGTCAACAAATTTATGCAATTTGGCATTTTGTTAAATTGGCAAGTTTGTATTTTATAACCACATCTTTTAAGTGTCAACCCCCCCCCCCCCCCCCCCCCCACCACCACCACCTGGGAAAAAAACAACCAACCAAATTAATCAATATTCAATATCGAAAACAAAAATGTTTTCTGTATAATCTTATAGATACAAACATTTTTTAAGCATGACAATCAGTAACAAAATGCTCAATATTTTCACAGAGAGAAAGTTTTAGTTTCTAGAATCAGTATTATTCTAAAATTTTCTAAAACTTTGCTAAAAATTGGGCGCAACTTGTATTTGAAATTATTGCATTGTTTTGAATGTTATATTCTGCTGTAAGTTGCAAAATGACTTCAAAACAAATGGAAAATATTATTTGGAATGGTACATGCACATGATTGACAGTGATTGTAAATGATAAGTAACATAATTCTCTATATTTAAACCTTATTCGCCTTTTGCATCAACTTACATTTGCAATCTTAATTTTAATATGTTATGATATTTACTGCAGGTTTTCAAACAGTTAGTTGCTGCTTTGTTGATATTTTTACTTCAGGTTAATTTTTGACACCATTTTAGTGTATTTGTATCATGGGATTTGTATTTTACGGTGGGAAAAAATATGCCGGCATTATATACCTTATCTTAAACAATGGTATGCATGCAGAACAAAACCTGGTATGCCTACACGATGATAATAATATTTTCGGTTCCCGGATTGTTGATTACACAATTGCAGAGTAAAGTGTCTGATCGTTTAGCATCAGTAATGGATCAATCTTTTATTCAATTGTAAATATCATTATTTGTTTTGCAGCTGGTCAAGGGTCACTGTTTACAAGTTTACCTCGTTAATATAGACGTGTGTGGTAACAGTGATTAGTAGGGCAGCTAGCTAGCAGCGCCAGATCTTTATGGATCAGTGCACTACCGCCAGGAGCGCCCGCTCACCCGCCTGCTTGCCAATTGTTATAATTATATATATTTTTTGAGTCTATGCAAATGCAAGTTTTGATATTAAACATTGTGTATTGCTGGATATTTTTAGTCAGCGTTTCTGATCTTTTATCCCTGGATTTGTGTAAGCGTGTGTGATGATAAACAGGTAGTTTGCAGGTGGACACAATACACAGGTATTATTTATTAACACACAAGCTGGTGGTGGTGGTTCTATATAAAGAACTATAGAGATATTAAGCACGGCTATAGCAATACTTGCAGCGTTGCATGCATGGCAACCGAGTCTGTACGCATTGTGTTTTTAGTATGATGCAGCAGGGCCTACTACGACTTGAGTGTAAACGGTGATTATATCTGGATGATTGATACGAATCGGATTGGAGAAAACTGGTGATGTGCTATATACGGAATACTGGATTGCTCGTTAATGTTTGATGTATTTTGAGGCTGCGTGAGGAATGAGCTAGCTGTTGTCTCAGAAGACGTCTGTAATCAAACGAGCCCTGTCTGTATGCATCTATGCCATTGCAATTGGTATAGATTTAAAGGAGGATTTCATTCATTAGCAGTACTCTTATCGTAATGAAAAAACACCAGTTTGGATAATATAGTGCTGATTGTCATAAAGCAAGGATTTGTAGCCAAGCTATTCGGACATTCCCGGCAAGCTGTGGTAGTGTTTGCCCTTGTTATGTATCATTTGATAGACTAATTACCAGGAGAATATGAGGGAGCAGTTTTACTCAGATAGACAGCCCTATCAGAGGTAAGTTCAGAGAAAAGAATGCTGCGGAGACATTAAAATAAGGGAGAACACTTTTTGTAATCACTGGAGATAAAGGTGACCATCAAAATAGAGTCCATTCTGTTTCCCGAAAAGGAAAGCTTCCAGAAGAAGTAATCGTACCGAACTGTACATAGGGATGTCACTGCGACATTAATTGATCGCAGTATAGTCACTGTAATAATACTATGGACGAAATTCAAGCTATTTCGCGCGAGCGTGTTTTGTGGTTGTTCGTGGTGCTGCGTCCAGATGCATTAAATGCGAGAGTAAATAAGCATGCATGCGCGTGACGATTTGACGATTGACGAATCAGGACACGCGGTCATTTTTTTGAAAGCGTCCAGTACGCACTTCCAGGTTTATGCACATACGCTTGTACACATGTATGCAAGCATGCGTTGTTGGAATTATGTACATAGCATTATGTCGCAGACTATATAATAAACCAGCCTTGCATCAATTGAAGCTAAACATGCAATAGACCGAATGGCAATCTCCATTCACCAATGCTGCGCCTACAAGAGTCTCAGCGGTGTGTCTCAGGAAGGGGGAGGATATGGATAGAAATAGGATTGAAAGAAATCTAAATAGTTTAAAACAGGTCAAAATCTTGCATCTTTCTACATGAAACAAAAATGCACCAAAAATTAACCTCATACACAAAGGGCGGGTAAAAAAATAAATACAGCCGAATTCTGCAGCCCCTCATTTCAAATGTTTTGAAACATTGAGTCATTAAACAAAGAGACCAAGCAAAATACTGCTGAAATTAATGGATCTGTTTTGACCCATTTCAGTCCATTTTGATCCTTTTTAAACCCACTTCAATCCATATTGCTTAATATTGTCAATAAAAAAAAAATTGTCAATATTGTAGAGAAAAGTAAGAGTCGGCGTTGTGGCACAATGGAAATTTACCAATTTGTAACCTTGTTGTGATATCTATGGTTTTTTGCTCGATTTTAGTGTCAATCTATTCCAAATGGGGTAACCTACATGGGTTACTCCATTTGAAATCTACACTCCCTGTTGTGGAAGATTAAGGTACTGTCTTCCATAAGGGGGGGGGGGGGGATTTCAAATGGAATAGCTTATTATTGTATTGTATAAGGGAAGGTGTTTATTACTTTTAGGATGGGGATTCTGTAGTCTAAAGTTGTAGACCTAGAAATTCAAAGACGAGACGTCTTTGCGCATATAACTATTCTACTGTGTAAGCATTATGTGTCAATCAAACAATGTCGTCATCGTAACACATGACTAGCTCCACCCAATTCTATTAATGACAACATTTAAAGATAGCGCTTGATATAAATAATAATAAATAACATTTATACCGCGCCTTTGCCTAGGGATACAAAGTGCAAAAACATGAAAAATACACCAGCAACAAGAAATACCATGGAGATAAAAAAAGGAAACCAATTAAGGAAACAGATGATTTTGAGTTTGGACTTAAACATTGTACACTAGTGGCATTTCTAACAGCTACAGGTAATTTATTCCACATACGTGATTTATTCCACATACATATTGATGACATCTTCTGATAAATCGTGACATCATTATCAACCAATCAGCAAGCACAATTTTTTTGGGATAAATCTTCCGTAAAACCACACACAAAAAATCCACATACATTTTTAGCCGAAAGCTGTTGTATTTGACTATTTTAACAGAGGGCGCTCACACATTTTGTTCGGTGCTCACACCCTGCACGACGCCTTGATGAAAGGCTGGGGATTCTTAGATATGATTATGTTATGATTTTTTTTTAAAATATGAAGAGGTATTTTGCAAAAGGGCCTACATCCACTTTGGCTCTTATTGAGAAAAAGTCAAAAAACTGTTTCTAAATATTCAAGTTGAGCAATTGAAAAACTGAATGGATTATGAAAGAGGTACACTACATACTAATTGAAATTGAAATAAATGTTAAATGTGCTAGTTTTAATTTTTTTTAAAATCATGTTTACATTTTTTGAAAATTTGGATGTAGGCCCTTTTGCAACAAAACTCCATCTGTTTGTACATAAAGAAAAAATACCACACACAAAAAATCATTTATTTTAATCATTTCAAATAAATAAGTTTGATATTGAAATGTATAGGTCACAATCATATGTTTCAAGGAAATAAAGTCATTTTTTTCAAAAATACCTACATCTCATTGTAAACAGCCATTGAAGTTGTTGTTTTGTTGCAAAAGGGCCTGTATCCTGATTTAATTCTGGATACAGGCCCTTTTGCAACAAAACAACAATTTCAATGGCTGTTTACAATGAGATGTAGGTCTTTTTGAAAAAAATGACTTTGTTTCCTTGAAACATATGATTTTTCCCTATACATTTCTATATCAAACTCATTTTTTGAAAAAATGCACCATAGCCCTTTTGCAAAATACCTCTTCATATAGTCAAGAAATATCTGCTTTTAATATAGAAATCCATAGGTTTATATTATATCTGTGACCTCTTTGAGGCTATCCCAACAAACCTCTCCACAATCCACGCTGTTTGTTTTTCATTACCCTTATAAAAACTTAGACCTAGAAATTCAAACATATCTTAGTTCAGCCAAGATTTCTGTTGCCACTTTACTGAATGACACCCTCACCTTCCGCAAATACTATGAATATACAAATGGCTATCAGGCTATTGTCTGCCATCAGGTGTGCAGGAAGAGAAGTTTTCTGTAAATGGAACAATTAAAACAAACATTTGTATTTGCTACTGTCTTGAGGAATCTGAAGACGGTATAACGTGAGTGGCGTAAAGTTGTGTCCACACGAGTGCCATTACCTTGAGTTTTACATTCATTTTGGGGTGTAGGTAGCTTAGTAATGTCTGACACTGGGGTCTGATGACATCAAGTCATCCCTATCTCCATCTATAGTCTATTTGGCCATCACGAGACAGTGACGTAACTGCGTATTCTACTAATTGCAGCACATAACGTGCGCGCCTACTTGCGGCTCTGGCGTATACACATGAGCGTTGAAAGACGGAAGGTACATACACGTGCGTAAAAGCTGTGCCTGTTAAGTTACGTCACTGTCCAGAGAAAGCCAAATAGAGTATAGTGGTAGTGGGGGAAGGCTTAGCCAACCTTTGAGTTTGCCTTGAGTTTGCCTTTTGTTGTTTGTTTGTGTAGATGTGCTGCATTTGTTGTTAGCACCAGTGCAGACAGTGTTGTGACAAAGCCACTTTTAATTGAAATCTCAAGTCACAAGTCACATAAAACCCCTAAACTTTTTAATGAGACCAAGTGACTGGTTTAAGGGCTAGCAGTCATGGTGGGGCGAAAGCCAACTCATAAGTCAAAACGTCACAGCCGTCACTGGTGTGAACGCAGGATGATCAATGCGTTTAAGTTCGTTTGGACACAAGTTAGTTATGGCCAACATACCAATAACTTCAAATTCAAGAAGTTATTGTTAGGCAGTGTGAACAGGCGGCCTACAGGTATCAAGACATACACACCTACCGCAGGCAATAGTATGTTAACTTAATATTGGTCATATTTGAACAAACCCTTGGTCTGGTCAGTATGTATGGTCTGGCCATGTAACTTATCATAGGCCTAATTAAAAATTAAATGTTGGTGCTTTTGTCAATAATAAACCTTCGCAGCCTGAACTTTTTTGACAGTCAAGATCTTTTGAACAAGTTTAAGGGTGCATGTAGGGATAGGGCACATGACCAACAACAACACAGGTCATGGGTTCGATGATCAATACCATGCTGTGCACTTGGACAAACATGATTGAATGCGGGCAAAAAGTAAAAACAGCAACAAAAAGCTTCTGGGTATATACAAAATTATGTATACAACTTATTTTGAGATAAAATGAATCAATGCTATGTTTTCTGTTAGTTCAATGCACAACATTATGCACGTGCAGATCCGCTTCACATGTAGACTTATTTTTAAACATTATATTTTACAACTGAAATTATTCATAAGTAGAAGTCTTGTTAGTGGTACAATAACTAACCAATGATAAATAAATAATGTTGTCAATTCTATTAAGCTAAGCTATCCAGTCTAGACTTTGGTCAGTGTGGGTCTTGACACATGTCGTGTGTTATTATCATGCAATCTAAAACCGGTTATCATTATGTCAGGGTTCGAAAACCGTTTCCAATGCCAATTTCACAATACTAGTAGGATATTTAGCAACATTTAAGGTGAGTTTTTGTTGACCAATTCTCATTTGATAATCAAGACATCCTTCCTATTGTATTGATCAAATCTGACAGAAGTACTTGTATGGAGCTCGTCAACAATGACGTCACCATCTGCTGACATTAGACGCTTTGTTTTTTCCACAATGTTACCGTTTTTATTACACAATTGCATACATGTAACAGTTTCATGGTGGAAGATTCACAATTGGTTTTGACCGTATCACAATCCCTTCGACATACACTACAGCAGGTGGTGGTGAGATGCTTGATAAATGATAGGCTTAAGTTTAAATCAGTTCCAAATTGGCGAGAAATATGCGTTTTTGTCTCCCCACACGCAAAAGTAATCCAAGCGTACACACGCTATTTGGCATATGAAAGCGTCACAAATACGAATGCGATTCCCAATGCGCCATGTTGCGCCATGCAAGCGTTTTGCGCGCCAATGGTCTTATGAATTAATTTGTTGCTGTTAGTAGGTTCGCTAATTTGGAACTGATTTGTGGAAAATAGCATTTTGGAATTGATGCAAGTCCAATTTAGAAAGGGATAGGTTGGTCACTGCAGCAGGGGGGTGGGGGGGGGGGGGCGATGGGATACCCAAAACCACCTTATAATAATTGTCTCTCATTAAAGTTGCAGTACTATACCTTCCAGAAAGAAGACTGCCAATAAGTTTCTTATCCATGAAAATGTACATGTATTCCTCTTTATGTGAAGTCAACATACAATCACAACAATAATTCATCTTTATTGTCAGGGTAGCAAAATTATGCAAAGAATCCCCTCCCACTTTGAAAGAAATTTTGAAATGCAATTATAGATCAATGCAATAAATTATAATAGACTATAGATAGTGTAATGATTGTGGTTGAAATTTAAACTGGCATGAAATTTCTGTGAATCCATAATAAAAATCCTTGCTTCAGTGGACCATTTAATTTATTATAGTATACTCTATCCACTATGAAAGATGCGGAAAATGACAAAATGTCAGCCGTTGTCGTTGCTGTCCAACTAATTATTATTTCACGCATTGTAAACATAGTAGATGCTTATCATTGGTGATGAGTGCAAAGCGTGACATGCAGATGGCCAATTATAAAGGTTTTGTTGTCGTTGCGGCTGGGGATCAAATTCATGCACCAATGATATGTTCGTTTCCGGTTTTGTTTGTTTATTTTAAAGGCATTTTTTTTTGTTTACTTTAAAATATCCTTTGAATTGAGGGGGAAAATTGTTTTCCCATTGATTAATACAAACAAATTAATAAACAAATAAACAAACAAACACTTATGGCAGCATGCAGATTGAATACCTGATGATGTCAATAGAAAAAAGAAACCTTTCCGTAATTACTAGAGCAGCGAGGTAACTTGCGATTTGGTGACTGAAGGCGTTATTGTCACTTTGTTTAAAAGAATGTCATGATGACATTGCTCGCCGCTCTACAACGAAATATCATATGTGGGCTCAGTGGAAAGGACGCGGCGATGGTGATCGGAGGGTCCGGGGGTCGCATCCCAGGGTTTCGCGGCGATTTGTTGGTTTAAACATTCATACTTTGTCCACCTTTGTCCCCCTCCCCCGGTTTCCACACAAAAACATAGCCTGACTGGTTAGGGTTAAAACATGTTAAAAAGTACGCACTTCCCGGTCATGAGAACTTAGCGCTAAGATTTATTGGGTGCTGTTTCTACTGTTACAAAACCGTTTCTACTGGGCGAAAAGGCCGGTTGGTTAATTACCGTTAAGTTGCCCAGTAGAAACACGCTCTATGTAATATAGAAGCTAAAGTGTAAGATTGGGAAGCCAGATATGGGCCATATTTTTTGGATCCCCACACCATTACCCTCCTCCCCTGGTTGGTGGTGTTATCCCCACCCAATTACCAATGGAGTGTGGGTTGTTGTACTTACTATTTCATGGGCAGTATCTTAAATTGGAAATGGTTCTTTGTGTTAGTATGCTCTGATAGTAATGTAATTATGGTTCATAGTCCTAAAGATTTTTAAGATTTTCCTTGCGTAAATGAAATCGGTAGGCCTCATTGCCACTCAGGAAATCACACAAATCTTACTTACTGTACAGATCTGCATGTAAATAATTTATGCTTTCATTTGATTAAAAATTGAATGCAAGTCGGATGGGGATACAGGTTGGCAGCTGCAGTCAATGCAGAATCAATTGCAAGGACTTAAGAAGAGGCTTTGAATGAAATCCCTCCCGGACTTGCCCATTCATTATATGGCTCTTGTGGGAAAACATCAAGTTCATGATCATTTTGTAAAGTTGTTTTGTACTTAACTATCATTATGACAAAACATCTGCGTTGTTTGTAGCGCACTAATCCTTATGTGTATGAGAAGAGGGATGGATTTTTTGATCCTGATGATGATATCGGTTTATCATCATAATAGCCACTTAGGACCTACATCAACATGGGCTATTCCAGTTGAAATGTATGGAAGACATGACCTTATTCTTCTTCCACACAGGGAGTGTAGATTTCAAATGGAGTTACCCAAGCAGGCAACCCCATTTGAAATTCACACTCCCTATGAGGAAGATTAAGGTCATGTTTTCCATAGGAGGGGTGTATGGATTTCAAATGGAATAGCCCAATACAGGGGCTTGTTGTATCATTGACTCTAGGGTCAATGGTTGTATTTAAATTTTAAAACAACTAATTAACCATGCATGAACTTTCTCCTCGATTCTTGCATGCTTGTATTGTACCATCAACAAACACACTGAAACAGTGCCCTCAATGTAACAGATAAACAGTGAATCGGAAATCTGAATGTGACATATAAATAAATGAATGATGACTCATTCTTGAAAATTTAATCTTATCTTTTTAAAGAGAGAAATGTTTCCCCCCAGAGGGTTGTTAGTAGGTGAGACTCGGGTTAAGGGGGTCAATCCATGGGTCATCGATCCACTTTGAGCCAGTGGGCATATAACCCTCTAGTTTATACCCACGATGCATGCAAATCGTAGGATAGGATAGGATAAGAGAAGAAAGCCAAACCCAGCATGAATGTCAAACGTGTTTGGAACCAGTGTTAGCATCGCTACTGGGCTACATATGAGTACTAAAAATCATCCAGAGAATGACATTTTCTTCATATTGGGCTACGTTTTGCCACTTGTCCCATTGAAAACAATATTTATGATAGCAAGTAGGCTAATTCACCACTTAAATTGGGCCATTATTTTAGGCAACTCTGAACTGGAACCCAGGGATGGACAGAATCAACCAGTGGGTTTTGAGAAAGCAACCCAGTGTACGTGCTCTTCGCTTCAGAATCCTCCGGGCGTTTTGTCTGTACTTCCTGACGTGTAATTGGAGAGAATTACGAGTGGGCCAATCCCCCGCCGTGAGGATGCCATGGTATTTAGGGTACGGATATGTAATTTCAGTTTATTGTGTGGGTTAGGTTAACCATACAAAGAGAGGAGCTTGGGAATTGGAAACTTGTCTGTTAGTCAAAAATCTGGGAAGAATTTCAGTTTGATATCTAGTTTTTAGCAACCAATTCGTTGCTAGGAACAATTGAGTACAACTCTCAGGGATGAGTATGGAAGTTCAACATGACCTGATCTACACTATTCGATCGGTTGCAGATTAATTTGGACATGATAAATCCTATCTTAAGGAGGATTTAGTTATTTCTAAAAACCTTTTTAGGCCAATTTTTACCGTTGTTTATTTTTTGTGTAATCTTATAAGTTCACAAAGTGTGTAGAAAACTAAAATGTATATAACACAGTTAGACTGCTGATAATTATTATCACATGTTGTAGTACCAAAGTCCAATTTTCTTTCATGTGAGCCTTCAATGAAAATGTAACAAATTCCTTCCAAATTGAAAATATATTTTGCTGATATATTATAGTAATCCTAAGATAAGCTGACAAAATCCCTGTACGTGTAAAACTGCTAATACATTGACTAAGCTCTTTAGGCTATCAAGTGACAAGTTCAAGGCACATGGGACAAGAAAGATGATGTGCCGGTTTTGTTGGCCTAATTGAAATGAATCAAGTTGTTATGGGTTTTATTCTGGGATGGTCAGATTATCCCAGTAAATAATGTATGCCTCGGTTAATAGCAAGTAAATATCATGCAATTGATACCAACATTAAAGTGTGTAACTCTGTTTTTTCACACAGTGTTTTATTCTACGTTGAAGGTGGATCATAAACAGGTCAAAAGAAATAAGTCCCCCCCCCCCCCCCCCCCTGGGAAATGTGCATTTTTCTGGAAAACAGTTAGTCTCCTTAACCTGTTACAAAATGTAAAATGTAGACTGAAATGGACAAATAGATGAAATTTTAAACCCATGAAAAATTGAAACATGTGAATAAACTGTTTTCAAGTGGTTGTCACCTGTTTGGATAAAAATGTTTACATTTGTACACTTTAGGGAAATTAATTGAAGTGAGAAAGAATATTAACAAATTCTGTATAAAAAAGAAATTCTCCATTTTCAAAATTCCTATGCAAGAAAGTGTCATTTGTTATTGGTCATCAAATTTAATAAACTGCAGCATTTCAAGGTGAAGGTTAACTGTTGGGTGGAACTTTTTTGCTGCATTAAATGTGTAACATTTCAGTCTACATTTTACATTTTGTAACAGGTTAAGGAGACTAACTGTTTTTCAGAAAAAAACACATTTCCCAGGGGGGGGGGGGACTTATTTATTTTGACCTGTTTAGTTGTGGTCAGACAAGATATTTTACATTTTTTCTTGATTACATTATGTTATATATTATGAATAAATGGGAAATCCCCACTTTTGTAGGGTCGTCAAATGATCATGACGTAAATTCTGAATTTGCCTTTTGTATGTAATACCATAGGCATATATCAATTGGGTAAAATATAGGCCTAATACTTATTTGTGAATAATAAAAGAAACATTTTGGAGTTCCGTTTTTATGTAACTAGGAACATGAACATTTCCCCATCCATTAAACCATTTTAGTATCATTTCCTTATGACAACAAATCCAACTTCTCCCTTAGTATTCGGATTTACAGAAATTCAACAAGTTGACAGGCACGGACAACTGACTGGTGGCAAAGTATTCTCAGTCCAACCAATTGCTTGAGGGAGTTTCTTCACTTGAGCGCTCCCCACCCCGCATAGTTTTTCTGTGGTTATTCCAGCAGAGTTTTGACTGGTTGGGTTTGTTCTGGAGATTCCTGACAGTCGCCTACTTACTCTGTCTGCTGTCTCTGTTGGCTGGTACATTAAGTAAAGGTTGGAGTCTAAAAACAACAATGATTATTCCTAACTTGTGTTAACTTAACTGCTGCTTTATTGTGTGGAAAAGTTATACTGAGGCTAATCACATGGTCGAGTTATAACTGTCGTATACCATCATAACCGATCGATCGACAAGATTGGACTATCCAGGATTAATAGTTGAGTAGAAAGTAACTTCATAATTGCGGCAAGATTTCGTGGATAATTAAGTTTTGATGTGACTTATTAATTTGGGAGGATGCCTGAGTTGACGGCTTGTGAATTGGTGTCATTGGGGTTCGTCAGGAAGAGAGTGGCAGAGGTGCAGATGCGAATGACACAGTACAGGTATGTTGAGCGGGCAATGAAAGGTAACCGTTGAACCGCATTGAATCAGTATTACGATACACTAGTTCAAATTTAACCAAAACATGTATGCAGAGTTTAGGACACGGTTTTCGAACTTATTGTTGTCGTTTAGATGCAAATAATGTAATGGAATACCAGGTTTTGTGTATTTGTTTATTTTTATAGCCTCAGTTGATTTCACATGACAGCTCAATATTGGGTTCAATAATGTCTAATATTATCCAAATCTGTGCTTATTATAGTATTATCGCTCAGTGTGCAACTCAGTTAGGATAAGTTTCATGAGAAGGTTGAAGAATTGGGGTCATATTATCTTAGATAAATGTGACCTATTTTTGAAACTTGCCAGGTAGCATGTATTTTTCTTAAACTTGTTTTTTGACAGCAAAAATCATACATTCTTAAATATCTGTATGCTCCCAGAGGCCTAGCTATCTGTACAGGTTGGGGGTTAGATATATTTAAGTAATACGAATGATAGACCTAAATATTTGGACGTGGTTAGAGAATTAATTCTATAATAGGAGTTTCATTTCAAGAATTAACCAGCAATCTATTTTCAAATGGTGATTTAAGAATTCCAAGTATCGTTATAGTCGCAAGTCGTTAGTTATCGTGCGAGATAATACAGACTTGTGTGTCATGTTGAATTTATTGAAGTTCAAAATTGATCGTGTGGTGCGTGCTTCCGTCTAAATAAAGATAATTTACAGTTTTTACATGTTTGGCAGCCATCCATATATCTAATACATCGTATGAATTTAAAATGGCCGTTATAATGTGTGTATGTGAGAAGGATTGATTGCTGAATAAATCAGTATGAAGTTTTTGAGATTTTTTAAATCGGCGATTACCCCACCCAGAAGGAATAATTTCAAGGCATATATGTGATCTTTTCCAAGTAGCGCCCTCTATCATTGATTTTTACTATGAAAGCAGATTTTCTTACAGATTTGCATTTTTGATCATAAAGATCTCCTAAGTTACAGATCGATACGATTCCTAATTACTTCAAAATCATGGTTTGAAAAATAGATTGTACCGAGCGGTACAATCTATTTTTCAAATTTTACTGTAAATTCACTCTTTAAACCATGATTTTGAGGTTATTAGGAATCGTATCGCTCTGTAACTTTGAATGTATTTACGATGTATGATCAGAAAAGTAAATCTGCAAGAAATTCTGCTTCCAATTTTTTTTGAGGATTGAGGGCGTCCCATAGAAAAGATCACATAATATACCTTTAATGGTTAGGGTTAGGCAACAACTTGTATATGACACACCGCTTTTCTCCATGTGTCAAGTGATGTCACAGGGTACAATAGATCTGATCATAGATCCTCTGACTACCACAATTTGGTGGTGGGGGGGGGGGGTTCTCACATTGATATGGTATACGTATATGTGTCTGCCTTTTGGGGTGCTTTTTTGCAAAAAATGGTATAGCGATGGGGTGCTTTTCATCACAGACCAAAGCGACCAAAGCGCCCAATTGGCATAAATTGGGTGTATTTTGAGGCGTTTTTGGAAAAAGTGCCCAATTTGTGCAAAATTAGGTGCTTTTCTTACAAAATTGGTATATTGATGGGTGGGAAATTAGCCAAAAAATAGGTATAGGGAAAGTCACATTTTTGACGTCCGGCAGACACATCCACGTACGATTTTGGCGAAAGTATCTCTCCCCCCCCCCCCCCCCCCGGGACCCCAATTCAGTGTCCGTCTGTGCCGCCCAAGGTAACACAGATTTTGAGGATCTATGCTGTAAACATGTTGAAGTGGTATTTTGAGCCGTAGAGAGCTCTGATAACCAGAGCTACGGTTACAAACAAGTTTATGAGAATTCATCCAGATTCTTTTGATTTTGTTATAGGTTCCATAAATGCGGTATGAGCATTTTGTTATTTATATATTAAAGATAATTGGTGACAATTGAATCTTGTGAAAGCTGAAACCATACACCCTAAATCTCTTCAGGTCATTGCTGAAACAAACAGTAGTGCCCTGTGGATGTTTTGGACCTCTCATATTCATAGTTCTTCTGCTAGGTAGCTCTAATACAGAGCTGCGAGCGTAGCGAGATGTGACCGAAGGGCAGAGCCAGGGCCTCTGCTACCAAGGTTTTAAATAGAGGGGCACTGTGAGTTTTGGGCTGTGGAGGAGGCACGAGTCTAGTGCTAATGGTGCTTATACAAGGTCATACATAATCTGATGCTGTCCAAGTGTATTTTGATCTCACATTATGCCTTGAACAATTGATGAGGTAATCATTGAGAAACTCAACACTGGTTATTGATCTCCAAATACCTCCACTGAATTTCTAAAGAATGAACTTTGACAGAACTGTTGTTAACAAATTCTTTAAAAACTATTTCAAACAGAACATTGGCAAGAATTAAACATGTTCAGACATGCTGCATATTTCTCCATCATGGGTGTGGGGTTTCCCCCTGCATGGCATGTTTTACCCTGGGCTAAGTTACGCTCTACCATGTACCAATGAACTTCAAACTAAGTCACATCACGTTCCAGTGAACTTCAAACTTTGGCAACAAAAGAGCAAATTAAGTTTCAAAATACTTGAGTAATTTCTTCAGCCGGAAGGGAGAGTTACCATTTACCTGTAGAAAGGTATAGGGCACACTTTGTACTTTTTCAAAAATGCTTTTCTTGGCAATTTTTGAAATGACGCTAGACTTTAAACAAGACTGTGATGGAATAAAGCGTAATAACACTGTTTAAGTAAGATATATATCTAGTCTAGGATGTATGCTGCATTCAGCAGTTGCGCCAAATTCTTCATTTGGTGAAATATTGTAAAAAGAATGCATGAAATGGTTGGGATTCACAGCCTCTCCTGAAATTAATGAAAGTTCCGTGCAACTTGATGTTTTCATACATTTTAATTACTAGAGTTGAGAATGTTCTTGTCAGTGTACAGTTGACTGGATGCAAAGCTACAACGCCTTCCTTTAACAATACAATACCACTTATGAATACACCTTTGAAGAGAAAAGATAGGTGAATTGAGCTCATTAACCAAAGTAAGAGGTAATAATCGTTCACAAAGATAACAATATCATAACACTAATGGTCACTTACAGTTCAGTAGTCTGCTATTCTGAACCCACTGTCATTTTGCATTGTTAAAAATCTTTTGATAGAAATTCCACTAGACACTTTGCCATTATTCTTTTTTTTAAATTTCCAATTTAAACTTTTGCATGAATAGGTCTGGAAAATAAATTATAGTTTAGGTGCCCCGTACTTGTTTGGTAAAAAAGAAAGAAAAGAAGAAGATTGCGTTATTCTAGAATAAAAAGATATAATCTTAATATCTGAATGGCGATAAGTCCTTTTTAAAATTTTCACATCACCCATGAAACCTTTACAATAATCTGTCTCTGTTTTCATAGACTCCAACCTTAACACTTTCCACGCGGCTATTAATTTTACCATTACAAAACAGCATTTTCCGAAACCTTTTCGTAATTTTCAGAGTCTATTTAGAGGATTACTGAACCAATACTAGGCATGTTTGTACTTAAGTCAATGCATTTCTCATGGTGATTCCAAATATAGTAATAGAATTCAATAATTTTGTCATTTTTGAAACATTTTGTGAAATTTTGGAATGTCGTCTGCAGCCGCCTGCCGCGTGGAAAGCGTTAACACTACCCTAAGTAAAGACAAAGTGGCTGTCTTGTACATGTTCATGTAGTTAGACCATACTGCTAATAGACCAATTAGGATTATTAGACTATTAAATATTTTCGTAACATTTCAGAAATTTTCAAATAAATTTTCAATAAATAAAAAAAGATCCTCAGAAAATATGATTTAGTTGGGCCTGGTGTCAATTTTAGCTTGAATTAATGTCAACTTACCATGTTTATTCCAGAGTGTTGGCTAGAAATTAGTAGTTGTTAGGGGAGGGGGCAATACCGTATACTGAGACATTGAGACTTGTGCGTGAGGTTTTTGGTTTAAAGCCATCCCACTCAGTCCTGTACTTCCATGGTTAACCATGGTGAAGTTCAAAACTTGTATCACTGATGCCTCGAGCTGTTGTTCTATCACATTCTTTCTGTTACATACCAGTCTAGGAATATTGTATATATACACGGTGATGATGGGAACCTGTTAGGTTTTTCTGTGCACAATGTATTTATTAAATTGTGTATAGGCCTATGTTCATGGCCTGAAAAAATGTTTTCTTCCCGGCAAGTGATTCCAAATTTCCCTCCAAAATGTAACGCATTTCTTAATGAAAGAGTAACATTTCCCTCCAAATGCCAAAATTTCCCTCCAAATGCTCAAATTTCCCTGCAAGGAGCTTTCCGTATTGCCTACTTTTTCAGCCTGTGCCTATGTTGATGTGAAAAAAACCACACTTTGATCAGTGTATATGAATCCCATCTTCAGGTGTCCTGTAGGCCTTAACCATAACTCCCTGGGCCAGGATTTTATGTCCGGAGGGTTCCTGGTTCGATCCCCTTTTCCTCCATTATGCATCATTGCACACCAGGCTGAGTGGAAGATATTACTGGATTTCTATGCATATCAATGGCAAAGTAAAAATGTTCTTTTTAAAAGGGCTTTCATGAAATATATTGATGTAAAGACATATTTTACCTTAATTGAATTTGTATTCAATATAATTGTAGCTTTTAAATAGATTCTTTTTAACAACGCCTTTCCAGCTACTACTTAATTCTACAGTACTGTATAGGCCTGTTATACATCATACATTCCAAATTAATTGCTTCCACAAATGCCTGAAGAAAGTATCCATTTTCCAAAGCGGACAATAATGTCTTTAAAGCCCATTCAGTTTTAATCCATAACTTCCTTTACTGGCATATTGCAAAGTCATTGACCTAATTCCAACACATCAAAAATGCATCCTTAAATTACAGTTAAATTACAGGCCTAAATGTGAACAGAGTTTTAGGTAAGAGAAGGGGCCCTGCTCTATCAGCATTTTTTAATTGCTAGAAACTAGGGCAGTGATGATTCAGATGCAAGTCTTTTAGGCTTATTGTCTCAGGGTGGTAATGTAATTGTCACCCAAAATAACTACCTGTCATGTAATAAATGAACAATTATCTGCTGTTACCTAAACCCTAAATCCCTAGGCGAGGTTTTTAAATAAACCTAGGGGAGAAAAACAGGTCAAATGGGGATTGGGGAAGGGGTGTGACCAGCTGGCACCGGGAATTGAACCCTGAAGGGTTGCCTGATAAACACGCCACAAAGTCAGCTTTGAAAATCTTAAGATTTTCTTCTGCATTTATATGATAGCCTGCTTGATCGCACAGGAAGCGTGCGCTACCAGCACCCAGTCGAGCTAGATTTTGTAGCAACTACTAGTAGAGCCACTGATAAACTACTGTATGGTATCTCATGTTTGATCCAGATGACATGCATTCTTTTTTAACAAGGTAGTTACACCTCCTGAAATTGCAACCATACTCCCACTTATTACACACAATCCATCCCTTATATCTCAAGTTAAGTCAAATCATCAATTTAAGTCAAATGATTGACATCAGTCTTCACAAAACTAATTATTTTTCGTGTGATTCTGCATCCTAAAATCCTTACAACTTCTGCTGGAAATCTGATTTTCCACCTGTTGCGCCATTGTGAAACCTATTTGTTAAATTAAGTATGGCTGCGAGTGATACCATGCCATATTATTGCGTTTTAGATAACAAGTGGGTCATGTCTCAAATCACAATTTAACAATTACTTTAATCCAGGTATTTCCCAACGGCTTTTTAGTTTGATCTTGACATGTCCCGATCTCATATTTTAAACTGGGCGCAAGGATCAAGGGTATTATTACCAGACAAGTTCTGCTGCTGTAATGTATTATAGAAATGATTATTTTGACAATATATAGACCTTTACCCCTTTGAACCCCGATCTCAGTCTGGTTAAGATGAGGAACTCTGTAGCTGCTTCTATCCATTTCTGTTACAGCATGAGTGTCTGATCTGTGGTCTATCCTACTTTTGAACAGGTTTGTGAACACTTTATGTTAGTCTGTGGGGAAGAACTTAAGACTGAAATCTGCATCCTTCTTATGTCTGCATTGTGAGGGTGGGGTGCTTTTCAAACTTTTCTTTGTCCAATTTTCTTTTCTGTAAAGACTAATGGCATCCACATTGAAGTCATGCAACATTGGAATCTTGTTCACAAGGCACTTCACTCTTGTGAACACAGGATCGACCACTTTTCCATTAATTAACCCAAACCTACCGTAGCACTACGATTCACTCCGGCAAAAAAAACAATGTCCACGCGCATGCTACAGCATTCGATTCGATGACATCATCAACCAAGCTGATATGTGTGTACAAAATTGCTGCCCGGGCTAGCGTTGGCAGGGTGGCCGCGTGATTGGGGCGACGATGTGGTGATCGGAGGGTCTGGGGGGGGGGGGGGGGGGGCGACGGTGTGGTGATCGGAGGGTCCGGGGTCGAATCCCGGGGGTTTCGTGGCGATTTATTGGGTAAAATTAAAATTCATACCGGTTTCCACACAAAAACATAGCCGGTTAGGGTTAATATGTTAGTGAGGTCAAAATGGCCACATACTGAGGGCAAAGGTTTTCTCAGGTCAAGTTGTAAAATAGCCAGCAATAGCAATTGTCCATTTTTCCTCCATGGGAAGATCAATTGTAACCAAACTTAGGTTACAGATGCCCTAGGGGGCTTTAATGATGTTAACAAGGTCAAAGGTCAGGTTCAAAGTCTTCTTGATTTAAATAAAAAATGGGGGTATGATATAATTATTTGCAAAATTATTCTAACATTTCATTGCCATCAAATTCTATAGATATTAAAAAAATGACTGGATTTCAAGATGTTGATACTTCTACGGACATTGATAGCTACCTCTTTGAGGCATTTTGCTGCCATGTTGAATTAAGGATTTCCAGTCTAATTCTTTTTGATATCTGATGTTTGTCAAATTTGTGTACTAAACGAAACACTTTTCGGTACTGCACATATTCTGTGGGAATTTGTTGCACATTGGAACATAAATCTCGGATTTACAGTTTTGCATTTTGATAATGATCTGTAATTGCGAATGTTTTTCTCTGCCATGTTGTATTGAGGGTAACATTTGTAACATGATTCTTCTCGGTGTCTAGTTTCCGAATTTTGTATGAAAAACACACACTTTGGAATTGAACGAATGTAGTTTGATACATTTCCATTGTGACTGCATATTTCAACATAGGTCTGACCTACTTTTAAACAAACTAGTGAATGTACGGTTTACATGGTGAATGTTATTATTTCTGTTTGTATTTTCTTTATTTCTTTATTTTTGTACGCGTGAAGGGGGTTTCTAGCTACAATTATGTCCAACCACTTCAGACAGATTATAGAAACAAGTGTTCAAAATTCAATGTATTGGATACACTTCAACTGTAATCACACATTACACCATAACCTACATTTTGACTGGAACATGAAAATGTTTTTCTATCGCATTGAATCATGGGAAATATTGAACATGTGTTGTGATTGTGTCTAGAATGCATGTTATTTGTATTTTCGTTTTATTTGCATATTGAATGTAAACATCAGCATTTGGCCCAGTTTTTACCTGCCTCAGGAAAACTTTCCTCGCATTCTATTATATCAACCAACGTTTTGATTATTTTGTTGAAGAAAGTAAATAAACAATTTAAAAAAGGGGGGGGGGGGGGAGTAAGATGAAGAGAAAATCAGATTAAAGTGGGGGAGGACATACTTCATGAAATAATTCACTTATGTGCAATATTGTTGCCTAGGTCAGATGTATTCAGAAGAAAAACACAATTGTCAGGACTCAGGGACTTGGTATAATTATTCAGGCCTCAAAATAAGAAATGAAAAGGGCAGGCAACTAAGGCAATTTGAAAGGGGCACCAACTTTATCCAAGGCCATTATGTACTTTTGAATGGAGTAAAAACATCCAGAAATTGAGGGCATCAAGGCAACTAGGTGGGGCATCGAAGGCAATTGCCTTCGATGCCTTCGATTAATTTGTGCCCTGTAATTATTGGCAAGGTCTTTCTTAAAGTCAATGAACTCACAGATTTTATAAACAATTCGAAAGAGATGTAAAATTTAATAATTTTGTGGTTTTTTAATTCTGAGATATAATAGTGTATAATAGTGAATGTGTAATAGTGAAGCACTTGGTTGGTAAGAATCACGTCTTGGGCAGACAGTTTTGCAAAAGAAATGGATATCCTCGGTTTGGTTTCCCCATTCACATCATTCACAGATAGATAGATCAGTATCTTTGGTGACAATTTTGTTGTCTTTTTCAACTGTAAATACAACCCACAATGAAGGTGCTGCCATGAATGATATAGAATTCTTTTTCTTTCAGTGAGATTCTTTTATTTATTATTTTCTAAATTGTTTTTTTCTCCTTTGAAAATAAATAGTTTTGTTGGACCGTTGACCACGCGCCTACCTATAAATTAGTTTCGCACCGTGTCATTGGAATGTTTGTGTGTGTAAACGGTGTTCACCACCCTGAAAATTGTCAAATTAAGTAAATTAGTGCATCAATCTGAAATGGGATGTTTAATGGGATTTCCGATTGATGAATAGTCTCCATTTACTTACTTACCTCTAATAGCAGGTACTTCAATTTAAATATTTGTGTCGTGTTTGGGGAAAAACGATAATGACCTAGAGCAGAACAAAATGTCAATCACAAGTCAGTCCGGAAATGTGTACTATATTATAGGAAGGTATGTCTGTTAGAATGTAACTCGTTGTAACTCATTCTATCCTCACCCACCCTTCCAAAGGCTGAACGGTTATTAGTAACACGGTAGATGGCAAACAATCTTTCAGTTTTGGCATGTCTATTATTCTGTAATATCTGTAATTTAGCTACTCTGAGGCTGATCTTAGGTCTAATTTGTATAATAGACTTTTCTAAATAGACTAAACCTTGACTTACCCCTAAACAAGCATCCAAATAAGCAGGTCTTGACTAGGAGAAACATTTTACTATTTTGACCAAAAAATGGCTCCTGGTTTATACTTTACTGTGCAAAGTTTGGGAAACACCACGCCAATGGGTGAAAAACTCCTGGGTGCCCACTTATTTGGAGGCTTGCCCCTGAACTCAAAACCATACCCTAGAGTCTACTTTCAATTTCAAGTTTAAACCATGGCAGGTAATTACCTGCCATGTTTAAACAAGTCGATTCTCCACATGTCCGATGTCTGTAACATGTGTTTGTTGGTTGTTGTTTACTTCTCATTATACTGTCTTATTGATCAGAATATAACTGTAACAAATGATTACAAAAGATTTGTGGAATGTAGATATTGTATTTTTCTTTCTAGACTTGAAACAGTATGAGCTCATTGCTCACTAAGGATGAGGCCAGACAAATAGAATTCCTTGTTTACTGTAACATCTTGATCTTATCACTCTTTTGTCATAATTTGATTCAAGATGGTATATGCCCTGGCCTTACAAGCCATATGTTGCATAATAAATATGTGGATAATTTAACAGAAACACCAGCTAACAACACACCTGGAAACACTACACAAAATATTTAAACGTGATCGTTAAAGGATATATTTTCATTTAATTTTTCCATAATCTGGTAAATCATTAAAAAAATTGACAATGACCATAACTGAACATCATAGTAATAAATAGAAGCCAGGTGAGAAGTTGTAATTCAAGTTTTAATTTGAAGTCAGTTGTTCATCTTTTCGTCATACCTGAAATTTACACCGTATGACATATTTTCAGTCCATTTTACAGCGCTTTCTTTGCGTAAATCCACTCTCTTTTTCAGGTTTTAAGGTTTCCCCATGAAATCCTCATTCTCAAAAGACTTGCATTTGATAGAGTTATTGGAGAATGGAAATTTGAAGACACAAGGAAATAGTAAATCATATGAAAACTGAAGAAAATTATGGAAAGAACTATAATAAACAGCATAAACAAAACATTTTGTTTAGGTCCAGGTTATGAGGCAATGTCCATGATGTCTAGAGGATCCACAATAACAAAGAGATCAACAAAGATTATCTATGCTTGGACAAATAATAACCAATAACTTGATTCTTTAGGTGAAATAATATGTATAAGATATTGATGATTTGTGTAAGGTTGATTGAATTGAGGGAGTTTTATAGGGTTGTTCCCTATTTTGTCATTTCGTGTTTGGAGACTATGGTGAATTGGTTGTTGGTAACTATGTTTCACAGTTGGATTGTTATTGGACGTTGGTTTAGATGGATTAAATGGATTCGTTGAACAAATTGTAAGTAGAGGTAAACCTTAAATTGTTTATAGTTGTAGATGATTGTTGGTGCTGACGTGTCCTGAAAGGATGAGTTGGTTTATAAGATTTTAAGACAAAATTAAGTGACCGTCATATTGTGTGTGCTATAAGCGTGGCATTTAAGGACTCGCTAGAGACTTGTATTCTTTCCATCCAGAAATCCTTAATAATTCCCAGTCAACCCTGGGTCTGTTCATTTTCTTCCCCACCATGTATCCTCATGATTACCGACACCCTCAAATTCTTCACTAATTTACCAAAAGGGTCTTGTTATTTTCCAGTATTTTCTTTGATTAACTAGAAAATAGACACATCTTGGGACTGGGTACAAAAATGTTGGAACAAAATTATTTCACTTTAAAACTAATCTGGTTCTGGGTAGTGTAAATACTATTTTTTCCATCGTTAACCAACTATTGGTTGCCACATTGAAACATGAGTCAACATGGCCGCCCCAGGCTGGCTGATTCATGGACATGTGAAATATCCTGACAATTTGTGTTTGTATTTTGCCCTAATTTGGGGAAATTGGGCATCGAGATTCATGTAGGGAGTTTGTGTAAGTGAAAATCTTTCTAAAAATACACCACGCCTTAAAAAACACAAAGCAAATTAGTTATTATTGCAATGACCAAGCTCTATATTGGTCAATAGAATTATAATCCTTTGCCAATAACCTTCTGAACTGTATGGGAAATGAAATAAAAGGGGGAAATAATCGCTGCCACCCATGACCACATCACCTTTGCGTGAACTTGACGAGACTAATTTGAGACTATTTAAAATATGTGCAGGTAATTTCGGTTAGGCTCGTTTTTATTAGTTGCTTATACAATGTCACACTGAACCTGTTACCTAATTTATAGAAGCATAGGATATTATGTAGTTTCCCCGAAACTGTCATCTGATTCATTTGGTGAAGAATGGCGAGCTGACTTCTTGGAGATGAACTAATATGAACTTAAAGTGTCCCAATCTGCTGAAGTTCTATCCATAGCTGTGTGGGTTTGTATTATTAGCAAGTTACAATGTTACTTTTTAGGCCATTCAATACTTTTCAAACAAATGGATTTATTTAAGAATTTTGAAAGATCAAAATGAATTCAATTAGTGCTTTCTTTCATAAATAATGTTTGCCATCTGTAACTTAACAATCACATTTTTCATATTTATTTTATTTATTTATTTGATGTCAATTTTTTATTCCATTAGCTAAGTAGGTGGACCTAGTAATTAACGAAGGCAATCTTATTATTGGACCCATGCATTTGAAATTGATATCTTGATTCAATATGCATGAGCTAAGGTTTAAATTTTGCATCTGTATAACTTTACCTCATTTCAATTTTTACAGTCCTTCAGTAAAAACTGCCCGGGGGAGGGTCGCTTTTTTGCAAAAATGCTCTAAAAAACTCTAAACATGGGATATGATTTGTGCTGGAAAACCTGTAACATCCCAAATTGTGGAAAATAACCCTAGTCAAATCAGACATATTTTACTCAGGATTTCAAAATTCAGTACCCCGCCTGGCATTTCGCACAAGATCAAAAAGGTCGCTGTAAGAAATTAGCAATTATAATAAGATTTAACCTTGACAACAATTCAATGTAATTAACGTAAGATGAGAGATAGTGTAGTGTGTGGTTTGATCTTTTGCTGACTTGCATTATAATTCAACATTTTAAAATGCAAAAACCTAATTGAAAATGTGCAAATAGTAAATATGAAATTGTCCTATTACAATATATTCCATTTGGACTGATTGAAATCAACTGATTGTGCTTCTATACTTATTATTTAACCCAATTATGTTTGATAACATTAACATAAATTCATATTTATCCTTGGAGTTTGTATCTTTTAATCCCTGGCTCTAACGGTCATGAACAGCATTTCTGAATGGGCAGATGCATAATATAATCATTTGAACAACCAATCAAAACATAGTATCTAAAATCTATTAGCTGAATACCAACTATCAGTGTTGTAGTCGAGTCCACCCTACCCGAGTCCGAGTCCGATTCCGAGTCCTTACCTCTCGAGTCCGAGTCCGAGACCGAGTCCTTACTGTCCGAGTCCGAGACCGAGTCCGAGTCCTTCATGTTCGAGTCCGAGTCCGAGTCACGAGTCCTTATACGTATTTAAGTTCTGATCACATGTCATTAATTTTGCTATCTATAATAGGCCAACATATCAGTGATGTCAACATAATAATGCATTTTCAACCTTCGCTTCCCTATACATGGGAAATTGTTGATACCGTGTTGAATTATAGGCATAAGAATTGATTCAGATATTCAAAAAGTGTCCAGAAGTTCATAGATTGTGAGAAATTACAAATTTGATTAAAAGGTGTGATATTCTGTAAAGCAACCCTTCCTCTGCCATTTCACCTATTTCTTTTCACTGAAAATGTCATCTATAATCCCCTCAATTTTTTAAGAGCGCTGCTCTATGAAGCTGAAAATTGCCAATGAAATATCCTCTTTGTAAGAAATGTTATCATTTTTTTAAACAGTATAAATACTGACACAAAAACACCTAAAGACCATACATCGTACAAACAGCCTTTGATTGCACATGATTAATATCACTTTAATTATTTATACATGTTGGTTCCTTCAAATTGTGTTTTAATGCTTGTAATGGTTACCAATAGGTATTTTCAACAGTATTAACAGTTCAGATGTATCTAGGATGAGTTATGACATTATTTCTAAACTGTTGAAGATTGGATGACTAAATAAGTATTTGATTACTGCAAACAAAATAAGCCAATATTGACTGGACTCGGACAGGACTCGGGCACAATTCCCGAGTCCCTAGTGTCCGAGTCCGAGTCCGAGACCGAGTCCTTCACCTCCGAGTCCGAGTCCGAGTCCGAGTCCTTCAAAATAGGGACTCGAGACCGGTCTCGAGTCCGAGTCCGGACTCGAGTACTACATCACTGCCAACTATCCACGTCACTAATGTGTACAGTGTCTCCAATTGGCTAAATAAACGAAATAGCCCTCTTTGTGACCAATGACAACATGTTTTAGAGACGGCTTATTTAGCCAGTGGTGCTTGTAAGCATCCAATGTAACAAGATCAAAATCATACCAGAATTTAGATATATATAAAGATAAGAGTTAAAAATCAGATGTTATTTATTTTTCATGTACTTGTAAAGCTTTGTTAAGCAGGAAATAGTCAAGGTGATTTAATACTTGATATTGATCTTTTAACACTGTTTTGAACACAAATTTGCTGATTTTAAAGAAGTTTGCAGGTGTTTGCAATGTGATTTCACCGCATTGTTGTCCCTCTTTATTTTGAGATACTAATCACAAAAAAACCTCAAAAGTGTGCATCAATCGGACACCGAAACAGCTTTATGAGTTGAGATTGATTTCGCTATATTTCTTATAAACATCTGGTTAGGCCAAATAAAAAATAAAAAATAGTTTCAGAAGACCGCGCATGTAGCTTTTAAAATCATGCTTTTTCAAATTTTAATTTCACATTGTGAAGTACGTACCATATCAGCTTCATTTTCTTGCTTACAAGAATAAAATTGCCACATACAAATAGAAGATAAATACAGTTCAACAAATGGTAGTGTTAAAATAAACATTTCACAGAGCATGTCTTATGTAAAAAAATATATTTTAATACAGCATTTCGCATAGCTGTTTTACCAAAAAAGTAAATTAAGAAAAGCACTTTGCATAGCCTTTTTAAGGTTTCTTCTGAGACAAACTTTTTTAAATTTTTAAATTTGGCCTTAATAATTGAATGAATAAATATGTGATATTCAACATTACAAATGGGTCCAAACTCTTAAGATTAAGAACAAGGATGAACTGATCTAGTTTGTTGAATTGCGAAGCGATAAAAGCTGACTAGCATCTTGCTTATTTTGTTACACCCTGTAATATATGGCATATGCTCATTTTAAGTGAAGATGCTACAGGATATTAAATTAATGGTATCTAGAGCAAATTACATTGATAACATTTCGTATCACGCCATCATACGTTAATTGGCATCCCATCCTCCAAAAGGAAGGTCAAAGGTCGCCTCACCGACAAGGGATCTAGAGATCGCAGAGTGATGTCTTCCGTTATTATTCAGGCTGGCGACAACAGTGTTGTTGCAGTCAGAAACGCAGTCAAGATCATTACGTCTGCGAGATAACCATTGTATCAAATTTAATAGTTAATTATGATAGTATAGGAATCCAATAGAGTGTTTGATTTCTATAAGGTAAACATGGAGCTAGTTAGGATATCATCTTTGCAGCAGGAAGGCACGAAGGCTGTTTCTCGGTGGGTAGTTAGGAAAACATGGGGCTTAGGTTATATTTCTTTGGTTTGATTATATAAATAAAAATGCTGGAAATGTATGGAATTTCTTTTTAACGTTTGGATATTAGGTGGTAGCTTGTTTTGAGTTTCTAGATAGGTGTCTATTCCGGAAATTTCAAAGAAACCCGTTATTTGTCAGATGACATAACTGATTGCTTTCAAAGATAGATGGTCTAAGTTTATTTTGTGATTTGAATGTTTTAGGAAAGTCCAATATTATTGGAATCCTAATTCAGCTTCAGCTTTTACCTTTTAAATGAAGTTTTTGTAACAGCAGATCTCTTGCCTCCATTATGTATGTGTCAATTGCAACTCTGGCCCCAGGGGACGTACACAAAATGTTCCCCCCCCCCACCCCCCCCCCCCCCCCCCCCCCCCCCCCCCCCCCGGAGGGACAGTACACAAATATACCAGGGATATCACATTACCAAGACAAAAAATATTTGGATATTGTTTAATCACCATAATCTGTGGTTTAATTGGCTTAATTTTTCTTGAATCCTAATTTACATGGA
Organism: Ophiura sarsii; assembly: GCA_035610835.1. Lineage (NCBI taxonomy): Eukaryota > Metazoa > Echinodermata > Ophiuroidea > Amphilepidida > Ophiuridae > Ophiura > Ophiura sarsii. Next base: position 53,812,951 of record CM069450.1, on the reverse strand, counting down.
GGATTTTTTTTAAAGCACTGAAATTAAGAAAAAGTCAATGCTGTCCTTCCAGAACTAATTGAATATTCTAATCGTAACTTATAAATATGAGTTGATAAACTCTCATAGAATCGCATGTTTAAGGTGGACCCATGCATAGGAAACATAAAGCATCCAGTTTTAGTAATGCAAGCTTTGTGGGTTAAAGTGAAAACCAGGAAATCCTCCCATCTATCGCACAGGATGTATAAGGCTGACATTGCTACTGTACCAGGGGCCTTTAACTGATGGATTATATTAAATGGCAACAAACTTGAGCCATCTTACTTGCTGTAGGCTACGATAGCCTATATCTCATGAACATTTTGTATTAAAAAGCTGTTCTTAAAATGAGGACCACTGACAAATTGAGCTTACCAGAAGTATGCTAGGCCTAATGTCAGGCTAACTGGTATTACGGGATGGACAGGGCTGGAAAAAGATTTTCCCAGTAAGTAAACAACATTTTCTAAAGAGGGAAAGAAGGATGGCTTTCTTTTCGTTTATTATTTATTATTTATTAAGGAAAAATGTCATTCCCTCTGAATACTCAACTTCCTGGCAATGAGATTCTTTAAGTGCCCTTTTCCCCCATGCCTGGTCCTGGGCTGGCATTTTGGATGTAAATACAATTCTAAAAGAAAAGCTATACCAAATATTCAGCATACGAAAGATTTCACTGTTTTCACCTTAGTGTATCGTATTGAGAAGTTTCTTTTCAGATTTGACAGCTTTATAATGTCATTTGATGGCTGATAATAGCTATCAGAAGAAAATGATTTGCTTTTATTTCCTGATTTCCGCCATTAATTATCTCATTGACGTATATGAGCAAGTAATCATACAGGTGATCAATAGTAGGAAATTAATGTGTAACACTACAATATGTTAATTTACTCTTAATATGATGTTATATGATTTTATTGGCACAAAATCGCGACCCGAAGGCCGAATTACATGATGTCATTATTGAGTGCAAGGATAATATTTTTATTGTGGGACTTTCTGCATAATAATAACGATATCTTTTATCAAAATGAACGAGATTCAACAATTTTGTTTCAGTTCAGTTGCAGTTTTTGAAGAAAGTGGGTTGATGTTGTTTCAGAGACATATGCAAACTGTAACTGTTTTATAATGTTAAAGAGTGAGTTGATGTAAAATGCTTTATCGACAAAGATAGCCAGTTTAAAAGTTGTCAGAGGCCTGAGCTTTTGTTCCTTGCAAGATCTTCATCAAAAGCAGAAATATTGTATTTTAACCCAAATTTGGTTAGTCTGCCTTTCATAAAAATTCTGCTAGGTTCGAACATTGAGGCCCCTTACAAATGTTGATATTTTGTATGCAATGTATTGTTCAGAATTTGTAACAATGTTCTAATTTACTGCTCATTTATGATTATTGCTATTGTATAACTTAGAAACTTATCATTTGTATTTCTCTTTTTTCTTTCTTTCATGTTTCCTGCTTCTGACAATTTTGGAACATAACAGGTAAGTTTTGTATTGTAATAAGAATGGTACCAGTGTCCCATACTGCAAATGCACTGGAGTACACAGTCTGATAAATGTGTTGTAGAGTTAAGTAAAACATCCTACATGTCTATTCACTCTGTTGTCATTGTCTTAGAACTGAGTAAGGAGTCATCGCTTTAACTGAAGGGGACGATTTTTAATCTTGTAGCTTATATTAGGAGGATACCCAGGAAGGATACGGTGAAGCCATCGCTGAAAGATGCGCCAATTGTTTTTCATGTCTGGTTGAAAAGTGTGTTGATACTTACAATTTGAATGGGACTTTTGTTGCTATAATTGCTAAATAAATAGTGGTGTATGAGTCAAGAGGGGAGGGGGGGGGGGGGGGGGAGATAGAAATTGGCATTAATATGTTCAGGTTTAAACCTGAATTCAGGGGGTTTTCAGGGTTTATCCTTCATGTAATTCTGCACAGAATTAGTCTAGCACAAAATCTATGTTTAATTGTGTTAAAGGATTAAAGGATTAGACAGCTCATGAATGAATGAATGAATTACACCAGGGACTTTCAAAAGTCCCTGATTACACCAAGGATACACCATTTTCAGGTCCAAATTCCCATACTTTCTTTTAATATCATCCTGTTGTTGGCCTTTTTAGTCCAATTTCATGCACTTTTCAGGTTCACCCCCCACCTCAATTATGTTCCTTCTCATGCTTGTACAAGGGATGGGTTGAATCACAACTTTGTCATCTTTACACTGAAACTCATCTGGTTCTCCTAGGAAGATATTGACTTCACAAAATCTCTACGAACAGCCTCTTCCAGTTTTCCTCAGCCAGGCGTTGGGTTTCTTTCAGTTGTGGGGTATTGTTGTTTGGTATTTCGGAGACTCTGGATTGTAGGACTTAACCACCAATCACAAATTCTGCTGCCCTTGTGAATGGAGAACTAGTTTACTACATTGTAAATGGTGTTCATATATTAACTCAAATTATATTATAGATTGCTGTCCTTTATTTGGGTAGTAATAAAATATTATAAACAAACAAAAGATAAAGCCTATAAATATTTCATAATTCTAACAAAACATGAATTTATGAAATGTTAAGGAACATTACCAGGAGCAAATGTTGCGTGCATGAACTTTTCATAGGCTACCGTTGGCAATAAAGTGGCCTTACATTTTTATACGAAAAACAAAAGGTATCTGGACAAAAATATTTTCAATATTTGACTGAAAACAGGTGCAAAGGTATTTATGTTCTCAATAACTTCTAATATTTCAGTTGTACTTTTTTTACGGATACAATCCGCTGAATGTGCTTTGATGTGTGAAATTTGAGGTCGTTGAACTTGTCCTTTCCCGCTTTAATATGCCAGTATTCACATTTAATGATTTATTTTGATTTTCCCAATAGAAAGTTCTTTTGAATCAATGGCGAATCTATTGTGCATAGATTTAACCTAGAATGTTCGTTCATTTTTTTGTTAGTTCAAAAGGTGAGTTATGAATCTGATTATTGTGAAACATTATGAAACTTTATGTAGAAGGCCACTGACCATGATAAAGTGGAAATGTTCATGTGAGCGAATCTGATTGTGAAACATTATGAAACTTTATCTAGAAAGCCACTGACCATGATAAAGTGGAAATGTTCATGTGTGCAATTTTTCGCGCTCCGCACATTTTGAAAATTTGTGCTTGTTTTTATTTTGTGCGCATTTTTATTTTCGCGCTTGCTGATCTTAACACAAAAAGCATGAAAATAAATGTAGCGCAAACATTTCCACTTTTTCACTATTGCATTCAACTTGCACATTTTTGCAGATAATTATCAATTGATAGATACACAGAAAAACATTTTAATTGGAATTAGATGGTAGTTAAATGGATAGTAATTACATTTTCTAGACTCATGTAAACATCATTGGTTCATTGACCTCCCCAGAATTTTAAAAGAAAATGTTATGGTCACTTTAACTTATAAACCATCAAAGCCTTTCCTTGGAATCAATCACCTGTGTTGATTTGGACAAGTGACTGACAAAATTGTTCCTGGAATTTCAGCATTTCATCACCTGTTTTTATAGCTTTATGTCTGGAATATACTGAATGTTTGCTGTTGAAAGCAATTTTATCTGCACGATCTGGTTAGTTCTCTGGTAATTGCCACATTTTGGAGAGCACTATATAACCATTATTGTTAATCCCTGCTCTTTCAACAAGACTGGTGATTGCGTGAGGGAAAATGAGGCAGACACTCCGATATTTCCTGGTTGGGTAAAAAGTTTTACAAAAAAGAAATTTACATTTAGAAAAAGAATCTCCCCTGTAAAAGTTGTGGTAAAAGTCTTCTGATGAATCGCAAGGATGAACAGCACATGCACACCCACATACAACAAATATAAGCCAGAATTAATGCCATCAACTAATTCCAAACAGAGAATCCAGGACCACAAACTGTTTCTGTTCAAATTCAAGAACAGCTGATTGTGGGTGTTAGACTAAAAATTGAATACTGAAATCAAAGCAAGAATTAGTTCCATGGAATCATTCTGAACAGAATCCAAGACCACTGACTGTTCTTATTCATAGTTCAAGAACAGCTGATTGTAGGTGGGTGTAGACTAAAATGTATCAATTTCTGTCTCGCCACCACCTACCCGTACACACACTAGCAATTTTAAGCAAATTCAAGCCATCTATCTGACCGGGGTGAGCACACACTATTGTTACCATGTGAACAATGCCGTGTCCCCACAGGGTCTCCAATTATTCCAATTTGCTCGCACCTATAACTCGCAATCAACACATGGGAAAGGTGACTGACCGGTAGCAGTAAGAAGCACCACAGCATTCCCACAACAAACCACCACCCTACTAACACGTGTGTTGTGGCTGATTATGTCTTGTTACAATTCCGTTCACGATTTATACATTTGTCCCGTCTTTGACCCTTGAATGTTTCACCAACTTTTTGTCTGGTGTCTGCTTTGGAATGTCACTGGTCTGCATTGGAATGTCACTGATTTAGTAGTGTCTGTTTGCCAATGGTCTTGTGTTCTGAACCTTTCTTTGTGCAATCGCTTTCTCCATTACAACACCTGGACTTCTTTACTGGTAGAGTGGTTACAATCAAAACCTAATCTACTATTTTCAGAGATGAGGGAGGGAGGGCTGGCTAGTGAGATTTAAAGAGGATTTTGAAAGAAGATCGTTGTAGTTTTAACTTGCTCAGAGCCCTCTTTTCAGTCATCTCTGTGACTATATAAAAGCACTAGTTACCCCATTTTCAAATTTGATTTGATTTAACCCTCATTATATTTATGAAAGCATAAAACAGTCAATGTCATAATGATAATCCTGTGAAATGTACCATGCAAACCAAGGTCTTCAATAACATTACACCACTTTGTTTTCAATGTTGCAGAGAGATTGATGTAATCCATTGAACTGTGAAAATCTTGATCTGTGATATCAATATTATTGAACATGATCATATTTGTTCATTTCATTGCCAAATGTTACCAGACAGATTTTCGTTATTCTTCTGTCAAAAACATGTATGTTTTAATAGTTAACGGCCCTTCCGCATGTATAAAGTAAAACTGCCCAGCGGTAATGCATTGGAAATATTGGTTTATACATGTTCAGGGCAAGAGGACTTTACAACGTTTTGATAGAATCACAGATAGTTGACTATTTGTGATAGAATTGTGTTTTGGTCGCTATGTTTAGAGCAGACTGCCCAAATGTTATACATAGGAAGTATTACTTTATACATGCTGGAGTATAAGTAACAAGGTTCCAACAGAACAGTGAAGGACGATTTGAAGATTGATTTGATTAGCGCTTATAAGTGAACATTTGATGCTTTTGTTCTTTTGACCAAAAAAAATAGACATGTGCTGTTATCTTTTACAGTACCTCAATGTTTGGATAGCCATGGCATTTGATCAAATCTCTCTATTTCTCACAATCTAAAACAACTGATGACAAGAATCCAGGGGAGGAACAATTAAGACATCAAAATCAGCAGAAAATCCAACTAATGAAAAATTGGACCTTCCTGCAAGCTTTCCTCCTTGTAATAGGATTGGCGTCCAGATGCTGCATTTACGATATCACTGGTTTTCCTAATCTCCCTCTATATGACAGAGCTTGAAAAGGTGAAGAAAAATTAAAAGCATACAACAAAAAATTGATTAATGAAGTTTATCTTAGGACGAAATCGGATAACAACTTTTATTATCATCACTGTGACCTATTATGACCCCTTCGATATCACATTAAAAAGAATAAAGGTGTTATTTTTTCTTTATTTCGGTGTCATTGCACCCAAGAGGTTTCCTCCGCTGTACCATTGGTCCCCACTCACCCAGATGAATACAAAAGACTTGGTGGAAAATCCCCATGCTTGGCCTAGTTAACACTTTCCACGCGGCAGGCGGCTGCAGACGACATTCCAAAATTTCACAAAATGTTTAAAAAATGTCAAATTTATTGCATTTCATTGACATATTTAGAATCACCATGAAAAATGCATTGACATAAGTACAAACATGCCTAGTATTGGGTCAGTAATCTTTGAGATAATCTAATAATAATTGTGAAAGGTTTCTGAAAATAAATTCTGTGTATGGTAAAAATAGTAGCCGCGTGGAAAGTGTTAATAATACAACTTATCCAATAATGTGATTATTTTGTTTTGTAATTTACCATATCTTGGCTTACATGTGACAAAACAAAATGTTGAATGGAGATCAATATCCGGGGGGGGGGGGGGGCACTCAACCTTTTTTTTTGGGTAGGGGTGTGCCGCCCAGGGTCTCAAAAAGGGGGGCTAAAGAACTGAACTGAGTGGATTTTATGACGAAAAATAGGGTCTTAGGAACTGATTTTTTTCCAAAAAATAGGTCTTGAGAAAAATTGGGGCTTTGGAACACAAAATGGTGCTTTGGAACGCAAAATGCCGCGATTTTTGAATTTTCAATAAAAATGGGGTCTTAAGAACTGATGCAGGCTCAAAAGGGGGGTCATAAGAACTAGCAGCAGAGGGTGAAAAAGGGGGTCTTCAGCGCGGCACATACCTATATCCTTTTCAAATGTCAGTGCCCCCCCCCCCCCCCCCCCGGATCAATATAGGCATCTAGTCACAGCTAATATCAGCGGCTAGGCTATCAATGTTGTTACATTCATGCATACATCTTTGATTCCCTTTCTTAGTATGAAGTGATTATAATGATATCAACACAAGGACGATGATGGTATTGACTATTGACACAATTATAATTGGTGATGTCTGCTAGTGGACTATATCATTATTATCGTGAACATTATGTACTATAAACCCCATATTGTGTTAGTATGTGCTATTATTTGCACAATGGAACATTTGCACAAAATTGAAACATGGTGAATTCAACAACACACGGCGATCAATATCAAATCAATAGTGGGGGGAAATTTAGACTTTAGTGCATGAAAATAATAGTCTTTTATGGTAATGGGAATGTAAATATCTAGCTTATCCTTGTATCAATTTAAAAAGTAAATACTTACAGACATCGTTAGAGAAGAGGATAAAACATAAAAGTACCGTGACAATTTAGAAGCTAAATTGTGATTTGTTATTCCGAGGATGATATCATCCAATCAGAAGGTGCTATATACCAAGGTTACAGGACATATGTTTATCCATCAGACACTTTGAATTTAACTCGCCAACACTCTACCCTGTTATGAAATAAGCATGATAAGCTTCATTGATGCGGCAACATAACTGTTATTTTCTTTCCATGTTCCATTGTTCCTGTATACGATAGGAAGTGTTGGAGCAAAATCATATGATCGCAATATGACAACATGCAGAAAAAGTCATATTTTCAGGGCAGGGCGTTTATTTTGTTTGCACTTTGCACGCTCCGACTGTTTCATTTGCTTGATACATTTACCTGTTTACTGTATTGTGGTTTTTAATTCAAACTTAAACTTAACCGATTAACAATGTTTGGGTGGATTCTTGCAAAATTAATAGTGCATAAAAAGGTAGGCCCAAATAAACATATAGTGTTGAAATTTATCTACAGTGACTTAAACAACAATTTCATATTTGCATATTAGTAAAGCAGGCTCGATGATATCGTATAAGTATTGAAAACAGAACCTGTATGGAGAGACCAATGCAGAGATGCCACATTTACGACCTGCTCTATATTTTAACCTAATTCAAATAACCTACATAAATTATATGGGTGAATTAATATAAGGAAATGCAAGGAATCATTGTTGAATGCTTTAAAATTAAATGTACATACATAGAAAAATATAAATTGTAGGGAACATTTGTGGGCTGTTAAAATGGGCATATGGGGAAAACTCCAATCAGAATTATTTAGCACATTCTAAGCGTCTAAATAATGCCTCTTTGAAGATAATTTGACATTTGAATAATTCTGAATTTACTTGAGATGGAATTTGTCATTTCTTTAGAGTGTGAAAGTGTGTTAAAGGTAGATGTTCTGATTTTCAACTTGAAGTTTTCTATTCTACATGAAAGGTCATCCTTAAAAAAGTTGTGTTCCAAAGTTTAAGTTGCATAGCTCTAATGGTTCTTATTTTAGACACACAAGATGCTGTGAACTGTACCCATTGAGTAGTACACAAACTATATCGGTGGTTACCACCATTCGCGGTAATTCAACGTTATTTCATCGATTTCTTCTTAATTATTCCGATTTAGGCCGTCAAATTTCAGTATGATAATGAGAAAAATATGAGCTTTCATATGATATGAAAATCTCGGTATGTTTGAATTAATTCTGTGTTACGAAAATGTGATCAGGTCATCTACCTTTAATATAAAATATAAGACATACTAAAGAATTCCTCTCTTTTCACAAAACAAGGACAAGAATGTAACTGTTATTAACTTCAGCTTCTAACTTTTTGTCCACTAGATACTGAAATGATTAATTATCTGTCTCTCTCTTCCTTGAACCAGAAAGACCTTAATCAGATTAATTTCTGATACTCACATGATGACACAAAGCAAGTTATTAATTTGGAATGAAGTTTTTGGAATAAATGCACCTGTCAAAAGACAGTGCAAAGTTATTTGTGGCTTGTTTGAACAAATTGGTCATCAAAGTGTGTTCATTTCCACTTGAACATGTTGATCTAAAAAGACCTCAATAAGATTAAAATCTAACAGCATAACACCAAATACAAGTAATTATTCTGCACTGATGTTTTTGAATAATGCTCAGTAAAAAGACAATGCAAAGCTTTTTAAACCATGTTTGAACAAATGCTAATCAGAATGTGTAGGTAGGATACAACTTGAACTAGAAAGACCTCAATAAGATTAATTTATGTTACGGTACTTATTGCTAACACCATAATACAAAACAAGTATTAAATTAGTTTGGACCAATGTTTTTGAATAATACAAAGTAAATAAACAATGCAAAGTTATTTGAACCATGTTTGAACGATCATCAGTTAAAGTGTGTAGGTTTCCATTCCATGTGACATACTCAGGTACGCACTTTAAAAATGTGATTTGTGAAAATAACTTGTCAGCATGGATTTGCAAAAAGGTTTGTGCTAAAAATGTGTCTTTTTCCTGCTCAGATATGAAATGGTTTGTTCTACTTTCCAAAAATCTTGTGGACTGCCATTGCTGCAAAAATGTTGATCCTTCTATGATTAACAAACATTTTGTGATGCAAAAATATTCTTGGTTTACAATGATCTGATTGGCTACTACGTTTGATTGACAGGCACTGTCATTTGCATGCCATGTCAGTCAAGTTTTATTTTTTTAGCTTCTTAGAGGTGAAAGTCATGCATAACAGGGTCACCTTGATTACAACAATAATTGTCTCTGGTAGAAGTGTCAAATATTTGACCAATGGTATGTGTGCACAATGGGTAGTGAGGTAGACAAGAAAGTGCCAGATTTTCTTTCTTGGAAGAAAAATTTGGAAATCAAACAACAACATGTTTTCCCCCTGAACACCTGACAGGAATGATATTGAAGCATATGTTGGGTGCTATATCTAGAAGGGGTGGAGCCAGCACTGATCTGACATGGCTGTAGAGTTCACTTGCCAATTTCTCAGTCCTTCATCATTTAATAACTTAACATTCCCTTATATCTGACCATCCTAACAACTACCGTATCTCTATTCTTAATCTAACTCCTAACGTCCCTGCTCTTATCTCTCCTGCATGGACTCGGGTGAGTCAAAATAACTCTGCTAGTCTTTTATTTTGGAGCATGTGAATCCATATGATAAGATCATTTCTTGTTGTGCGACCATTGAAGGAGAGTGTAGGTCCCCCACATAGATTGATTCCTATCACTATCATTTAGATTTGATTGACCGTACAAATATTGTCAACGAGGTGGTACACATTTATTATTCAGTTGGGACAATACAATATAGATTTTCAATTTTTGTTTTTGATGTTGACTGATATGGGCAGCATATTCAAAAAATTGTGTAAAGATTTTCATTTCATGAGGAAGTCAAAGAACTTATTTATTTCACCCTTCAAACATGATCCCTTTTAGCAGATGAATTTGCCACCATTTTGTCCAACAAAGTTACTGTAAAAGTGTCATTTTTCAAGCTGGCACATTCTGACATCTTTTACTTGTTTTTTATTTTCGCAACTTTGAGCTTGCTTGCATGTAGACCTGCATACAAAATGAATATATTCGCTCATTTATATTTTCCCGCTTGCTGATTTTAGAGTAAAAAGCGCACAAATTTTAACTTTTACAGTAAAAGGAACATGAAATGGAATATCATAATAGTAAAACTGTGTGAAAGGTCGGACCCTATTGTAGCAATAATAAATAACAATTGAATATTTTTACCCAAATCATAAGTATTAAAGTGGTTAAGTCCCAGAGGAAACCTTTAAATTGTTAGGTTAGGCCCTATGTCCTACTTTAGGCTGTATCATGTTAGACTATGTGTTCATGTCGCTGTTCTGTCAAAACCTCATAGGTTTTTCTGGTCCTTCAACATGTATAAAGTAAAACTGCTCAATGGTTATACATAGTAGTGATGCTTTATACATGTTCAGGGCAAGAACACTTCACTTTCACGGTTTTAATGAGATGTATGTCTGGCCCTAGAACATGTTTAGAGAAGACTGCCAACAGGTTGTGCATAGGAAGTATTACTTATGCATGCTGAAGGGCCAGATTAAAATACACCGTTTTTGATGATATGATTTGTACAAGTCCCACTGGTAGATTCAAGTAACATTTTTCACCAAGTCATAAATTAGCCCAGAAATGTCGCACACAATTCTATTTTTAAAATCCTGAATGACATTGGGATTTTCAAAATGATATTAATACTGTGTGGAAGCACGTGGAAGTGGGAAGAGCAAATCGGTGAATAAATCAAAGCGTCTTTACGATTTGTGTGTTAAAATTGGAAGGGGTAAGTAGGGGAAAGAAAGCTTAATACTTGGGACAAGTGGCGACACTCTGAAATGGCAAGGGATGTTAAAATTATAGCCAAATGTTTGTCAAGCCAAAAGGCTTACTTATGAGATTATAAGAAGACACTAGATTTAGGCCAGTTGGCTAGGATCTATTTATGTTAATTATAGAATTAGATGAAACTTCAAATCTAATTTTCTCAAATCCGAGATACCAGATTTTGGAAAATGTTTGTCAAAATGTGTCCTTATATAGCCCGTTTTAAGGCACTTTTTTCAAATATATGGGCATGCCTTGCTAAACGTCCCGTAACCAAAGTGCGCATGCTCAAACTGATTAAAATGCGTAGAAGTAGTACACAGTTTATTCCGTACGGGACATCTAGCAAGATATGTAATGTTCCAGAATTTTGTTGCAGAATTTCTTTCACAATTTCATGATTTTTAAGTGGTACTGACTTTCATTATGGGTTAACTACAAATTAGTATAATACATGCAGTTTGAGTGTTGCCTGAAACTTGTTTTTCCTCTCTTAAGAAGGCTCCAGGAGCGTGGGTGATAAGTTAACTTTGCAAATTGCAATACTGTAAAAGCTGAAATGTTTGCGGTGGTATTATTTTCGCGCAACATATTTTTCCGTAAAAATTAAAACACGCAAAATTAATGTTTTCAACATTCATGCAGTGCATCCAGAAGGTTGCCCGCGAAAAAAATAATTCGCGAAATGTCTATGATATCAAAATGTGCGAAAATATTGGCTTTTACTGTATACCGAGACTGATTTGCGGTGTCATATTTGACAAACATTTTGCCTTGAAGTTGTGTCAAGTAGAGTTTGCACACAAAACACCCTGATGGTGTATTATTATTATCATATGTTCCGGAATTCCATTTGTTCTAAACTCCCTCTGTGTGGGAACATTTAAGCCTCTCCACATAATTACAACTTCACAATTAAACCGTTTAACCACACAACTAACCAGGGGGCAAAACTGGATAAATTTGTTTTAAAACTAGTAATGAAACCTGATGTAGTTTAATTAATACAAACTGTTGACATTAGTTGATTTTGAACTTGAGCAGTGACAGAAATTAGGGAGTGATAGTTATTTAAAGTATGATCCCTCAAGGTGTTCCTGTATGGCGCCGACCTGACTACAGGACTCCTTTCATGACCATTGACACGCTGTTGAAGCATTGCAGTGTGTTCTCTACTTACTTCAGCAATGTTATCTGTAGGCCTATCCTCAAATTGGTTCTAAGCACCTGGTTTGCCCAGCTATTGGGATATTACAGTTGGTGTCCATACACCCCTATGGAAGACATGGCTTTAAACTTGTAACCCAATTTGAAATCTTCACTCCCTGTGGGGAAGATTAAGGTCATGTCTTCCATAGGGGGTATATGGATATCAACTGGAATAGCCCAATAGCTGAGCAAACCAGGTGCTTAGATCCAGTTTGAGGATAGGCCTACAGTGTACAGGGGGTGTACAGATTTCAAATGGAATAGCTCATTTTGGTAAATATGTTTGATATTGATGGCCCATGCTGCATCATTAATTGGACATTACTTGGGACATTACTTAAGACATTACTTAGGACATTCCTCCTCAATATCCTCCTCAGCAGAGGTGCACTTCCGATGCCAGGTTTAAAGGTGTGGTAACAATAGTCCGTTTTTATGTACATTGATTGATATTTGAACAGTTATAAGGGGTATTAAATATTTGTTTCCGGTAAATTATAATCAACGCAGGTTTGTGTCTCAGCCGACATTCAACGATTTTGCCAGAAGAAAACCCCTATTTAACCCAAGGAAATCAAATGAATACCAGATTGGGAGGAAATCTTTCAGAAATGTTAGAGTTGTTGAGAACGTGGCAATGTTAATGTTGTGGAAAAAGCAGAGAGGTATTCAATATGGTATACATCAATCTGTCCCATTGAATCATTTATACCTCCATTCAATGTTCTAAACATTTTGTTTTATTTTAGCATTCATTTTTACTCTCTGAATAATTGTAATGATTCAGGCCAAAATCTATGTTCAGGCTTATACCGTAGGTAAATTCCCTCTTTGTATTAGGTCTCATAGTGATTTTTTGAGAAAGTCCAAAGTTTTATTATACATAATTTTTTTAAATAAACAATTTATATAATTTCGTATTCACAGTGAAGATTTAGAAACCCGAGAAAAATAAACCTAAGCAAAAATAGCCGCTGGTTTTGTATCATAAAAGTTGACTACTTGAAATGTTACATTCAGGTTGCTATAACATACAGTGCTCTATCACGATGTTGACACAGCTAATGTGGTTCTAAAGTAGGTTTTGTTAAGAATTTGTACTTTTAAGCAAGGTGAAATGGCCTCAAGAAGTGTAGGGTACTGGTACACAGAGGTGTCGTAGCATGGTTTATGTTCGCCAGGTATATGGACCGTATAATGACATTCACGAATACAGAGGTGCTTGAACCATGTACACTGTTGTCTGAGACATTAGTGTACTGTGAAGTTGTTGGAGTAGTTCATGATTACCCATTGGATTGTACATGCTTACTATGAGAGGATTGTAACAATTCACTCCAGAATCGACTGTTGAATCGACTGAATGACTTGGGTTGTCACCTGTTGGAATATTTTTGTGCTAGGAATACTTGAAAGGTTTTGTACCTCTTGCTGATATGGAGAAAAGGTGAGACGTGCTGAACATTGCAGACGCTATGTTTAAGTGAAAGCGGCGCCATGGCAACTAGGTTTGTGTGTTTGTTATAACTCATGTGTGTATGATAAGCGTGTGAAATCTCTGCACTTCTTGGGGCTGATTTTGTGTATGTGTATGTATGCTAAATTAACTCTTTTCAGCTTTCTTGTCACTTTTCAAACTTTTTTGATAGTTTAAGCACCTTTTAGCTTTTTCTTATTGATTGTTGCACATTCGCACCCCTGAATATTGTATGGGCATTTTACAATTCAATGATTTTGTGAATCTGGAATTTTGAACCATTGTGATAGTGAAATAGGTCATTAATGTTTACAAAACACTTCTCCTCTTAGATTCAAGCTCCATTTGGTAATTATGGAATGTGTAAAAATAAAAATAAACAAAGACACAATTTTCAGTAACACCTGTAAATAAGCAATTGAGTATACAGTATGAGATGGGATAGTATTGTTACAAACAAGTAGGCCTAAATATGGGTATTACCTATGAATAAGCTATTGCAAATTAGCCTAGAGTCGTAAATATTCCGACTTAAGACTTTGTCCCCATTTGAGAAAAAATAATTGAAAGCAAAGGTTTTACATAAAAATCTTGACGATACTGGGATTCAAAACCAGGTTCTTTCAGTCCTAAAGCGAATGTTATTCCATTAGACCAGCTAGGCTGTCAGTGCCGAGGTAGCAATTTCAATCCTACAAAAGAGGTATAGGGTAGCCAGCCCATAGTCTACTTGTATTATGGAATAAATCTGTAAATCTGTAAATCATACAATAGAAGTATTTGCACTTGACTAATTTGTGATAGATTACTCATCAGTAGAACCTACATAATACATATGGATTCCATATTGCTTTCTCAAGATAATGATGTCACTCCATCATAATGGCAGCTAATCAGACATGGATAACACCTTTGAATTAATTTGATTCAAGATGCAAACATACAAATAATATAATAATATAATGAAATTGTTTTTTAATTTTTTAATCAAATAGCCTCAAAGCGTTGGGGAAAAGGGCACCCATGCAGACACCACTATCAGAGTTCGTAATCCTAAGAAATAAAATATGAACTTTGTGCTGCACTGTTATATTCTGTACTTTTGATATTACCAATAATATGGGACTGCTATCAATACCACCTGACAGTTATGAATGAAATGATAGATGATGATACCCTGTGTATTGATTTCCATCTGAAGATGTGTTCACACGATGCTCACGGCCTAGAGTTGTACAATAACTTTGAGGTGGGATGGGCATTGCAGATACAATTGATGGGTTAACATGCCGAGTTTGCCTTGAAAATCATATCGTGTCACCCCCCCCCCCCCCCCCCCACCCCCTTTAAAATCTAGGAGGGGTGGCTAACCCCTCAAATTCACATATTGTTTGCCTATGCAGATACACTTGGGTTGATTTGAAGCGGAGCTAATACTAAGAATATTGAGGTGGTACCAGTGTGAACTCAAGATGATCAAAACGTCTGCGTTTGTCTGTGATACAAATTTGTGTGAAAGCAGAATATGACCAACATACAGATAACTCTATTTAAAACTCAAGATGATAGGCCCGTGTGAACAGGCCTCGCATCTTGTGAGAATGTCATTGATTTACCTACACTGAACAGAAAAGAGACAGGAAGTATTAGGAGTGGAAATAATTAAAAGGGAAGTCTTGGCATAATGCAAATTGTAAAAACAACTTTCATGTATGAACAAATAAGGAGAAAAGATTCCTTCTGCTGGGATTGATTTATTTAACGTTTATCGAAGATCTTGCATTTCTTACTTTTCGCTTTTTATTTACCCATAGCTTCGGTTTAGTAACTACATTGATTTGTAATTGGTTTATGGGCTTATACTGTAAAAATCAACCGAAGTGAAAATGTTGCTGTTAATTAATGGTAAACATTTAATTTAGGTTTGCTTAGTTTTCACTCAATTAGAGACTGGCTCAGTTGTTATAGCTAGTGAGGAAGTTCTATTACCAGGTCCCTTGTTCAAGAACTGGTCAAGGTAGACAGTGATTATCCCACCATAGTCTCCCTGGGAGAGAAAAACAATTATAAGCCAACTTTAATTAATGTCTGCCGCATTTCCACTGACTTGCTTGTTAAGTTTTGCTATAGCGATGTGAAAATGATACTGTTGGGAAAATACGAAACTGTGTCTTGTTGGTTTTTGTGCTGAGCAGGAAACTCATTTTGGACACCTGTAACAATAATGTGCCGCCAACCAAGGGGTAATGTTGTTAAGACATCTAACACACCTGTAATGTCACATTGTGAGTGTTGCCAGACCTACGATGTTGAAGCCTGATTGGGCTTCTTTTTGAAATCTTAAGAAATGGTCGGAAGGTGTAACTGATTTTACAAGTTGGTTCACTTCTTTTTGGAAAGAGGGAAATATACCATGATGTTGAATCCTGATTCGGGTTCTTATTGAAATCTAAGAAATGGTATGTACTGTGTTGCTGGTTCCACTTGTTTTTGGAAGGGGCAAAATGTTCCCCTCTGTTGGCCACACAAATGTGTTGTCCTACATATGAAGATGAATTACTTCTTTTGCATTCAATGAATAAATAAAGGAAGGTACGATAAGGTATTCCAAGCACAGGCTGAGCACCAGACTTTGACCGTGGTCACTGTGTAATCTGGGGGTATTTTGCATTTTATGTTGTTCGATTTCGTCGTCACGGCGCACAGTGTCTCATTTTCACAAACATTTTAACGCACATACGGGCGCCCGATGCACCTCTTTTTCATGGCGCGCATCTGTTGCGTTGCTGAATATTTCCAATCCGGCACAGCCCCCAACCACTAACGCAAAATGCATAGCACAACGCAGTGCAGTTTCATGCGCAAGGGCTTGCGTTGCATTTTGAATTAGTGTGGAATGTCACAATAACAAATCGCGTCATATTTTGGATTTGGGGGCTCGATTCCAAGTCTCTCTAAAGTTGCTTAATCCGCTCTTGGGCTACCTTTGACTATGACAGTCTTGTTGGTAATACTGGTCACACATATCCAAATGTTCTCAGAAAATGTGGAGGCATATTTTCATGTATTATTGTGTGTTTGTTTATCCCTAAAGGATGTAGGTCCACAAAGTTCAGGGTCGTTATCAACTTTAAAGGTAAGGTTCAGGTTTAAACGGTGTTTCAGAGAGTGTTATGAACATATTTCTTTACGGAGTATTATCCACAGAATTAGTCCTACCTTAGGACTACTCTATCTATAAGCCTACCTAGAAAAATTGCTCCCAATCCGAGAACCGATCAACCCGAGAACTGAACCTGTGGAGCTTTTGACTCAGCTAGGAGGATGGCTAACTCAGTGTTTCTATATTCTATCTCAGTATAGAATTTCCCTGGATAGTGGCCCTACCAGGAGGGCTACACTGAATAAAAAGTGTGTAGCAAACTGCCACAGCTACCTATGCTATAAAATGATTATTGAGCATAAATCAGATAGTTTATGGAAAATAAAACTGTTTTGATCATAAAAACATACATTACAAAGGGTTTGTTCTAACTATGAGATATCTAGAATTTGTGACACAGCCAAACATGTTATTGGGATAAAGCCAAATGTCTATATCCTATATTCTATTTGGCCATCACAAGACAGTGACGTAACTGTGTATTCCACTAATTGTATCACATAACGTGCGTGCCTACTCGAGGCGCTGGCGTATACACACGAGCATTGAAAGGCAGAAGATACATATATGCATGCTTAAAAGCTGCCCCTGTTAAGTTACATCACTGTCCAGAGGAAGCCAAATACGTCACTGTCCAGAGGAAGCCAAATACGTCACTGTCCAGAGGAGGCCAAATATGTCACTGTCCAGTGGAGGCCAAATACGTCACTGTCCAGAGGAAGCCAAATATATGTGTAGGATTGCTACCCTATGCACATTCAACACTGGCACAAAATGTAATTATTGCATGGTCAAAACAAGATTCTTTATATTCATTTTCATGGTAAATACTGTCTTTCCCCCAAATTATTCAATTTTTGCTCAATCATTTTCATGGCATGCTACACTATCGTCACACAGCATTTTGCTGTTATTTGTACAAGCGTGGATTTGACCTGTATTTATGACTTTCATTTGGTAGACAAAATAAAACTATACTGTCACATAAGGAATTAGGATTGTTGTTGTCATTGTCAAGTCTCAAAAATTCTGTAAGCATTTTTTTCTTCAAATATCATATTTTTGTAGAGGCTGTCAAATTGTTGCAAAGATGGTGTCAAATACCAAACGTAATTGTGTCTAATGGACCCAAACTGAGATTAATTTCCATCCATTAGTGGTTTCCAAAGACTAGTTGATTAGGAAAATCACTCATACATGGAGTATATTTCAGTTTTAGAGCGTTTATCTTATTTTCAACGGCATTCACATGTAACCCGGGGGGGGGGGGTACTCGGATTTGGTTTGGTCGGGGGTGTGCCGCTGGAGATTCAAAACTCATACCCATTTTTAGGGGTGATTTTGGAAAAATCGGTACCCATTTTTAGGGGTTTTGCTTCATTTTAGACCAAATTTTCGCAAATTATCGGGAAAATATACCTAATTTTTGCAAATTATCGGGAAAATATACCTAATTTTTGCAAATTTTCGCGAAAATAGACCTAATTTTGGCAAATTTTCGCGAAAATAGACAAAATTTTCGCGAAAATAGACTAATTTGTAAAAAGTGACCCCATTATTAGGGATTTCCAGCACAAAATCATACCCCATGTTTAGGGATTTTGTGCCCAAAAACCTACCCATTAGAGCGGCACACCCCCGTATACCGTCTTAGGCGAGTACCCCTCCCGGGCATGTAACACTCCTTGTTAATGGGAATTATGCATCAATTACAGCAATTTGTCTCTGATGTCTGAGGGTCTGTTGTTATGCATGATACAAAATTAACAATAATCATAAGGTCAAAATTCCAATACAGCAAACAGCACCTTTTGATGTGTACTATGCAAATCTGTGATCCTGACAATAGGTTATGGTCCCTGAGCATTTAAACCCCAAACTAAGTGATTCTGACCATAAAATCGAAGCAACTACTAACCTAAACAGAACCCGATATGTTAGTGTTCCGGGAGCATACATTTTTGAAGGATTCTCACTCAAGTTTCCCCTTAATGTTAGTGTTCCAGGAGCATAACATGTCAAATGAATCTCAAGTTTCCCCTTAATGTTAGTGTTCCAGGAGCAAAACACATCAACAGAATCTAAAGTTTCACATAGATCTTTACCAGATAACAATACACTCAACACCACATACTATGTGCGTCTATAAATGAGGTAACACAGTCCACCCTGCTGTTAATTAAGTTAATTCATTTGAGAGTAATTAGTGGCCCACTGGGAATTCATTATACCCCACTTGAGTAAATGGCCATGGGAAATGTAATCTAGTTGAACTTACACATTAGTAAATATACCACCAATGTATAGAACACATGTATTGCTATTGCGGATTGTAAGGGTACATTGGCTCTGTTTACACAGAGCTTGAATTTGGATTTGAACTTGACTGATGTGCAAACACTGCACAGCATTTTGAAGTTAATTTTAATTGATGACTTGGAGAAACTTTGTGGAAGTCAAATTCAACTTTTTCTTTTCAAATTCAAATGAGGATTTTACAGTTTGAACGGAGATGTAATTAGAAAATGTCTTAATTTTCTCATCATTCCTATGGACGGACAGGTAGGGCATAAATTAGTTGAATTCAATTTATTTTAGTTCAGACATTTACTTTCTTCTTAGCATGGTGTGATTGCCTATGCCAATGCTAAATTACTCAATGGCTTATGTTAGGGATGGGTAGGGGTAAGAACAAAATTGAGATTGCATCTTTTCCCGACCCCTGTATGTTATATAGGGTAGGGAAAAATGTGATTGCATTGTTTTTTCGGCTCATATGTTATACAGGGGTTGGGTAAAAAAATGAGATTGCATTTTTTTCCGGCCACTAGAGTACAAGGATAAGTAAATACATTTTATTTATTTAAAAATTGTACAAAATCTGACAATTGTTCTTGGACTATGGTAATTTTCAGTTTTGTTATTGTTATATGCAGTGATGCATTCGTCATGTGTTTTGAGTTCCTGTAGGTTTTGAAAATAATATTGTTAGCACATTTGTATTGCATTTTTGTTGGTAGTTTATGAACCCTTAAAATGAAATAAATCAGGGCCTAAAGGTAGGTTATAACATGAATACGGGGTCATTGGCCAGTATAGTTAGATAGCCTACGGATAGCAAAAAACCGAATGTACAAAAAGAGTGTAGTCCAGGGTGAATTAGGGCTTTAGGGTTCATCGGTAGCTATAGTTGGGAGGTAGGACCCATGCTGTAGGCCATTCAATTTTGTCTATGTCTTTACCAACCATCACAAAATGTATTTGTTTTCTTTATGATATTGGCTACTGTGAAATACATAATTGCCCTTGTAGGGTTAATTTTTCAGGCATTGGATTTCCCTCTCGGTGTGGTCATGGTACTCGTAGTTCACAAGTTTCACAGCCAATAGGCCTAACCACAAACACTTCAGAACTTTGATTTCACCATAGGAATATTATGAAGGTCCTGTAAATTCCAGATGAAAACTCCGCTAAATACCACATATACTCCAGTCTATAATTTGTGGTGTTACGCTGTTCTCCATAATTATGGACTAGTCGTAAGTCAACATGTAGCATCCTGTAATGCTCATGTATAGTGTTGACTGGATGCTACATGTATGTTGAATTGCGAAGTTGCCCCTCAAAAGTATCGTCAGTTCGCATGTCAGGTTGGGTAAATGATTGTGGATATGCACCATAATTATTTGGACCTATTTAAGCTGTCATTCATTGCAACTGACATCCATCTCCTCCAATCCCTCAACCACTTCCTCACCCTCTTCCTGCCCATCCACAATTGCCCTCCATTGCAGACACACTTTTGGTACTGTAAATGGGCCTTTTAGGCTATGTAAAGATTCCTAATGTTCCGATAGCAACTCTGGTTTACTCAAGAACAAAATTGACAAAAGTAGGCTACATGTAGTCCTTATCAAATTAAGACTAATCGCTATACACCCAGGCCTGGAAAAGTAGAGAGTTTTAGAGCCGCATCCCAGGACATTTTACTATTTTGAGGGAAATTCTTACCTTAACCCTAACTCCCACGGCTATGTTTTTGCGGGTATCGGGAAGGGGGAAAAGTACAATTTTTATAACCCGAAAAATCTCAGAGCACCCCCGTGATTCGTTTGCGGGACCATCGGCACCCCAGTCTGTGCCCCTATCAACTGAGCTAACTCCCCAGCGCATATGCGGGCACAAACTTAGTGCCCACATATGCCTGCGGTAGGTGACGTAATCGAGCCAATGCAGCAGCACGCGCGTGGAGATTTGGAGGGTTTTGTATGGTGTAGTGGGGTTAGGGTTAATTAAAGAAATAGCAGGGGAAGATTTTCTTAGCTGGAGGAGATTTGTAATTTGAGTTTGATATTTTGATGATGTTCATAGAATTCATGTAATTTCTGCACCCTCCGCAGATTTACGGCATGCCTTTGATCCACTGACTGACCCATTTAATCAACACTAACACCTGACCATAAACAATGCCTTTGGATCAGCTATTGTTAGCTTTCCATCTCCCCCGTAGCTCTATTTACCTGTCCTACGTGACCAAAATAGTCTACGCTGGAGGATTCAACGACTCACAGGGACAGATCGACGCAGTGTGTCTGTAATGTAAGACAAAAGCCAAGGAATGGACCCTCATTATCATTTAAAGCACTGTATGTAAATCTGACCATTGGCCGCGGCATCACGCTAGTTGAAGCAACCCGAGGCTAGACCACCATTGGTTCTTCACAAGATGGGGAGAAAATCTTATTTTTCAGCCCATTGTTTCAATTTTCTTCTCTTTTTGTCTTTTAACCTAAAAACTTGTTTTTGTGACCTGATTCATATCATATATCTACAGAAGCTGATTAATTGGTGTATTACACTCGAATTCTACCACTTTGGCCCGTCACACTTTTGTTCTAGCCATTGTGTGTATATAACAATAGGCAAACTGTAAGAAATTTGCTCTTTAATCTGCTTATGAGTGTTACGTTACATTGGATTTTGGAAATCAGGCTCCAATGGGTGTGTATCAGGTATCATTGACTGCCCTCAAATTCTATTGTTTTGTGTTGATTTTTTAATTCCATGTAATACACACGACTATATTGTGACAGAGAATTAGGCCCATACTACAATGTAGTAAAAATAGAATGTATGAAAAGGAAAAGTGAACCTCTATACCTTAAATATTCTTTCAGTGTGAATTTTATCACTATTCCTTCTTATTTGACAATTGGCCAAGGGGTAATAAGAGCATACATGGTAATGAGGGTTTCAGCATGAAAATACTTTTAATTTTCATCTTAAGAAGGCACATGCCTGCCGTGGGCCTACTTTCTAAAGTGTATAATGGATAAGGTCCCTGGAAAAGTGATTTTTATCTCCAAAAACATTCCTTACAAATCTGCTGAAATAAAAACTTTCACCTATTGACCAAGGCAACATGCTGTGCATTGGTAGAAAAGCAGTCAGCCTATTCTCTGATTGGCCGAAAATCCCGGTCATTGGCACCAACAATGATCAAGGACAAAGCAGTAACCATGGAAACTACAGCATACATACAATGTATTGTGTATTTCACTTCACGACCATGTCAGCCAAGGATTACAACCCCTTTCTCACAACACATGTACCATCCCATAGGATCACTATGTTGCTTTTATTCCTGAACCCTAACTTGTAAGTGTGAGTTTTCAACACATTCCTGCAGTAATTGTTTTGCTTCTTTGAGGACAGCATAGTTGTTTCACAGGTAAGAATTGGATTTAACCCCTATCAATAATGTAGGCTGATATTACCAGGTTCCACTTTGAACTGTTAATTGCATTTCCACTTTATTGCAAAAAGGTTCACATGACTACAACTTTAAAGGAAGCTAGGTCCCACAAGCACAACATTGTGCATTATATGTTAGAAAAATAACTATCCAGCTCAACTTTTGTAATTATATAGAACAAAACACCACACAAAAGTCCCGGTGTCGCTGAAGTCCCAGTTATACAATGCACAATGCGCAAATTTGAGCACCAATAACCATGACGTCATCTATACCGGGACTTTCGATCGCCGCGAATTTTAAAAATTGCATGTTGAGATATGGCAGTTTTTATTCATTTTTGTGACGACATGTTGAATAATGTTTTGCTCTAGATAGTGTCGCAATTTCGGCTATATAATTATTTTTCTAACAATTAATGCTCAATGTTGTGCTTGCGGGAACCCTCCTTTAACAAGATTAAGATTACAAGTTCATTTCATTTAGAGTCTATTTAGGGCATAAATATTCCAAAGTAGGAATGCACTGCACTTAATGAATGATAGCATATTTAGAATTTCTCAGTAAGAACCTCTCTATTCACAAAATACATCAACGTCAAAAAGACATAAGCCATACATTTATACCAAATGAAAGGTAATCCCAGATAATCTGTGGCGGGCGGGATCTATCGGTGTTATATTATGTCAAATTGAAATGCTACATGTTGGTAACAGTATTGCTCTTTGAGTATTGCTAGCAATATTTTACTGTGTCATGATTATCATGTCAGCATAATTGATGCTGTATCAGCCATACTACCTACATGTATTTATGATGCGAAAATAAATAGATGAATAAATAATAATAAAAAAAATACAAATAAATAATATGAATAAATGTATAAATAAATAATAAAAATAAATAATGCAAATAAATAATACTAATAAATAATACAAATAAATAATACAAATAAATAATACAAATAAATGATACAAATAAATAATACAAACAAATAATAAAATAAGTAAATCGGTTTCAAAATCACGGAACAAGTAACAAATCTTATGTAACTCGTTCTCTAATACAAAAATGTACTTTAGCGTGCCTTGATATTCACAGTTTCCTCAATCTCAAATGCACAAAAATAAAACCACCATGAATATCTCGGCTGTTACAGTAAATTCACAAAGTCAGTTATAACCTGTTTGGAAGAAGTGAAAAGTTAAAAACAATCAACAAACTAGCTTAGGGCTCATTAAATTACCATTTTCAGGACTTTTTGCAGCAAAGTAGGGCTAAACAGGGCATCCTTGGCCCCTGACTTAGATTACATTTATGTCCAGTCACGATTCGGTGCAGCTGCAGGCGGGAAGTTGTACAACTTTAAAGCTCTCTTTAAAGCAAATATGCCACCTGGTTAACAACATGACAGGAATAATTACCAGTACCCAGAATCCTTTGCAACTTTGTCATGATCACATGACTACACAAATCATGTTAACTTGCCCCTGATTGGTCAGCCGGCTGTTCCAGTGATTTTCCCACCCTACTCTAGGGGAAGGTTACTGTAGGAGTCAATGGCGAGAAACAGTTCAAAACGAGTCACAACCCTCATTTTGTCCATGAAAATTATCTATAAATTTCAGAGTTTGTTCCGCTTTTGCATATTGACATAAAACGTCTGTATTTGTTTCACCAATAAAATAATTGAACCATGGAAGAACTTCCATCGTTCATAGCAAGTTAGCAACCATAGCAAGTCAGCAACCCTACTGAATTAACACATTTGATCACCTTATTTAGTATCCTAGAGTCGTATATACGACTGTTTTCAGGTAGTAAATGATTTAAAATTAAAAAAATTGCAAGATCTGACAGTGCTCTGTCCATTACGTTACTTTCTGTTGTTTTGGATTCACAAATCGCAATCAGAACAGAAAAACAAAAATTGAAGAAATGCATTCTGGGAAGTGTAAGATATCTTTCTCTGGTATAACAACATGTTGCCACGATAGAATCAAGTGGATTACCGGATAGGTTTGTGAACCACATAATATCATTTAGAGTTAAACAGCTCAATATGAAGTCACAGTCACAGTGCAGCTTGAAGTCGGTTAGGCCAGAGAGCTTGCTCTGTTTCTGCACTTCAAACCATCTGTAAACCTGGACTATTTAACCTGATTCATTTTAGGAATTAATTTGGTGTAATCTGGAACTTGTTTCTGGAGACGGGCTAATTGAGTCTGGACTACCCTATAAGGGCCTGTGGTTGCACCAGCAAGAGAACTGAATTGACGGTCTTCTTCCAAAAGAAGATATTTGGACCAGTAATACTAATAGTTCACAAAAGTTGTCTCATATCAGTGGTCTCTGATTGTGAATGAGGACATTCTGGTCAGGATCTGCACAGATGGTTGCTGGAAGCTGCTAGATTGTGTGATGCCATATTGATGAGAATTCAATCAATTGCTGGATATATAAGTTGCAAGTACCACCATGCCAGATGTGGGATGTTTGCAAGCTGTTTTGGGAGACAGGTAAGGCCATGAGTTGACCAGAAACCATATCAATTTCACTGGCTTAACACCAATTTGTCAAGTGTTGAATGGATTTTGGCCTTCTGGTGGTTGATGAACCACAATTGAATTTCCTTCAGAACTCTCTTTGATGTGGGGAGTATACAACTATTCTGTATTATTTTGCTTACCAGCAGCAAATGTTCTGAAGCCCTAACCTCAGAACACGTACTGTAGCACAGTTTAACCACAGATAGTCGTTTAACCAAAACCCTTGAAAAGAAGGTCAATGATAATGATGTAACAATTAATCAGATCAGCACCTGGTGCGTGTAACAGATGCTAAAAGTACACTAATTAGGGATTGAAGATTCAGTCAGAAGGCCATTTGCGTGTTTCCACAGAGCCTCATTTACTGTGCAATACCGTACCATACCATGCGATAGCGGTTAATAAGCTCTGTGGAAACCTAGCGTGATGCGGTTGCCATTAATGTTTCTGTTAACGTTATTTTTCATTCATTTATATTTTTGCTAACCTGCAGTGTTACTTCTATAATAATAAAAAACACCCAATTTTAGGCCTGGGAGGGTACCCCCCCCCCCCCCCCCCCCCCTGCCCCTTATCGTTCATACATGTGATCTGTTAATGCCTTGGTTGGTGCAAAGACAAATACATGGTGTTATGATCCTTTCTTGGTGTGGTTGGATCCAACCTTTTACCTTAAAACTGGGTGTCACATCCTGTATTGGATTAAGGTGTAATACTTTAAATCCATGATTATGGGTAATCATTTGGTCATTAATTACGGGAAAAGTGTTGAAACATTGTTTTGGTTTGCTCAACCAATTTTGTTAATGGGAATTCATGATGAAGAGTGCATTACACTCAGGCATGATTACACTGTGACACCTAGCAACACAAATTGTAGAGGTTTTAAAAGATTATTTTATATAAATGCCAATGTATTTTGTAAGCATTATAATAATAATAATATGAAGCACTAAATCGCTCTACAAAGAACACAACGCTACATGAAGTACATAAAAACAAGGAAAACAGGGTAACAAATTATGTTGGAAACAGATAGGTTTGAAGTGTATGTCTGAAGGCAGGCAAGGAAACAGATTCCCTCAGATGTACTGAAAGCTCATTCCATAATTTGGGAGCAGCGACCAAGAAGGAGGAATCACCAGCTCTTTTGTTAGATGTCAGTAATGATTATCTATTAAGGGGCATTATGTATAAATTGTGTGAAACCACACATTCAATATTCTTGTGAGCAACTGAACATGCTTTATTATTACTGATTTAATAAATAGGCCTAAATATTAGTAAATAATACAACACAGTGCAGTGTATGTAATTAATATTAGGCCAGGTGGTGCTCATATACCATTGTATTATTGTGTAAATGTTGTTGCCTTTCCTCAGAAAATAGCAGTTTATTGTTTGTGCCAAATTATCAGTGACGGTTAGAGATGATTAATTGAGACCTGGTATTGGTTTACAAAAGGCATTGTTAAAAGTATCTAGAAATATATATTTTTTTAAATTATATACCCCCACCCCCAAAAAGAACCCCACAAATTCTAAAGAAAACAAATTGATTCTGAAGTGAACCATTGACAAGGATCGATGCTGTAGCTTGAAGCGTGAAATATAACCTTGGCGGTGCAGATTAATGCAACTGTTGCTGCATCCAGCTTGAATCTTTTGGTTGTCCGAGCATTCTTGATAGATGAATGCGCTGATGGACATGTCTGCTTTAATTGACTTACCGTCAGACATCGAATAGGCCTGCAAGGCTATTTACATCTTTAATTTGAATGCGGAAATAGTATTTTGTATGGAATATTGACTGGCCGTCAGAAAACATGGTTTGATTATGTCTCTGAAAGTTAAATATGGGATGTTGTTTTCTTTGGAATCTTGACGTGTTGTCAGATATCAGATAGCCCTGCATGGCTATACAATTATATCTCACATTTGAATGTGGTGGCATAGTAGTTTCTATGGTATATTGATATGCTGTCATACATTGGAATACAAGGTTTAGCTATGTCTTTGATATATGGGATGTTGGTTTTGGAATGGGAATACCAATATGTTGTCAGACAATGAATGCATGGTGTAATAAATGTGTCTCTAATTTCAATGCATAGAATTCATAATTGAATCATGTCTCTTGTATGAATGTAGAATAGTCGGTTTCTTTTACATAATGATCAGTGACATTCCGGCATATAGACATTGAACCATACGCATGGTGTAATTTGAATGCAGGATAGTAAGTTTCTTTGCAATGTTCACACGCATTACATTGCTCCGTGAATAATGCATTGAGCTGTCCAAAAAGTTAAATTTACTCATGAATCATTTCATACGGATGAATCTTATATTGCACTTAGGGCTATGATGAAAACCGGTAGATTCAATCATAAATACTCTAATTGAGTGTGGCTGTGATAAATAAATTGAAATGTTGACATTTTTAATCAAATTAAAAAAGTTATATTACTAGGAAAGAATCTGACTAAGATAAATTATTGTCATTACTATACTTTGAATCCATTGGTACTATGGCAGGCTATGCTGATAAATGGAAGTGATGAGGGAAGTTATGGCTTCAATTGATTAATTAGAAGGGATTAATTTATTACAGGATTACTGGCCATAGATTCTTATTACATTGAAATTGTTTGACAGTTTGACAGTTTTATCCATACAAATGTGTTACTAATTGAATCAAAAAACCATTTTTGAATTGGTCAAATTGTCATCATCTCAGTAATTGGTTGTTAACTTTTACTGGTGGTGGAGACTATTTCATTGGGTGATTTTAATGGGGGGGGGGGGTCACATTGTGAACAATTTTGCTTGTTTTTATTTTCACGAAATTTAGCTTCCTTACATAGACCTACATACAAAATGAATATATTTGTGCGTTTTTATTTTTGCGCTTGCTTATTTTAGAGCGAAAAGCGAGAACATTTATGTAGCAAGAAAATTTCCACTTTTGCAGTAGTTGACTGCCCCCAAGTGATTTCTCAACAAAATATTATAATTGTAAAAAAGGGGTCATCCAGGGTCGTATATAGTATGATGAACCATTTCAGCCAAACACATTCAAATGCTCATGGATCTACGGCACATAATCTCCTGGCCACAGTTTGACAAACGTGGGCGCACTTTGATCAGGCTGCGCACGCATGCTTGAACTCATAAAATACTGCCAACCAACAACACCAAAGCACCTGATTGGTCAAATTTAAACTGAAGCCTTTTTAACGATCGTCACGCTGCGCCGTATCCACCAACGCAGTGGTCCCGCTGCGCCGTAACCACCGATGCAGTGGGGCGTGATGGTGCATGAATAAGCTCATGTTTATTCACGAGTTTTTCAGTTGTCATGTTTGAGCACCAACCAATTAGAGCCGTGAGGTCGAGATTACGTAGTGCGCACCATGGATGACTGTTGCACCGTTTTGAAATGAGGTTGAGCTTACGTGAGCTCAACCTCATGTGACGTGGGTCCATTAGAGCTTTAATAAAGTGTTATTAATTTAATCAAACTTAACATTGAAAGTGTTAATATTTGGTAGTGTTTGTGACACCCACAGTAATTGGTGCTTAATGGTTGGCCTCCCTTCATTAGCAGATCTTTCCATAGACTCAGTGATATTTCAAGCTAAGTGTTGGAGTAGGTAGTATTACTATTAGTCACAAGCTTCTAAATGTCACTGATAAAAACAAGTTACAAGTTGTTAAGAACTTTTCATTTTGATTTTTTACTTTTGGTAACCCCAAGTTAATGAGACAAAATGTGTTCGTGTCGCAGGTCCAGACTATTTAATACTTCTTGAATCACATTACGTGGACGTTTTAGGGTAGGGTAAAGCAAATTATTTAGCCTCAGTTTAGAGCTGTGTATTATGATAAATGTATTGGCCATGTAGGGAAGGTTTCTTTTCCCTAAAAACAATTTCACCATGTCATTTCAATAGGAGAGGAGCTATAGCATTAGCAAGACCTCATCATTTTTAAAAGCAAACATACCCTTCGGTCTAAAGTGGATCCCGAGTCAATCAGTTTCAGATTTCACACTTGAAAACATTTTCATGGTGTTATGGCATTGGTGAGGGTATGTGGTATAATTTGTTTGAGAAAGAGTATGGTGTACATATATTACACGGAAATATAACAGCTGTAGATGTTTTCTGTTAAAGAAGACATCATAATTATACCTGGCATGTTGTTATTCTTCTTCCCAGAGGATATGTATGTGCAAAATATTTGCCTGATAAATATTGTGGCATTTTATTCTATGTAATGAGTTTGAGATGACTGATTCACTCTGTCAATTCTGTGGTTTGAAAGTTGATTGGAAAGCTAACTGTCTGGTCACCCAAGGGTTTTTATCTAGACTAAAGTTAATCAAACTCAATTGAACTGAAGTCAATAATAAGGTAATTTTGGGTTAATTTTGTGTCTTATATATTTGCGATCTACTCACAAATTTTCAACATATCTTCATGATATGTTCTTTCACAAAAAAAGGTAATTTGAAGGGGTACTAAAATGTTCTGTACATATAAGGGCTATTTTGGAGCGCAGTGTCCACAAAATAACATTATATTAAAACATTCTTAATTAGTGTGCAAAAAGTCCAACATATAATTTGAATTAAAGCATTTTAATAAACAATTCAATTTGCTTTTGAGCGATATTGTATAATTTCCTTGTGTTAACCCCCCACCCCCATAAAGCATATTGTTCTCCCAATATTCCATGTATTTGACACAAATTTGGCACATAGCCTATGTCAATTATGTTCAGCCACAAATATCATGATGAATGTCAACTTGAAACACAGGGTTTCTGTTGAGAGTTGGAGCCAGCCAGTAAGTACACATAGCAAGAGGTCTTGAAGAATGTGTCATGTTTAGTCCCTCCGGTTATGTGAGAAAGTATGTACACATTTACATAATTGCACTTTGACACAATTGTTTTTGTCACTTGTAAGTACATACTTATTAGAAATATTTCTTCCTCGTAAAGATAAAAAGATAGTGTTGTGATCATCACCACCATTATTTACAATCAAATAAGCATTTTGCCAATTATGCAAACATATTTTGTATGTAGTTTTTCATTTCAAGACTTGTTTGTTTACAATGTTCGTCCAAAATATACTTAACAACGGTGTTCTAAGCAATATGTTTTACTAATCACATAGTGCCGGGACATAAATAATCAACAAACCTTTGAACAGTAATGTTTAATCACACTATTCCTACCTTGATTAGTAAGAATTTGTGAAGAAATCTCTTCAATTGGCTGTCAAAATGCCAACAAATAAGACCCACATTATAATCGGAGATAGATTGTGGCACAGTATATGAATCTATTTCGGGTGGCCCCTGGGCCAAGGAAGTGGAGACAAGCTTTATTAGTTTTCGGTTTTTCTTTAAATTCTTAAAGCCAGAGGTATACTAAAGGATCTGAATTTGCTTAGAAGGGATCCCTGAGTCTATATCAATTTGAAGACCTGAAGATTGCCCTGATTCCAAGACTTTCATTGATCTGATTTCTGGGGTGGGGACATCTCTGAGGCAGTGTGTCAGCTGATGCCTCTGTGTTACATAGAGTAGAAGGCATGTTTTAAATTCTACACATTTGTTTCTTTATTCTTGGTATAAATGTCAGGTAATTTTGATCATATGTTGCACCACTGTTGATTATGTAAATGTTTAAGTGCGGATATCAGTTCCAGTGTTTTTGTCTGGTGTGTGTATTAGCATACCACAAAGTTAACTTGCTCTATAACCACTGCCATCTTTGTCCCTGTCTGTACATACAGTGCCAAGCTAGGTAAATTTGCCAAGCTTTTAAAACAGCTGTGTAAGTTTCCATGAAAGACATTGGTTGGTTTAGCTAGCAGGCCTACAACTCGCTTCTTTTTATCCGTTTTTAAGAATGAGCAATTAATTAATTTATAGGGAGACAGATGGGTGCAAAAAACACCTTATGTTCAAATTGGATTCTTATTCTCTCCAAAGGTGACCTTTTAAGCTGGATTATTGATTCGAAAGTTTAAAAAAACAATATTGATCTTACCAAAAAAACAACAGAAATAGTTGAATCATGGAGATTGGAACTATAGGTTGAACTACCAATGTGCCTGCTGGGGGGGGGGGGGGGGGGGGGGGTCATCTTTTCGTGATCATCATTTGCTTCTTGATATACAGGACTTATTAGTATATGTCTTGAATATTTTAAATGGATTGAAACAAGTATGAACTGATATCTCACTATTTGGTGATAGTGGGGGTATCTGTAGTTCCGATCAATCAAACTGTTATGAGCAAGTATGAATAATAATACCGTGCCGGCTTAATGTTGAGTCAATATGCTAATAGTTAGTATAGGCCGATTCCACTTTGCCATACAAATACTGAGGCAATACAGAAACCAAGTAGTCTACTTATACCAGCCACTGAAGGGTGCTCGGATTTATTAAGGAGCGAAGAGTTACACAAGATGATTAAGGAATTTATATTACTGAGGTAGTCTCAGCTGTCTGTTATATGTTCTTTATGGTACATTTTTCGGTGAGTGTTTTTAACTTTCTGAAATGTATACTCATTACATGGTACTTACGTAGCGTTTAGTACATGGCAACCGTGATAACAGGATATAACTAAGAGTGCTTCAGATAATTGTAAGTTGGCTATATTTAGATGCTGGAAGATTTTGTTTAACGATTTGGACTTGTGCCGAGACAATGCTAAAGGCCATTAAAAAAATATTATATAGGTTTGTATGTCTAGAATTTTAAAGGGAAAAAATACATTCAGGTTAATCGTGTACATCTGTAATGTGGCCTTTCTCAATTTGAACTTATTCTTTGCATAACTCGTCTTAATCTAATTATCTAACATCATGAGAATGAGACAATACAACTTGACTCAAACAGCCAGTGACTTGACTCAAATTGACTCACTCAACTTGTAACTCAACTTGTTGAATTTACTACAACTACAAATTTGCCTTGAACTGTTTCATAATCAAACAAGGAGGTGATCGATGGACTGATTGATATTGGTAACAAAAAGTGCACAATTTTGAGAAATTTCATTCAATCCTCACCGAAAGAAAAAAAGACTGATAAAAACTCCACATTTCTTTTTCCATTGGCCTAAAATGTTATGTTGTAATATACTGATGTATATGTTGGTGCTGATGGCGTAAACTTTCTACTGGTGCCAGGGATGTTATTGTGTGTCTAAGAAGATGTTGATGTTGGCATTCTCGTCAAATGTAAACGAGTTATTGAAATATTGAAAGATATACAGATATATATTTTAGCATTGATGCATGGTATTTTAAGATGAGGAGGGTTGAGTGCAATAAGGTCCTATCTATAAAAGCTGCAAGATGATTTAGACATGGTAGTTTTACTGAATTAGCCAGAAAAGGCAAAACATAATACTGGAAATGTATATCACCAATGATCACTGTGAAACACACAAACAAAGGGAAGCTCTAGGAGATAGGTTCTTGTGGCTTAGAACTTTCAAACTGTTTTTGAAATCTCTGTCTGTTTGTTTGGAAGGAAAACTATGATAGGATAGTGTTAGGCCTATATGGTCCATTTGAAACAAATTTTGTTAGAAGTAGCTGGGTAACGTAGGGTGTCAAATTCTAATGAAAACACTCACGAAACAAGAAGAGTCTTTAAAAAGACAAACATCGCTTAGAGGGTTGAGTCTGGTTTGAATGCAATTGAAGCGGACATAAAATGAAATAGTATAACTTGAGAATTATGTGGTACCGCAATGAGCGCTCTCAATATATCTTCAAAATCAAGTTGATAGATCAGAGTCATCTCATATTCAAGTTGTACTTGATTTTTATCTACATTACATAAACAAATTTAACTAGGAATACAGGGAATAAGCTCTATTCTGAACAATAGTTGAAGGAGTGACAAGAACGGGCATTGAGGGGACGCAAAGATATTTCAGGGGAAAGGGCAAATCTACATATTTATTTATTTTTCGGTGTGGAAGAGAGAATAAGTGCAATTGTGTGGATCCCACGGATGGCCCCTTGATCCCCTGGTAGCGCTGCTTCCTGACTTAATGTAGTATTCTACAAGGAATAAAGGTATTGGGGGAGATGAAGCATGTTGGCAGATAATATTGACTCATGATACTAACTGTTGTGAATTAGGATATGCATTGAATGCCCAGGGGTGGGACACTCCGTTAAAAAGTTGTTAAATGTTTTGGACCATGATGTGGGTTTGTGTGGAGTTCAGTTTCAGAAATAAAGTGTATGCATTCATGCAGATGCATGCAACTTTTATGCACGAGTACACCCCCACCCCCAACGGAACTGCATGCTCAAATTAAAACGGACTTCAATATAAACACAGGTGCTCAATACAGTGATTGAAGTGTTAATACACGTGAGGCAAATCAAATAGTACAATCCTGATAAATGGACAGATCGGATTCCCTTATCACCTTCGGACGTCATCCTTACTCATCGACAAACTCGTCAGCCTTGATCAGTATCAGAATTTAGTATTTAATCAATAAGCGAAATACTTTGGAATGGAAGTTCATTTTGGTTTTGATAGTATTTGATAGTAAATGTACCAGTGTGTTATTGTTAAACAACGGATGTTTGTAAACATTGAACTTACATTGTTTTATTGTGGTGTCATTGTGAAAGATAACAGATTGCTATTGACATCTACAATCAGACATGAGTACCCCCAAGAAATTGACTTTCATTTGTGTACAATTCTGACAATCTTGCACGGCAGTTTAAAAAAAGAGTATTGTTTAACACTTCCCAGGCGGCTATTAGTTTCACCATATAGAAAACAGATTTGTCAACTTTCAAAGTTTTATCTCGAGAATTACATAACCAAACTAGGAATGTTTGCACTTATTTTAATGCAATTCACATGGTGATTCCAAATTTGGTTATGAAATTTAACCATTTTGACATTTTTAACAATTTTGTGAAATTTTGGAATGTCGTCTGCAGACGCCTTCCCTGGATGTTATGTTATGTTAATATGACCAATATTTAACCCTAATATGTAATCAATAGTTAATATTTACATGGATATTTTAGGAGTATAGAGCGAGATTATATTGTTTGTACTTTTTCTCCACATTTTGTTTTCATTGAATAAAAGATCAAATTTGCATAATATATTCATTCATATTGAGTTGGGTGGGTAGAAATTGGCCTAAGTAATCTCATCTTTATATGTAACAGA
Organism: Ophiura sarsii; assembly: GCA_035610835.1. Taxonomy (NCBI): domain Eukaryota; kingdom Metazoa; phylum Echinodermata; class Ophiuroidea; order Amphilepidida; family Ophiuridae; genus Ophiura; species Ophiura sarsii. Next base: position 53,778,539 of record CM069450.1, on the reverse strand, counting down.
TTTGACAGACAGCATTATTTGTATTTCGATAGTCATATACCCCAAACCTTTCTGTGTGAAATGAGCAAAATATATCATTTATGCTATGGTTCACTTTTCTCTGTTTTTCTCAAATCTTGAAAATATGACTTAGGCCATTATTTTAAGAAGGTGACGATTTTGAAAGATGAAACAGAAGTCTAGATTAGATTTGACATACTTATCCCTAGGATCATGATTGGATAGCCTTGACATTAGATGAATCACAGATCTATGAATCTCCTCAGCATTTATTCGAAACTGGAGAAAGATCGCATTTGATTATCAAGAGATATTAATAGTTTCCTTGATTTCTGACATGGTTTTGCGCAGTCATCCATATGTGGGATATAAGTATTACTTATGTGCATGTCACACATTCATGATGGCAGTTAACACATGTAACTAACAAATAGTGAAAACACCCAAATTGCAAACTTTATTTCTTGATTCTTGAAATAATTTGGTTTTAATTATGACATAATACTGTCTCATGTGACCGCTCTCCTGTGCTTCACTTCAGCATCTAAATTCAGAAAAGAAAAATTCAAAGGAAAAAAAAACATTAACAAAAAAACCAGACACTAACAGTTGTGACATAATTGGACTTTCCCCCACTCTACTTAAGTAAGACTATCAAGACATAGATCTGTCATTTTATGTAGAAGTTTCTTTTATTGCGGTGACGAACCAAATTAAGTTTTAACATTCTATTTATATCCATATTTTATAGATTTATTGCATCCAAAAAGGGATTTAATAAATGGACGTGCCACTTCTGACAACCACAGTAAAAGTTAAGCAAACACTTGCCCCTTTTACCTTTTACAGTTGTATGCGGTAAACTATGATTAATAATTAATGCCTATCTTACTTAGTCACCTCTATTGGTAGTGTAATAGTAGTTCTTAAAGGCACTAGGTGAGTGCAATAGAGACTTGTTTTTGTGTGAGCTACACACACCAAACGCAAATACAAGAGGCCGTTTGATTGGCTGTAAAGGTAGGTTGACAATAGGATGTAGTCGCCATATTTGTCTGGGTTTTCTCAGCCATGAAACGGTCTGAATGGAACGGTTCACCAGTGAGTGGTGTGTGTCATGTTGGCATCAAGTGTCTACAATACAGCAGCAGCATGCAGCAGCCCTGTGTCTAACGAACCCACCACTGACTGTATGATACAAGAATGAGACTTAAGTAACAGTGGAATATTACCGAGTCCAGGATTTATATATTTTGTGTGAAAACTTATGTGGAATTTTATACCGACGATTGGTGAATATTTGCCATGATTATTTCTTGGATGAACCAGGAAAGGTTAGTGAATACACAATTCATTTTTGTTGTGGGAAGGCTTGTTCAAGAAAATAAAGGCATGTTATGATTTTGTTGGTTTATCCCTATAGTGGTTATATTCTATGGTCTATTAGCGTTTAAGTTATGGTTGATAAGTGGCCTGTAAATTTGACCTTGTCCAATGTCATTGTCAATTTCAATTGCCATCTCCTAATTTTGCAATAAATCCCACTTATTATTGAATTGAACTTATTTTCTTCTTCTTTGTATTTTTATACAACTTGATAAATAGTTTTGCTTAAAATTGTCCACGCGGTTATTAGTTTTACCAAGTACAAAACCGATTTTTCAAAAATCTTTCCTAACTTTCAAGGTCAATCTCAAGGAGTACTCAACCAATACTTGGCATGTTTGTACTTATTTCAATGCATTTCTCATGGTGATTCCAAATATGGCGATGACATTCAATAATTTCGACATTTTGTGACATTTTGGAATGTCGTCTGCAGACGCCTGTCGCGTGGAAAGTGTTAAGCAGAGATATCCTAATTTGCTTGCTAAATTAACTTATATATTTTGGGATTTTCTTTTTGAGCCATGTAAACCTTAAGTTAACTAACTGGTAACCATACTTATATTCAGGGCGGGAAAAAGAGGGCAAAACGACAAGCTCCTTGCCGGGAAATGTTGCCATCTTGTGGGAAATCCCCCCCCCCCCCCCCCCCCCCCCCCACCAAAAAAAAAAATCTTAATTTTTTATTTATTATTTTATTTTAATTTTTAGGTTTTTTTGGAGTTTAGAGTAATAGGCAATAATACAGCCGATATTACATAAAATGATGCACCAAATGGCATCAATTGGACCTTATTTTCCAAAAAGCTTGCGCTCCCCACCCCCCACCCCTCTCAGACACACCCTCCGCCACTAAACCAGCAGGAAATCTAACTTCGTCGAATTTCCCTTGCCTAGAAACTTTGCATTTTTTCCAGCCCTGCTTATATTTACATTAACTCTTGAATACAAATTAGCAAGAAACAGTCACATTTGAATGTGTGCACTTGTCTTTTGCGTTTGGGACCAAAAGAAATTGGTTGGAAAGGGAGGACTGTCATTAGAGGTTTATTCCAGAAACATAGGTCAACACACTCATTCCTTCTATTCCAAAGAACTTGATAAACTATTACGATTATTTGTATTGTATACTTGGAACTTTGTTGTTTTTGGGTAAGCATTTCTAACTGCTTGGTACATGTTTTGAATAAGAACATATGTATTGTACTTGGCGTTGAATTGGGTGAATGGAAATGTTTACATAGTATACCATTTGTGTTTTTCAACATTCTTTGAAAGTATTCTAGGAAAGACTGACTAAACATGTTTTTCGAAACTTTTATAGATGAGTGTTTAAAAGTTGTTGTGATTCAAATCAATAGAGAGAATAAATATAAGTTTCTTGGAATGCTTAAATTAAAGGGGAGGTATCTTGACCACCTACTTATTTAGGCAGAATAAGAAGACAGAAACGTTTTCATCCTGGTGTGCAAGCCTTGAATTAACTGAACACCTGGGAGTTTTTTACACCTGGTTGCCAAGTTTTAGATCGGGCCAGTATTTTCAAATTTTGAAAAGCAAAATATAGGACCAGGAGCTACTTTTGTCAGAAAAGTCACAAAGTAGCTCCTGGTTCACATGTGCTTATTTCGAGGCCTGCTTGTTGTGGGAAAAACCAAATTTAGTTTTTGATTTAAAAAATTTATTATTAAGTAGTATGACTTAAAATTAGTATGACTGAGGGTTGGTCATGGTGTTTATGTTACATTACACATTTTTTTATAAAATAGTGATCAGTGAACCATAACTGGTGAAAAGGTGAGCTATATTTGGGCTGCAGTTGAACCGCAATTAGGGCCACTCCTTGTATTCTTTTTTGTTCACCCCACGCAATGAGTAATTATTTTGTATACCTTTTGTTTAATTGAGTAATACTGATTGAGATGCACATTTGCTGTACAATTGTTGAGTATGACCACGGGATAACACATAGCATTAACTGATTAATACTAATTTGCTAACCTGTCAGATAGAATCTGATATAGCAAGAATTGTAACGTTGAACATTATATCCTACATGATAGTCTAGATTTTCAGATTGGTTTCCAGCTTTTAGATAAATAAGTGCAGGAACCAAAACACAACCCCCCCCCCCCCCTAACATTTTTTTTTTTAAATTAAAAAAAAGATTAATTAAAATAAATAAAAAATAATTAAAATAAAAAACAGTTAAAGACATTTGATCATTTCATCCCAGTTCACTTATTTTAATAAGTTAAAACAGCAATACATTAGATATCTGTACTGATATATTCTCAACTACTGAAAACTGGAAATTATTGCTATACATTTATTTTCGCACTTTTCGCGGTAAAGTCAGCAAGCATGTAAATCAATGTAAGGAGGCTCAAAATCGCGAATATAAGTTTAAAAAAATGGGTAAAGTGCGGAAAATTACACTTTTACAGTATTCTGTGATTTGATTCAGAAATCTTACAGAATGGAAAGATGTTATTAATAAACTTTATTGTACAATGACATGTTATTAGTGTTATTGTAAGTCTTCTTGAGGAAACAATGTCTCGCCACAGTTATATCAAGGAGTTGAAGCAATATGTTGTGTTTAACTTTGGGGGCCAGGGGTATTAAACATTCAGTGGGAAGGAAGTAAACAATAGCTACAAGACTTGGGAGGGAGGGATATCTTATAAAGCTTGTTGCTCTCTTTATTTGTACCTGCCTGTGTTGATGTTTAAAAGTGCATACACTACACATGTACCAAATTTATAACTTATCAAGGCTCACCTGACGCCTACAATCATAGAAAAAATGTGTTCGAACACTGACCCTAATTACCATGCTGTTTGTACCATAACATGCACGATATTTGAGTCACATGAAAATCAAAACTTGTTTCTGGTAGCCTCAAGTATCCCCTTCCTCATACCACTCCCCCTTCCCCACCGATTAATGTTGCGAGGCCCTGTGCTGATGGTGGGCAAATTGTGGGATTCAACATTGATCAGGGGGAAAGGGGGAACACCCACAAAGTGTTTGAACAATATTTTCTAACATTGTAGTTGGTACTGAATAAACTTCAGTGCATGTTGAACCGTACTTGTGTTGCAAATGGTTGTGAATCAGCAATTTCTAATCCACATCTATAGTTTGCCATGGATTAATATACCTGTCGACACACCTTCGTCAGTGACGCCGTTCCTGATTGAGTTTGATGTAATAATGACTGTCAATGTCGGCACTCTTATCGTAAGTGTTGATTAAGGAAGTGTCCCTCTAAACACTGAACTTTATCATGAATGCGCAGCGTCCAGTGACGGAGTACTTTTAGAAGTCAATAGAATGTCTTTGTTTCATAAGATATGCTAACATTACAAGACTATGAGAGACCATCGTTAAGTTATATTTGAACTAGAGCTTCAATGCTCAGGATTTACCACTTATCATTTTGAATATATCATTGTGTTCTTGAGATGTAAAGGGTCTTCAAGTTTATAATGGACACTCGCTGCCTCACGATATGTCAATTTTGATACTACCGATGGGAGGAGGGAAAATCAGACATCAGTGATTGCTAGCTCTCGCAACTTTTTGTTGAAACCTAACAAATGGCCAATCTTTTGCCTTCACCTGTTGTTAGACAACAAACCTGATTGGTGTTAAGTACACATAATGATACTTTCTGTGTTTAATCAACCAATCAGAGATCAGGATAATAACATTGGAATGTAAAGGACAAAGCGGCTCAAACACAATGATTGGCATAAGTCCATCAAGATAAATAAACAAAAGGACAATTGTAGTTGTTACAAAAGCTGTCAATTCAGGTGTATAATTTGTCCTACTGTCCAAGAATCAGATAAATAAATAGGATTTAGTGGATTAAAGTCTTTACAAATATGCCTACTACATATGTGAGATGCCAGCTGATTCTAAATCAACACTGCAGACAGATAGAGAAGGCAGGCACTTGGCAGGGAAATGCCCCAAAATGTCCTGTTGTGATTGGACTGAAGTTTGACCAATCATCGCTCATTAAATGTCCCTATATGGATAATGCATTACCATATATAGCTAATTTTACACCTGCCAGTGTCATAACTAGTAATAATGCCTGTTTATTAAAAATGGTGGATCATAAAACAGTCTCAACAGCAGTGGATTTGCTATAGGATTGGGTGTTTATTATTAGAACAAAATTGGATAATACATTGGAAATTATTATCAATTTTGGGGTTAATTTCTTGCGTTAGGATGCCACCCGGTGGAGGAATGCAGGGAAAGGGGTAAGAAAAATGAGTAATCATTTACTTAACTCAAGGTAGGAAAACTGTGTAAAACCATGATTATGTTTTGAGGTTGTTAGACAAAGAAAAATCACAAAATGGTACTTACATACAGATGTGTCAAGTTTCAAGTTTTATTATGATTTAATATTAACACAAATGTTTTCAGTTCTGAAGTGTATTAAAAATGTCTAACATTTAGTTAGTATTATACTTGGTCCTTGCAGATTAGAATAGTATTAGGTGTCATAAAGTGTGATACATTTTTGACATTATATTTTGCCCATAGGATCGGAATTCCTGTCTAAAAATGTTGTGGCACCACTCTTTGGCGTTATTGTTGATAGGCTGACTGTATTATGTACAGGTGTAATAAATGGTGTTTTGCGATATATGAACATGTGTTAGGGAATGATAAATTGTATTTGAATTAATTTGATCTGAAAACTAAAAACTTTTTTTTAAGGAAAACAAAATTGTTGAAAAAAATAAGGGGGTTTGTGTAAACATGCCCCTCTTGGAACCGCATACATTGCATACTTGTTCAGTTCAAGTGTTAACACTTTCCATGCTGCGAATGGTTAAATAGCAAATGCAAAATAGTTAATTTTAGACAATTTTAGAAACTTTCAAAGCCTGTATCTCATAATATCTGAGACAAAACTAGCATGTTTTATATTTCTCGTGGCGATTCCAAATATTGCAATGAAATTTGATTATTTTGCCATTTTTGAAACATTTTGCGAACTTTTGCAACTGTCGTCTGCAGTCGCCTGTCCCGTGGAAAGTGTTAAAAGTAAACAGGGACACCAGAGGTGAAATCCACACCTCTCCAGGAATAACTGAGTGTAAACTATGCTATTCTGTTTCATCATCAAAGACTAGATGAGAGGGATTCTATGGCTCATTGTTTTACCCAACTTGGATTTGGGAGGATAATTTACCCGTTGAAGCACGATTTGGTCGTTTATGAGGCAGCCTGTGACATTTTTGAGAGGACCTGGTTGTATGAATGGTAAGCCCTTTAGCATTGGTAACATATACTCTGGATTGTGGAATGTGGCTTGCCGTTGGAAATACACTTGTTGAGTGGCAATGTGATCGAGGCACTACATGTACAATACACATTTTGGGTTTCGATGATTGTGTGAGAAAATGCATTGATCTTATGAATCACAATATTTTACAGGAATTCTTAGTTGTGTTCGTCCAGAGACTGCTGCTATTTATTTTCAATCTCTTTAAAATAGACTTATGTATTGGTTGCAATACAGTTTTTGGAATCATCTAAGAACCCACACCTTCTCGTTAGATTGTAGATTCTCTTACAAGTGAGGATCTATGTCACAAGGTAGGTTCTGATAATAATTGATTTCAGGGCAGGTTCTGTTTCTCGTATAGTTCAAATTTATCTAAAAAATGACAATGCCTTTCACGTTTAGCCATCAGTGAAGGGTAATAATAATAATAATAATAAAACGGTGCTTCTAAAGCGCCTCCCACCAAAGTCTCTAAGCGCTTAACAGATAACATGACGACACTTAAATAACATTACAATATAAGAAAAATAAGATATGTGGATGAACATGCAAAAACATTGTAAACAGGGAAAATCAATCATCAAAGGCAATTGTGAATAAGTGTGTCTTATTGTAGTACCATCGCTTGTGTTATGGAAAATATGAACCTGTTCATTTTGCAACTTGTGGCGCAATTGCTGAATGCTGTATACAACTAGACTTTAGACTTGATACAAATCTTGCTCAAACAGTGTTGTTATGCCTTATTCCGTTGTGGAATTGTTATAAGTCTAGCATCGTTTCCTTGAATGTGTGGGCTCGATTAAAGTGATACTTGAAAAAAGGTTTAAGCAAGTGTGCGGGCTTATATAGTATAGGGGCTTATTATTGTAATGTAATTAATAATTTGCACACCTTTTCATTGCTTTGCAGTGAAGAACAGTTAGAACAATGTTGAAAAACAAAGAAAATTCGCCGGACACTTATTGAATTTCTATACTTTATTTGTTTTAAATAAATAACCTTTAGATGAATGTGTTGTTCATGAAATTAATGGGATAGTATCCAATTCATTGCTTGCAGCTGTCCTTATGGCTAAATCTCCCAGATGGTGTTGAAATTCACGTATTTGTACCTTTTAATCCTCACGTGTACTTCATTAATCCAAAACTTGCCTCTTGCACAAATGCTATAATCCCTGCCCTTATGCCATTTTCTAATCCCTGAATTAACCGTTAAATGATCCAGTTGTTGTTAATTGTTCTAACATGGAACTGATCCATATGTTTGCTCTTTGTATATGCAATTCAGCGTGACAAGCGGATCTGAAAATAACAAAGATTTTCTGGACGAATAACCGGACCGGACACTGGTATGCCATTATAATGTCCCAGGGCGTGAAATGTATTTTTGTCATGTTTGCTAATGGAAATGAAATGAAAACTTTGCCGTTAGTGCTTTGCAGTATTTCAATCTGTTGAGGTGTATGAGAGACGGCGGTGTTAGAAAAACGCCTTGTTGTAAGGTGACTTTAAAGACAAGATTAGATGGGATTGGAAATCATTTCGATTCATTTTTCTGTTGAGATTGAGAAAGTGATATTCAAATTCTAGCAGTCTTGCACCAAGTCATCTGGTAAAAATAATATGTAACGGCACCATGTATATCGCATCCGATTGTTGTGCCAAACTGACTAACTAGCAAAAAAGCCTGGTGAACTTCAAACTGATTTTGAGATAAAACTTCCAAGTTATATCATAATAAAAAAATCAATAAATCTGCTTTAAAAGAAACCGAAAAGGTCAAATTTGCCAGATCTAATTCAAAACCAGGCAAAGTTAATAAAAAAATATATATATATATAATTTTACAGTTTTATATAATTCCCCTGTGTGTGTAGGTACCCCTGGCATCTGTTTCCTCAATAGACAAGTAACTACCCTAGAATTTGCTGTAGCGTTTAATTTCCCCTTTCCGAACGCTACGTTCCACCTGGACCATATTTGCCTATCAGCACTTCCCTTAGTTTTATAGCAATGAGCCATTTTTGAAGACTTCCTTTCTGCAATGACAGTTAATGCTTTCTGTTAGTCCGAAGCTTTTAGTAAAGATTTATTACTATAAAGGCCTATACGTCAGCTAGTAAAAGTCTTTAACGCCATTGCCATTGGCCAGGGTGTCTCGTTAGAGTCCTTAGGTGATTCCCCTGCTGCCCAGCCTCATAAACAGAACAAAACAAAAACAATAGATAAATAATGTATAAATAGATAAATAAATAGAAATTAGAAATTAAACTGTTTAATAAGATCATGAACTAAACAATAATTCATATAATATTCCAACTTAAATTAAGACTACCGACCCCCCCCCCCCCCCCCCCCCCCCTCCCCTCCCTGCCCCAAGCTTTATAATTGCAATCGCATCTTGCATGCTTGTTGTGAACTTGACCTGAATTTGATATTACACACTGATGGAACTGACTTTTGTGTCAACTATACATTGATTGATATCAGGATTAATATGGGACTTGCACCATATATGATCTCATTTTGACTAATCTAAGCCAATCCCAAGGTATCAGTGATACAAGAGTCACAGTTTTGTTCTCGTCGTTGAGGCAAAATTTAGTTATTTGTTTACTACTCCAATTTCCCAAATAATGTTTCCTGCAGATATTTTATTTATTTATTTATTTATTACTACCGTTCCAAATGGTTTAAATCATATTTCGCTCTGCATCGCATTGAGCATTTTGCAAGAAGATTGCTTCTACCAGTATTTTTTTTAAATTTTAATTATTTTATTTATTTATTTATTTATTTATTATTTAAAAAAAATCCTATTTTTTTCCTTCTATTTAGCTTCTTTCTTTTTTTTTAATCTTTTTTTTTGAAAACTAATCCTATGGACTGGTATAAGGCCTCTCACTATCGATGTTGAGTTTCCTGCTGCAGGTTTTAAAAAAGGGACGAGGTGACTTTTAATTATTAATTATTAATTATTTGATATTTTAATTATTGTGATATAGAACTGTAATAGACGCTTCAGTATTTAGATGAATCGACTGGCTCTAAAGGTCAATATTGTATGTTGACCATCATGAATGTATTGTAAGTGCTTTTCGAATGAATTTCGTGATTTGTAGTAACAACACGGGTAAAAAAAAGGTGAATTTCGATGAAGAAACATCGTTTTTTTTGTGGCAGAAAGTGTAAATAATTAATAATTAAAGTAAGTGACGAGGCCCGTTTTTGGACGCGGGTGGCAACAGGAAACTCAACATCGTTTGTGAGAGGCCTAATAGGCATGTTAATATTTCACAGTTTTGGCAAACAAACACTTTAGCATGATATGACTGTATTCATTATGACAATGAATATATAGGAAACATGTTGACGAGTTAATTGACGGAATAGATTATAAATAATGTGAATTGAAATTTATATTTCCAACTAGGCTATTTATAATCTGGCACATATTCAATGCTCCTAGGTCACACAACAGTCATCCAACTGGTTGAAACAGTACTGCTTTCTCTTCCAAAGTTTGGTCAGAACCAGTGCTGAAATAGTTGCCTGAGTGCCCACTGATCTCATTTCTAAATTAGGCTCTCAATTTAAAGGGGTGGTTGACCTGATTGAATCCACATTTTGAAATTTTGGTGTATCCTTGTTGTAAGGTATTTATAAGTAGACTAGTGTCCAGATCTATTACGGATTAAAGCTGTATAATCCTTTAATCCCTCAATAGAGGATTTGGTGCTAGGTTAGTTTCGCGATTGGGGTCGACCTAGGGGATTTCAAGCGACTGCGTACCTACTTTTGGATCAATAACTATCGATCACGTTTAGCACGCCTAAGTTGGTGTAAATCGTGAATACTAGGTACGCTGTCGCCTGAAATCCCCCAGGTCCATTGTTTTTGAAATGTTGCTAGATGAATCGTGTTGGCGCCCAATGATCTATAAGTCGTGGACATATGTACATGTAGTCTGAGGTTTTATTAATGATAATATGCAACGTCTGTTTGTTTGGAATTCTGATTATCGTGGGGGAGGGGAATCAACTATAATACCGCAGTAGCGTATGGGGTGGCAGGCTTTCTGGCAGGGGGTTCACCCCTTCCCCACGAGTAATAGTGTGTGTTATATATTAAATGTTTGGCTAACACGCGATACGCGAATATATCAAGGTTATATTTGTATATTTGTCCCAGGTTTCAGAGGTATTCTTTCTGTGCATAAAACTTGCAATAAAGACCAAGGGTGTCCATGTTTTTACAAATTCTTTTGATATAACATTTGAAAAGGCCAAGGCCTCGCTCGCGCCTGCTTGGGGGCGAGCCAACCCGAGCCAACCAGCAACACTGTTTTTGCTAGTTACACTGTTGTGATATAACGTCACCGTTTATATAACCGGGGTTATAACATCGATTTATTACTATAACAAACTTAATTCTACGCCAGACGGGGATGAAATTATACCCGTTTGACATCACATTGTCAATGTATACAGTCCCCTACACTGTTATGAAGGTAGCTGACATGATAGCTCACGCTTAAAGCAACTACCGTTAACTCGTGCCAATTATCAGTAAACTGAATGGTTACTTTATTGGTAAAATTAACATTTGAAAAGTAGGTACGCTGTCGCTTGAAATACCCCAGCTCGAGTCTTTTGGCGTTAGTTTCGTGCTGTCTTACACCAAGGATAAACAGAAATTTTGAGCAACCCATGCTACTGAAGCTAGTACTGACATCTTGGTTTGCACATATAGCAGTTATTATGAATTCGGACCACAATGCAGCACATTCAAGGCATGGCAGCTACTGAAAATATCGGACACCCCTTGAATTCTTGCATGCACAATATGTAAACTATCCACCGTTATTCCGGCAAAGATCTTTTCATCTAGATAATGCCCTATGCAGGATATTGAGTTAAATCTAAGTTCTGTCTTATTTTATAATAAACGGTATAATGTGTGTATGCTTTTGAATTGAACCAATAGTATGCACTATTATAGCGCTCATTAATTATCTGTTATTTTGGGCATTTGACATTTAATTTACCTACACATTACAGCCCTTCACACGGCTAACACCCATCCTGTCTTTGATAGCCTATTTCCCAGATGATTGGTACTCGTTGGTAGATAAAAGATTATGTGGATTTGCCACACATTTTAAACTGCCAGTAGAAACAAGATGTTGATGCGGATGGGATGTTCAGTGCCTGTTGAAGATTTGAGACTGTAGGCAAGAAAAAACTTACTCCTCCACCACACCGAGCCCTGTTTTCCTCTAAAAAATACCAAATATTACCCAACGAGAGGCGATTTAAGTCAGTTAAAAACCCAAAACCCGGGAGCTTCAGGGGGGGCTGCCCCCTGGACCACCGCCGGGGGCTTCGCCCCTGGACCCCAAGTGGAGCTTCAACAAGCTATCAGTTAATCTAGTTGAGAAAGCCTGGTCTAAGGGATTCAGAATCTGACACATGCCTCCCCCTTCCCCTGACTCTTCCCCCTTCCCCTGACTCTTCCCCCTTCCCCAGACTCTTCCCCCTTCCCCTGACTCTTCCCCCTTCCCCTGACTCTTCCCCCTTCCCCTGACTCTTCCCCCTTCCCCTGACTCTTCCCCCTACCCCACCCATCCCTGGATTGAGATCAGTGCTTTTAAGTAAGGAACAAATCATGATTATTTGACAGAAAGATTAAATTTGATATCAAACATTGGTGTGACACAGGACAAATGGGATTCAAACAGGAAAAGCACAACAGGAAATCAACAAGTGTGGATATGTGCTTACTTATGTAAATGCTGAGCAATTTTGAAATATATTTAAAAACAACAAAATATATTTTGACACATTTTCTGGAAGTTATTAAACTATTTGACATTAAACACAATGAATTATGTTTAACATGATGAATTACTGTGACATTTGTGCTACAGTTGAACTTTTCACCCAGAAGTGTTGGAATGATAAAGAATTGGCATGGATCATGGAAGTTGTTGATTTTGATGAGGGATTAACAGAAATGTGTTTGAACTTTTCTGAACTTACAATGTCATACTTAAAATCAATAATTGTCTAAGATTATATTGTGCAAAATGTTTTATTGGCAAAACATAATGTAGAAAATGTGAATATCTGTTTATAGATTATTGATCATATATCGATAACAATCCTGAAACTAAACTTGAATTCATGAAAGTCATAGGGGTGGGGGGGGGGGGGGGGGGGGTAGAAATGTTATTCAATATTACAGATTGATTTGTAATATTAAAACACATATAATATTAAAAATTGCGTTTCTGTTTGTATAATTTGTTCCGTGTATGCTATCTGTGAGCTAATGCAGTTCAGTGGTTTTCACCTCTTACAACAAGATAATAATAATACATGTCATTTTGCTTGGTCAAATAGTGGAAACCAATCCGTAATACTAATACTTTAATAGTTGTAAAAGTTTGTAACAATTATCTTGAAGTGTGTTTTTTGGTTTCCCACGTTTTTATGTGGCATTTCAAGTATGGTGACTCATTGTTGTCTGCTGAATTGTCAACCTGTAAAATGAGGTCATACATGTTACACTATTATTGTTTAGTAGGAGTTTATGTTTGGTAGCCAAAGTCTACATGTAGGGCTAAAGTACTACCTACCTGCTTACATTTAACACTTTCCATGCGGCAGGTGTCTGCAGACGACATTCCAAAATTTCACAAAATGTTTCAAAAATGTCAGAACTATTGAATGTCATTACCATATTTGGAATCAACATGAGAAATGCATTAAATTAAGTACAAACATTCCAAGTATTGGTTCAGTAATTCTTGAGATAGGCTTTGAAAGTTGGGAAAGGTCTCTATTTTGAAATAGTAAAACTAATAGCCGTGTGGAAATTGTTAAGGACTCGTAGATACTGATCCGACAATTCACGGATTGCATTAGGTAGCCGTACTGACTGATCTAGGACATGATTTGTTTGGACAATTGTATCAAACCAGTAATTTCTAATAAACAAGCGCTGATTGCAGGTACGTACCAATCTGACTGCACGGTAAGCAATGCGACAAATACGGATATATGGATAATGATGTTATTGTTAAAGAACAATTTGATGTAGGTGGGGGAAGGGGGTACCAATACCATAGTAGTAGTAGGGGGTGTATCGTAGCAGTACTAGTTGACTCAACTTACAATTGAAAGTTGACACAATTACATCATTTTTTTAAAAATCAAATTCAGAGCCAATAATGTTCAGAAAATGTTCATCAATACTATCAAAAAGTCTACAGGTGTACATATGAATGGAATCCCATATGAATGACCTTTGCGAAAGTTTCAATTTACATGCCACGAATTGGTATTTTACTATTTTTAGTTCTTGATGTGGTCCACGTGTTTACATTTCAACATGATTCAGAAGCATCAAAACAGGACACAAACAAGATCAATTTTCCAGTTGAAGAAACATACTGTGATTGTTATGAACAGGAAACCAATGATGTACAAGACAAAGAGTTGTTAATTAAAAACTGGCTGCATGGCTTAAACACCAGTGAAGAAATAGTTTGTGTTTTTTTGCTTGATTTTATTTATACTTTTCAACATAAATTCTCAGCATAAGTCAAATTTATATTAATTTTTGATTTTCCTCTTTCAACTTTGTAGTCGCAAACGTATCCCTAACCGTTGTTTCGCTGAAAAAGGCCACTTGTTGTACAGATAGTCCTAAATCTAAAATTTGGTGCCTTCTGAAAAAGTAGTCCTTCAAAACAGCATTGACAACTTTGTGTGTTTTAAAAGGGACCGTTTTAAATATGTTTTCGAATGGAGGACAATTGACTTGATCTACATGGTATATGAACGCTACACTCTAAATGTGAAAGAGTGAAAAACCACTTTACAAGATTGAAATTTCACTCCTACAAAGACCCAACTGAGTGACCAATCATTTAAAGTGAAGTTCACTCTCGAGAAAGAGTGATACAATCTGCGTGTTGCGAGTTGATAGTTGCGAGTTCGAATTGCGAGTGGCGAGTTCGAGTTGCTAGTTGATAGTTCCGAGTTCAAATGTGCGAGCTGGATTTTGCGAGTTTGTGTTGCGAGTTGATAGTTGCGAGTTAGTGACATGTTAATTCTTATAGAGTGAACTATTCACTCTAATTGGGAGTTAATTATCACTCTAAAGGATTGTAGCAAGCGGACGTCACTTTGATGTGAGAGTGAATATCGAGTGATTGTTCACTCTTTTTCAATTAGAGTGTACTTTGGCAGTGACTTTTATATCCAGATACCTAATGGCACAAATATTTACAAATAAACGGCACTGATCCTTTTCCTAGACACCTGCAGATGTCAAAAAGGATCCTGATATCAGTGATATGCCACTAATACCTTGGGTACACATGGCGCTATAAGATCATATCCGCTGAGATTTAATTTGACTAATTATCTGTACGTAATACAAACATAAGGTGAATGCCTACTGCGCATGTTTACACCAATGAGAAGGGCAATGTTCTATGTGTCATCATGAGATATATTTGTATTGTTTTGGTTTGTCGCAACAAAGTATAGACGCATCAGTATCACCAGGGTAATTCTAGCAGATGAGTTTTGCTGATTTGGATGTACGGTAAACTCTGTGATGACCATTCTTATCTACTCTGTTCAGCACGTTGTCCATTTTGTCTTCAACTTGTAAGCCTGCATCTTGGAATAGATCTTGACAGCTAGTTCCTGAAGGTCTGTATCTTCACATGGAAGCTTGAGTCTGCTTGACATCTAGGTCTTGCCAGGGTGTGAGGAGACCTCACGAAAGTGAGCCCGATAGCAGTGCTGTGCTTACAAAAAGGTTTTGTGCTATTCAACTTGTGGATACTTTCAAACTATTAGGTTCAATGTGTTTTCAACCTTCAGGGCTGTATTTCACATAGAAATTTGACAGTGAGTTCTAGCAAAGATTTTCTAGTACATTAGCGAAGTGTGATGTGTACTTCAGGATTGTACACCATGATATAGCTTTATGCTTCCATACTTTGGAAACATCTATTTGCTCTTCAGGATCTCAGATATTGATTTCATCTTGTTATATAAGTAGAGTTTGTTGTTCCAGTATTCTATTCCCTATTTTAGCGATCATCAGGGAAATTATCTATATGATTGGACAATGGGTTATTCCACTTGAAACCCATACACCCATTACCTCTGATGGTATTAAAACATGGATCCTTGGCCAGAATTCAATATTCAATCATCATTCACGATTTGACACTTAAATGCAAAGACTCTACTGCATTTCCTGGGAAAGTGTTATTTGAACATTAATTGACACCTCTAATTAAGCTTAGATTTGAATGATGAACAGCAACATAACGTGACTTTCTACAGGAATGTACCTTTAACATTTTCACCTATAAAAGTGTTTGCCTCCTTCTCTCCATATTTTTATCTTACATTACGTATATTATTAACATTTATTTCACTTTTTTCTTTCTGAATTTCCAGGGGGAGCCCAGGCGATTATAAACAAGGGGTTAAACATGCAGACTACTACCAGTCACAAGAAGTGCTACCAGAACCGACCAAGACAGCTCCTACCGGGGGTGTCGGTGGTGGAGTAACGCGGAGGCTCAAGAAAAGAGATTCGTAAGTGTCAAACAAATGATGCAGAGATGTAACACTTCCGCAAATAATTAACAGATTTCAGGATATTAGGCCATAAAAAATATTCTGGAAATGTTTTTTCATGTTTTTTTTTTCATTTCCAGAATTGATGATATTTCAGCATAAAAAGAGGAAAAACAAAAAATTAGGGGGTGATACCCAGTAGCCTATTCTCCGAAAACAAGCCCTCATAAATGTTTAATACCACGCGCAAGCGCTTGGCCGTGGTCGCTGTGTAACTTTCGCATTTGGTCATTTGATTTTCATGACATTTTACTTTACCTCTGTTACATCTCCGATAATGGCCATCAATCCTGGATGGGATGATGTATTAGGTGTTTTGGCTGGGATCGCCGAGGTTGGAGGATTCAGGATTGTATTCCCTCAAACATGAACCGGTAAAGTCACCACAGACAAAATGAGAGAGAATTGGTGAAAAATACCAAAAAACACAACAACAAAAAAGGAAAGAAAGGTCTATAATAACTTTTTAGTTTTCTATACCAATTTGAGAATCCATGGATTCTTGAGAAATTCAATCGCACAATTTCATTTCCATTCTCAAACCCGTTTTATTTTTGGCTGAATTCTGAAGTACATTCTACTACAGTTGTTAGTCTTGTCTGTCCCTGTTTTTGTTGTCCCCATTCTTGTTGTTCATGTTCTTGTTGTCCTTGTTTAATATTGCTCTTGTTCTAGTTCAACACACTTTATCATTCATCATTAGTCGTACAGATCTTTATTTACCTCGCAACTGTTGCGAACTTGTAAATATCATTGCCCCACCAAGCTGGAATGTGATGTGAACGGATGTGTGGCAGCTACGTGATCAACATTTAGGCCAAACAAAAAAAATAGCTTTGTCTCAAAGCAGCGCGCGCATTAGTTTTGAAATGCCAAAAATACAGCGTCTGAAATGCATGAATTGTGAAATCAATTAATTTTTTTCCCTACAAATTTTTGTTCGAGTTTTTATTCAAAATATCGGCAGATTTTCCTTTTCTCAAACATTTACATGACTCAGTTCTTCGAAAAACGCTGCACAATTGTTCTTTACATAACTACATCACAACATTCAATTCAAATAGAAAAAAACAATATCAGAAAGTGTCAATGGTTGCAAATAGTAAGAGAAAACAAATTGACACACACAAAAAGAAGTTTAAAAAAAGAAAAATGGAAGACAAAAAACCGCGTGCGTCGCCCGATTTTGAAGCCTTCGCAAGCTTTGAGACAACTCTTTTTTTTTTTCCTTACAGATTTGCACATTCATGACTCCTCGTTGGTTTGTGATTTTGATTCATCACGGTAATGTTGTTTTTATTGGAAGGAAGTCAGACGGGATGCCCCGTCTCATTATTTCATAGTGAACCATGACTGGGCCATGTACGTGTCTACTTAGGAATAAATTGTTGTCTGTCAAGTCCACGCCCACGATTTTTGATTGAGCGGTTAAATACAATAATGGTCAGGTGTATGAGGCACTTTAAATGTGATAAAAACAATTACTGCAGGTGACATACTTTCATTTGGGTGTCTTTTCTTTCAGCATTCCTAAATTGTTTCCTGTCGACCGACTACCTTGAAATTCTTCTCCAATTCCTTCCTGAAAGGGTCTTGTTATTTGCTGGTGTTTGCTTTGATTAAATGAAGAATTGGCACCATGAATTGTAGGTTACATTATCAGATGATTAATGAAAAGGAATCTTTTTTAGTTAGATTAAATATTTCTATCAATCACTGAAGATATCTAGGAAACTTCAACAAACAATTTGCTTTTTGTCCCATCCTAGTTTGCCCCGCCTCCAGTCCTAAAAAATGAAAGGTTCATCTGTCAAGATTTGATAACGACTAAATGTAGGCAATTGTAGGCCCTTTAGGCTTTAAAATGTTAGTATAGAGAAACATTATAAAGCAAAGTTCAGACAAGTTCAGGTGAGTCATTGCATTTGGAAATAAGTGTTGCCAGAAACATTGGTGTAGGTATCTAATTAATCTTAAATGTGACAAAATAGTTTCTCAATTTATCGAACAACAGTGATTTTGTAGTCTATTTAATAATAGACATTCTCTGGTGTATAACAGTGCCTTGAGCTGAGTTTCTACAAGACAATCAGTTAGTGATATCACTTTCTTGAGCAAGTGATTTGGACTTTGATAGTATTCCAATTGGGCCACAAACTACTGAGCGTAGTAACACTGACCAAGGATCATCACAGAAGTTGTCTATTTGTAACTAATAATATAGATCTGCTACAAGCTGACACAAGAGGTGTGTTTTGTGTGTCAGTATATCCTTTTGTCTGCTCTGAATTAGCTAATGGTTTGGAGTTGATTAGGAAAGAATGACCATGGTATGACTTATATCATTGACATTGTATTGATTGACAATGAGGGGTAATTAGGTCGTAACATGCAACAACAAGTTGGAGAAGGATATAAAAGGAATTATCTCCAGGGAAACTCACCCTTATTTGGGGAAACCAGTATAGAGTAGTTTAAGTGAATATCAGTCAAGAGGGCTTCACTTATATTACATTATAATGTAGTAGACTGAAGTACATGTATTGGATTTAAAAAAATTGTATGAAAACAACACAGTCTCACATGATGTGCTGGTATCAGGTATGGGCAGGAGACAAATGATGCAGTAACATTATACTTCCGGATATCAATGATAACAGAGAGTGAAAGGTCTCAATCTTGTGAGTATCAGATTCAGATAATGCTGGCTGGTTGTGTTGGATATATTCATGAAATAACTTGTCTCTCTGAGACTTTTTGATCAATTTAAGCTTACAGAACATTCACATTCTAAACATTCGAGTGTTTATGAAGAATAATAATATTGATTAGGTTCTCAGAACTGATTCCGTTGAAAATGTGGGCTATGATTTTCATCTTAAAAATATATTTGAAGCTCAATCATCCTTGACACAGGGCAGGGTCAGAATTTCGTCAAAGGTAGCGAGAATCCATTTAGATTCCTGCAAAGGATTTTGCAGGAATCTATGGATTCTCCTCCATTCAAATTGTGTGTATGCAGAATATCTCTACGAGAATCAACTTGGATTCTCGCAAATTTACCAGCAGGATTTTTTGCGAGAATGCATTCTAGGATTCCCCTCGAAGTTCTGACCCTGCAGGGAACTTTCTTAAGATGACTCACAAAAATATTTGCCAATTTGTAATCCTATAGGACCATGAAGAAAGGACAAAAACACTAAAATAGAGAAATGGTATGTAATTTGGTCAAAAACAACTTTGATGGACGGATTAAACAAAGCCACCAATTCATTCGCATTTAAGAAATTCTTTAGTTCCCCTTGGTCAAGTTGTGTCTTAAGTGTAAGTGATATCGTAATTCAGCTGTGTGCCTGATCCTATGTCTTGAACAATTAAGGTCAGTGTGATTAAAGCTGCTCTGACAAATTGGACCATTTGTCTCAAACCATGTTTCACTATTAATTTGCACTTGCACTATAATTTGCACTCCCTTTTGTCGGTCACCGATGCCCTGAAAATATCCAACCTGATTACATTGTCTCACAATGATCAAGGTTGCCGGCCTATTATTCAATGGGTGATGTTTGTCGGTAATTTTGGTCATTTTCGTGTTGATTCCATTGACGAAATATAATCCTCGTTAGTGTGTGTGCATGCCTCATTATTGGTTATCATCATTACAGGCCTTATTATGAAACAGTAAGCTTGCGGTCAAGAACAAACCAGGCCAGAAGCTTTTCTCATCTCGGCTATTGTATCAGGTCTGGGAAAAAACGTTGACATTCCATGATGCCATGGCGCGTGTCAATCATCCACACCTTGACGAAATGTTTACCAGGGTACTCAAGAAACTAAATGTGAGGTTTAGGCTATTTCACTACCTGATACTACAGCGACGTAACGTTACAGGTGCAACATATACACACGCATACGTATCTTTTGGGTTTCTATGCGTTTATGTATTCACCAGTGTTTCGAGTAGGAACGTCCGTTTCTATGCACTGCAATAAGTGAATGACACAGTGACATCACTGTCTTGTGGAGGCGAAATAGACTATATAATTAATTGATTTTTTTTATTCTGCCCAACTTAATTCTCAAATTTTCAAGCGGATTTGATAACAATCATTTTCACTGCTCTCGAAATAGCAGTGAACGTATTGGTGAAATCAAGACATTTGAAATAGTTCACTTTGATAATCTGTGAATGAAAAAGTACATTCTCTTTTTGAGTTTACGTATGTCATCCTCTTTTCAAATCTATGAATGATATCAATGTCGTATTGTCTGTCAGATTTTCTTTGATTAAAGACAATTTTATTAATTGGATTATTTTGGGTGAATAATTCAAGGTCAAAGCGAAACAATCGTCAAAGTTGTAAAAAACCAAAATCCAGATAACAAAATAGTTTCCCTTTAAAGAATATCAATTGAACCCAAACTGAGTGAGCAGTGTGGCCAACCCTACAGCTAAATCATGGAACTGGGCTGCTTTTGATCTGTGTGCCCTGGCCAAAAAAGTTTTTTTGTTGAGCACTGGCCCAGAAATAACTTGCGCCCTCCCTACCTTTGGCGAAATGTAATATTTCAGATCATAAGGGGAAAGAGTTTATGGTAAAAAGAGCCAGTTTTGCATGATTTTTCAATTTTTGTATTAAAAAAAGGGGGGGGGGGGTAAATGGCATATTTTATTTTTCCACCCTGCGATAACTTGTTTCTAAGATTAGACGCTATCACCTACTGTAGCGTTATCTGTATATGATGAGTTGGCACATAGAGCCATCCGTGACAATCTGTAACAGGCCATGGGAATGTGCAGACTTCCAGCGGGTTTCAAAATAGAATGGCATATGTTATATTTGTTAAACATATTATATTAGAAAATGTAAAGCAATACAAATTCATAATACAATTTCTCAGACTATTAAATGGGAAGTGCTGTCCTCGGGATCGAACCCGGAACGTGGCCACCAGAGTCTAGGTGTTACGCTATTAAGGGTGTCGTGCTCCCCATGATAACTTTAATAAATTAATAGCCTATACCTTTCCATAAAATTACACATTTAAAAGGTGGCGTAACTTTTGGGACACCCTGTACTAAAGCGACATTATTCATGGTGCATATACAAAGTTTCGTATCTATCAATCTCAGCTCATAATCACACTCGGGCCGGGCTACTCATTCATCATAGTATTTTGCATAGTTGAGTCCAACTCTGTTGTCTCATTCCACCCGTAGCTGGTGGTACAACTATAGTCTCTGACAACTGGATAAACGTGAATACCTGAAATTCTAGAAGTTGAGGTGGGTTTAGCTATAGACTGGTTTAGCTCAGCGGAGTTACCGTGAATGAGCAAATTGCTGAGGTCACACCTTTGGCTGAGCTTAGTTATACTGCATGCCTGCCTCTGGGCTGCCAACCCATGAAGCTATTGGCCAACCAGAGCTTGATAGACCACGTTTTGATCGGGTTCGTGCAAGATTTCCCAGATTTTTTTTACCCTCCTTTTCCACTTCTGGATAACATTAAGACACTTGTCTAGGCAGCATATGATAATATGTGTCTGGAATGTGATTTGCGGGGATGTGATTGCATGTGTGTGTGTGGATAGTGGTACCAACTACTGAGTGAGTATGTTTTGTTAAATAGCCGTGATTTATGATGATAGTAAATGACCTGGAGATGTGTGGTGTGTGATTTAAGAATATAATGTGATAAGTAATTGTGTCATTTTCGTATCAAGTGGATACAAATGGAGAATTCCTACGATAGTGATATAGAAGTGTGTTACCAATTGGAAAAGTGTGTTACCAATTGAGAAATGCTACTATACATGTAGGGGTCTTTTAAGGGGTTGCAGACATTCTGGAACTGTTTCAAACCTTTTTTGAATTAAGCCCTCCCCCTACAAAGTAAGTCTTTTCAGACATCGATATTTTACGTTAAAGATCAAATCTACTGGCCTCTTATTGCGAATGAAACTTGACCATTTCTTGCATTGACCAATGAACGAACAAATAAAAGATCTGCGGGCAGTGAAACTTGACACACCTCTCTCCTTACAATAACTTTATTTTCAACAGTTTTGTGAAAATACTTTGAAGCTTTTGAATTACAAATAGTACAGATTAGTTCATCTGTGAATGAACTGAATTTGCTTCAATGTCATATTGACTATTATAGACACACTTTATTTGTTGCTGTCTGCCAAATTTGGAGTGTTGCTTGATTCCTGATTATTATTTTCCAGCAAGTTTTTAAAATGATACCATACTTGATTATATTAATTAGTATCCAACTTCTAAGTAAACATATCTCCCTTCTGTAAAACAACCTCATTTCACGGCAACTTAATTTAGTGAATTAGCATTTAGTCAACTTTTTGCGGCAATTTAATTTGACTAATTTGTATCATCTTCCCTTATATATCCATTATAAATAATTGGCAGCAATTTAATTTGGCGAATTGGATCTCCTAGCAAAATAAGTGAAATTAAATTGCTAGCAAAATTAAGTTGTTTTACAGTATTTCTATGTTTTCAAATTTCCAGGGTTGCGTCTATGTCTGATAATAATAAATCTTTCTCCCATCAAGGCATCAAGCAGGTTAAGCTCAAATTTACTAGCAATCTGTTCAATTTCATTTGATTAGCCAAAAGTTATTTCAACTTGACCTTAGCGGGTCAACAAGGTGTAGATTAAAGCTTAGCTAGCAAAGTCTTGGAATGCTACCTCAGGAATTTCCCTATGGGCTCATTTGAGGCATGGTAACAAGTCTAGACAACTGTGCAGGTATTTCTTGCCCATTTCTTGTACATTATTCCTGGGGATTTTTGAACTAGGTCAGTTCAGGTCAATTTATTTCATAGTTGATCCAAAAGATTAAAATGAAGCTTGACCATTTGAATAAGACATCTCCATTTTAATACATCTTACCACCCATGATGCTACAGAACAAAATATTATGATGATGAATTTTGCATCTTGTTTCTTAAGGATGTGTTTTTGAGAGAGGCATCCTTAAGTTACTCCACCCCCTGCTATGTAAAAGCTGCTTAATTTCCAATATGCATAATAGAACAAGTAAAGGCATAAACAAGTCAAATGCACTTTTACTTTTGAAATCAACTCTGTTATTTGTGTGGTGGAAACACCCTTTCCAAAGATAATTAAAGCTAGGCCTATGTCACTATTGAATTTATTCACTCTATGTCACAGCGTTTCATTACTTCTTTGAGTTTTTAGATAAAAAATAAGGCACGCCAGAACGGCAAGTCCTAAAGCGGACTGTGTGTGAGGATATTAATTAGCCTTCAAATCTCCATCTTCATTACAAACACAAGCATCCGATAGAAACAAGTAGTTCAATGGAATACCATTATAACACACCTTTTAACACATATACTTCCATGGCTTGGATACCTTGTCCTTTAAATTGTAAATCACAGAACCCCGGTTCAATTCCCACGTACGGCATGATAACCCTAACCTTCCTCATCACTACAAAAAACACTACACTACTAGGTGCTGGTAGCGTACACCTCCCCAGTCGTGGCGCGCGTGCTATCATTATGCGTATGAAAAGATTTTCCAACCTGACCCTGTGGCTCAATTAGATAGGGGCTGGACTGCCATATAGCCAACCCAGGTTCGATTCCTGGCCCCAACGTGGCCGGACTTTCCCACCTATTTTAATCAGTTCTTCTCCCCTGGTAGTTATATTCCCCAAAACGTGCCTTTGGAGTTATGGTTAATGAAGCGCATAACATAACCAATTGAAATACCGTCGAAAATGTGTACATAAAAGGCAACCGTTCATATTTTTTCAGTTTTGCATTGTATTTCAGAAACATGAATGCAATAAAATGTGTTGTTGGACTTTGTTTGTTTATGTTACTTGTAGCATAAAATGGAACCGTGAGAAATTCTGTCAACTTCATGCATCTCATAATTTTGCTTTATTTCACATTTACAAAATTGTATCATGGTCACGTAACATGACTGAAAGTATGTTTAGGTAATGTTGAAGCAAAAGTACAACATGTGTAATGGCCATTGTTCAAAACTTTTGATATATTGTTTATGGCAGAACAAAACTATTTTTGGTCTAGTTCATATTGCTGATTGTTGGCTACGGGTAGTACAGGGGGTTTTGTATTGGGTTTTTTTCATTCACACTGTACCCTTCACACTCTACATTTTATGGAATAAAGTGTACAATATTAGGATGTCAGGAGGGTATTCCAGAATTATGCCTATTGGAGTGGGTGGGTAGATGGCAACCATGGGCCATACAAAACATTTGTAATCAGAGCTGGGAAAGCTGGAACGGGACACATAGGAATGGCACATGGGTGAGTTAACAGCGGTGCATCACCATCATACCATGAAAGTAACGGACGGAACATTATCCTAGTATTGAGCCATTCCATTTGCAATCCGTACACCCCCTATGGAAGACATAACCTTAATCTTCCACCCAGGGAGTGTGAATTCCAAATGTGGTTACCTGCATGGGTGACTCCATTTGAAATATACACTCCCTGTGTCAAAGATTATGATCATGTCTTCCATAGGGGGTGTATGAATTTCAAATGGAATAGCCCATTGGGTTTGGAAATCATATCAGTGCCACCACTCTTTGCAATAGAAACCGTAATACTTTTATATAAGCCAATTAGAAACAATAGTAAACGAGCTCGGCACTTTTCTGCCATTGTTTGCAACCATGGCAATAAGCATTCCTATCATTTTACATGGTAATATACGTAAATACATTTGTATGGGTGCACCACAAATTCCAATTTTTTGCAGCATCAAATTTTGAAAAGACAAATCTGTGTTTAAAAGCATGACATTTTTAACACACAACACATTTCTGTTATATCTTATACTAGGAAAATCAAAAATGTATGAGCCTTCACAGCTTGCAAATCCTGGTTAGCGGTGAATTTGTGAAATGAATGAAATGTTTCTGCTCACAATATTTCTTGCTTTGCATTTCATACAGTGAGAAAGATTGTAATAGTTACTTCAGTTTTGTTGTTAGGAGAGGCTGTTTTAAATGTATACAGGCCTTTAGGCTTTAAATATTTGTGTGTGTGTTAAAAGAAGAAGTCTTTTTGGAAAAGTGTTGTTTGGATTAACTGAAGATCAAGGACAAGGGTCTTGACACGTTGGGATAAAACGAAAGAGAGAGATTCTCGTCACAGCAACCGTTTGTATGCAAAACCGGGGCCATGGTAACGAGCTATAATGTTTCAAGATGCCGTCATCTCATTAGCACTGTTTGGTGAATAGTTGGCCGTATTACTTTCCATGTTTATTTCGGGTCTGTGTCGATCGTCGTCACAGTTGAAAGCATATCTCACATTTTTGCCTCCATGTTGTTGATACTTGGCTGTATGTGTGATTACTTGCTGTTGTCTTGGACTGGACGGTTGCGATCGCACACTGTGTAACTATGCCCATGGTCCCCAAGTTATGCCACTGGTATAAACACAACGACGACACCGGATTTGATGGTGAAACGATTACGATCGGAACCATGTCATATTTTGCTCTCGTCTTGTAAGTGTCAAATATGTTATGTATGCAGATGATGGGAATTTCATATATACAGAGTGTTTTAATGTGTGTAATATGATGAACTGTGTTGTGTACATTATAATGATTGTTTAACCAAGGGATATAGTTGACATTTTTGAATAATCAGATTGACAAGTAAAAAGTGACAATTTTTCTCTCATTATGTTTAACAGTAATTGGAAATATCTGTATTAGCAGAGATTTCAATGACATACTATTTGTTCTCAAATATGAATTGCAAATGATAGCAACCATGTCAATTCAGCATTTCTTTCTGCTCGGACAAATTAAAATACTGTTTTTACACAAAAACAATTGAAAGAGGTATTATAAGTACTGACTGTCAAGGTGATTGCCTTTGTTTACAATTTTATTTAACTGTAACTTTAACTGGTTAATCAGCCATCTGGCAGTTTTACCTGTTGCAGGCCCGGAAAAAATACAAGGTTTTGACAGACAGCTACAAATATTGTTCACTCCTATAGATATATCCATTCACTAAATATTCTTTTTTGTATTTTTTTGTTTTCTTTTGCAGAACCAACTCACCAAGACCAAAGTCATGGCACAATGCCGAAGCAAGTCAGCACTGGAAGGAGCGGGAGTTTAATCAGCAACAGCAACAGCATCCTCCGCCCATAGCCATGATGCATCAACAAGTGCCTAGACCGATGCCGCAGAGTTACGGCGTCTTTCCCGGCCAACCCAGACTAGATACAGCTCCCTCTATGGACAGTCTCACAATGCAAAATAGCGGGGGCGATATGTATCCTAGTAAAAATTTGCGCAGCGGACCGAACACGCAGTCCATGATGAGTTTGCATCACAGTGAAAAATTAGAATTTGCTCCTGGTTATATGAAAAGGAGCATCACAGAGTTTGGTTCAACGCAGGACATGAATTATTATACCAAAAACCGTGAGTTTGCACAGAGTTATTATGGCAACAAGAGGGCGCCCTTTATGTCAATGAATCCAGAATTTCGACGAGTAGATCTCTCGCCGGCAGAGACATACCCAAAGGTTGCTGTTGCAACCCAGCTACAAAGTGCCCAACAGAGGGCGTTTATAGGACGTGTGCCTGACACCAAGGAGATGACGCCGCATGACCAGCCGGTTCAGACTTTTACAAGTTCTCGTGTGGTTAGCTATTCTACCGTACAAATGCCGCAAAGGCAGTATGCCAGTACGGCCGAGTCGCAAAATCAGTTTAATGGTAACCATGGTAACACAAACTCTTATCATCCAGGATACTCTCTGCCACAAACTTATAATCCAACTCAAACGATGAGCTCTCACGGTTCTGAACAGATATCGCCTACCCCGAGCGAAAAGAAAACACCGCCCCCTCTACCTAAACGGGGAGAGTCATACAACAAAACTCTTCAGATAAGTGAACACATGAAGTCTTCTTCATGGCCAGCGACAACAGAGAGCTCAGATACTTATGAAAATGAGGCCCCTGTGTCCGTTATCTCACCGACCAATCTTCCACCCGTCAAACTCTCGCCCTCGCAGGAATATCCTCCAAGGAAATCAAGTTCGAATTCTAGTAGCTCTGTGGGGTCCATTCCAATGGAAAACAATTATGTTCAAGGTGATGAATTAAGAGGGTCTTTAAAATCCCCCTCTCAAGGTGTGTACACCGCACAACCATTCTATATAGATGATTCTAACAATTCTAACACAGACATGGACTCATGGTTCAATGATTCTGCCGAGCAG
Source organism: Ophiura sarsii (assembly GCA_035610835.1). Taxonomy (NCBI): domain Eukaryota; kingdom Metazoa; phylum Echinodermata; class Ophiuroidea; order Amphilepidida; family Ophiuridae; genus Ophiura; species Ophiura sarsii. Next base: position 53,750,858 of record CM069450.1, on the reverse strand, counting down.
AAAGACTTGCAGGACCACAATCAGAGATACAATTATAGCAAAGAACAAAACCCACCATCTCCTCCTACCAGAGATATCGATCCTCAAAGATCCTCTGGTAATGTGGTACGTCGAGAGAGAAGGCCTACGGCTGATTCTCTGACAGGAGCTTATCAGACGTACCTAGAGGAGATGTTAGAACAAGAGGACCAACTGAACATTGTTGATCCGTCTGATGTGTTCATGCCTTCGTCCACTGTTAACTCTGTCGATCCACTTTCACAAACAGCTCCACCTTCATTTGGTTCGCAACAGCTAGGGCATGCCCCATTGCGGAGGATGGCTGCTGGGGACGAAACCTCAAATCCAACAAATCGCTGGACGAAAGAGCAGAATAAAAAGAACAATTTGATTGGACAGATGGAGCAAGAAAGATCTTGGCAAAGTCCAGCTGACTTTAAAAAGTCTGTTGTGATCGATCCGAAACAAGAAGGACAGCAACAGCGTGTTGATATTCCAATTGAGCAGAAAGAGGAGGAATGGCAACGCCTTGTGAAAATGGCAGACCCAGCCTGGGATGAAAAACAGAACAGGAAAGACCCAGCAGTGTCAGCGGAAAGCGCTTTCAGTAATACACATAAAACAGAGATAAGTGAGATCCATATGAATGTCAATGCCCCGCGTATGCGATCGCCCATCAACAAAACTCTTTCGGATGCAGTTGGCAGCAAAGAAGACATCAGCACAAAGAGCTTCTCAAGAATGATTGAGGAGAATGGCAAGAACACAAAGAAAGAATCTCGAGATGTGAGGAATTCGGGGGGCTTTGATATAGACGCAGAAAATCCGTTCAAAAAATCTGACAGGCCTACAGATATAGCGGAAACATTTTCATCGGAGGACTGGAAAAAGATGAGCGAGATCGAGTCTGGCAACTCTATCTTATCACTGCTGCGCAATAGTCAAACACCGTTCAGTTCAAAATATGTTAATGGAGAACCTGTCGTTTCAAAAACAGAGAGAGGGAAAGTTGACAAAATGCCACCCAAAAATTCTGGCTCTCGGTCGGCTGAACATAGTCCCAATGCTTCTTCTGATAGAAGTTGGCTTGAACAAAGAACCAATAACGGTAAAATTGAACCGCCTGAATTGCCACCGAGATCGACAGCATCACAAAAGCCCTTCTTTCATAGGGAGGTGCCGCCTATACCAACGCAGTCCAATATTAAGCCAAGCGTATCATCTGCGCATTATCGCGCAGAATCTTTCGATCTTGATCTCAGAACAGGTTCCAATAGACCAAACTTTCCTGCAAAAAGATCAGATGTATCTGGCGAGGATAATGGAAATACTAGTAACAGTACTATTGCTCATACCAGAGCGCATTCGTTCACAGCTGGTTATGCCCCTAGCGGTCCATATGGTGCACCTGCTGAAAACCGTTGCACCAGCATCCCAGAAGAGCATGCTCCAGGTGCCCCACCAGCAGATATCCCTCCACCACTTCCGCCAAGGAATATGGAAAGGAAAAAGTCCAGTAATAGCAATGTATCCGGTTCAAGACCATTTGCTGGGAGTACTGAAGAACTGACAAAAACAAGGAGTGAGCGTGAGAAGCGATTGTCTGATCCGCGTGCTCCGGAGCCAGTCAGGAGAAGTAGTCGACATGCGGATCCTCGAGGGTACTGGGGTCAACACCAGTATTCAAAATCAGATTCAGAGAAACATCAAAGAGTTCCGCCCAGTGAATCGTGGCATAAGATGTCCGATCCTAGCGGTGCCATCCGGAAATCTCACAACAAAATTCCGGACCCCGACGAGAAGCGGAAGGTGCAGGAGGCGCTTAGGAAATTTTATCACGAGAAAACCAATTCACAAGACAGCGGTGTTGGTTCTAGGCCAAATAGTGTGTCAGATTATGGGGATCAATATTCATCTATGAGTTCTATTGCAAGCACAAGACCTGGTTCTGTACCAGCAGATTCTCTCGGTCAGCACCATAGACAATCTGTTTTCTCCAGTCAAACATCCCTGTCATCAACATCATCAGTTTATAGAGATTCAAGAGACTCTGGAATCAGTTCTCCCAATCCAGGTAGCTGGTCCCAACATTCTCCTCCGCAGATGGCTAACATTCCTTCCCCAGAGTATGAAAGACATCATCCACCCGTAAGACACAGTACTTCGTCCTTACCAGAAAGTTACCACAGCCAGCAGCATGGGGTTAGAAACCCACCTTGGCTGTCCAATGAAATACAATCCTCGAAAAAATCCACCCCTGTGACGAGATCGTCATCCATGACTGTCAAACCCGGGTTAAGAGATGATCGCGAGTACACCCGTAGAAGCTACGAGGGAAACCTAGGTTTGTCCAGGACTGATAGTTTCACGGCACACAAATCCCCATCTCGTTCTGGCTCAGAAGGTAGCGACTCAAGTCAGCAGGATAGGAAACGTAGGCGATCCCGGGAGGAGAGGCGTTCCCAAGCACAGCGTAGGGAAGATAGGCTTTCAAAGGAGGAACCATCAGTGCAAAGAAGATGGTCACCACCGAAACAGTCTCCTCTTGCAGTCAGTACAAGTGAGCAATCAAAACCTCCACTGAGTGAAGTGCATGCACAGGTAAGTAACGTGTTAAATCATTATATTTCCAGGTTCTGTCTGTAAGGCAACGCAAAATATCAACACTATTCTACGGGCCCAACCGAACCATTTTTTAGAAATAGGGGAAGCAAATTTTCAAATGCAAATGAATACCCACCCAAAAACTGTTTACTTTGTCAAAAATGGCAATTTGTTTACAGATTTTTGTGATATATTTGTGTAACTTTTAAAGAGAATAAAAGGAAGACAAAAAAAACCCACCTGACCGACCGATCAAACATGAGAGGTCCATTTCCCCGTAGAACAGGGTTTCTTTTTTTGTCGCCTAGATTATTGTCACTAATGGACAAATTCCACTTTGAGGTTAAAATATGGATCCATCTCTAAAGCTAGTAAAATGTTGGGGTTCCATTTCTATTTGAAGATAGTGCTTGATAACCATATTGTTTTTAGCCCCCTCCCCCTCCCTGTGAAAGGGAGAATGTGCACATGTAAGTTATCGAGGAAATAGGGATTTCTGAATGTAGCGGAGAGGCTGAAAAGGAAATCTTCTTGCCGCACACATCAACTTACATAATCTGCTCTACCTGGGGATTTATTCTTTTATCAACGCTACAAACCATAAATAGATGGCCAGGAAGCAAGCTGCAAGGCAACATAATAAAAATAATTTTGCGACAAAGGAATATGTTGACATCTGGCAACAAGACAGCGAAATCTTTGAAAACAATTATTGACTCTGTATTGATCATGACTCATATTGTAACATTTACTCGGTCTTGCTCAAGTGGAAATCAAAGATTTGCAAACCTTATCATTTCCCCGTGAGCATTGTATTATTTTGGAAATAGAAAATTATGAATAATATGCAAGGAAAAGCTGACTTGATACCAAAGGATTGAAATATTTGCAGAAAAGTGATAAAAAACCCATATTTTTGTTAAAAATTGCATGAGTGAGACACTGGTATCAGCTGATCCACTTGGGCTGGGGCTGTTGAAGTTTATGAGCTCTTCTACATTGTTATGGGTATTTTACCTCAAACATTGATTGATTTCAATTTTGCTAGTCATTAATCATGTATTAGGACTGTAAGCGTACACAATTTTGTGATTTATTGTTGGTCCCTTCCACCAAAACATGTCTATTTTAACATCACATCACTTAGGTTCAGCAGGCAGAACGTAAACCCATCTCCAAAGTGGATCTCGAAGATCATCTTCTCGTTTCTGACGAAGATGACGAGGAGCTTGTCGAGGTGGAGGAGAAAATCTTGGCGCAGAAAGCAGCATCTCAACATTTGCTGATGAAGAAGGATGAACCGGCGACTATCTTCAGATTCCCGTCGCCGCCACCGGAACCGGAAAATGAGTGGTAAGGTGCTGGGGAAATAGTGTACCTTAGGGTCACAGGCATGCATCAATTACACGGTAGAATACAGTGCATGATTATGCAAAGAAGATTTTAAGGTCTTCCCACAATGCATTGCGCGAACGCCAGCCAACTAAAGCTTCTAACGCAAGATGCATTTGTCGAGCTCTTAAGTTTAGAAAAAAGAAAAAGGAACACTGATAACTTATTTATTCATTGATGTAAACTAGAACCTAAGAGCTCCAACTATGAACGCGCTATGATTGTGTGCATATGTCTATGGGAACTGAGACAAATTGGAGACCAGAATTAGGGCATTTTGCAAAAAACGCAATTGTGGTGGTGTCTTTAAAATCTTTTTTGATGATTAAGTAATGTTGGTGCACTTTATTCTACTGTGTAATTGATGCTTGCCTGGAAAACTATCTTAAGGCCTCGAAAAGGAGTCTTGTTTGCCACCGAAATGATTCTGCAAGTTTTCTCTTTCCAAATATATTTTCAATTTATTTTAAGAGGGATACAAATCTTTCAAATGGTTTGTTGATACTTTTGGGACACCCTGTATTTACTCAAGTACCCAATGAGATATTCTTTACTAGGTTGCGATATTGTAACATTCAAGTACTAATGTCATCTCAAGTTGAGAATGACATCAGCAATAGAGTTTGCATATGTGTGATCAAAAACTTTAATGCCGCACCTGTGACTTGAATGTGCACTTAACGTCACCCTACAATTGTAGATAGCATTGGAATATAGAACTATGCTGTTACTGTTAAAGCATGAAGTGTACTTTAGGTTACTTCAATAATTTTGACATTTTTAAAAACATTTTGTGAAATTTTGGAATGTCGTCTGCAGACTTCTGCCGCGTGGAAAGTGTTAAAGACATTCATCCATTATGCAATAGAATAAAGTGCCCTGGAAGTATATCAGCGTGTTTTTGTTTTAGAAACATGTAGTAGGGTTGAAAAAAATCTGGCTGTCAACCGGTTTCGTGCGAGAGCAATGTATTTTTATTGCCATCTGATTGCCGTACAGATGTGCATTTGCCGGTTGCTGTTGACCTCATTACCATAAATGCCAGTAAAGGTTAAATCATGTGATCGTGCCTACTTCTGCTTCCACACCAACAAATGGAACCGTGTGTGTTTACACTTGAATCTAACCGCTATTATCCTTTGTTTTGAAGGATAAATGATTGCTAAATTCCAGCTGAATCTTCACCAGTCTTAGCGGGCAAATACAGGTCTAGGTGTGTTTTTATTGGGGATTTAAATCTGTTAACAGGCATATGCAGTCTTTGTTACTTCAGTAAAAACATGCTGTAAGAGAAACTTCCTTGTTAAATACCCAGTTAAGTTAAGTTTTATGGGTAGGCTTACTTCTGTGAAATGGATAGCTGCCCAGCAAATAATATGCACTTCTCTATATTTGTATTGACACCTGGGTTGAAACTGATTGTGTGTTCTTAACCTGCTGCAACCAAATCTTGATTTGTTGACTGATTAAAGTTTTTTCCTTGCCTTGTGTGTAACACAGCCTGGTCCCTTCAGGACCAAAACGTGTGTCCGTACGGACCGACTGTTTAAACAAACAAACGAACAAACAAACAAACAAATAATATTCCCTCAATTTGTTTACATTTTTTTTATCCAAAGATGAAACCTGTATAAAGCAAAATTCAGGGTGCCTATTATTGGCATGCAACATAGAATATTTGATATCATGAAGGTAACAGTAATCAAGAGGTTGGCTAATGATTGACTGAGGTTAGATTTTCACGGTCAGATGGTACAAAGTGCCTAATTAAGCACAAGATGTTGTCCTCCCTGTACAAGTCATCAGTAGGCCAGCCCCCACCCTGGGTTTTATCATAGAACTTGGTTATACATAAATCTTGTGCTTAGACAAGTTAGGCATAAAACAGTTATTGTAAACACACAAATATTCTTCATTATTTTATTTCCATTTTACAGCACAAAATCATCTAGTGAATCGTCTCTCAAGGATTCTCTTTCACTACCCACACCGCCTCCTTCTCCGCCATCAACTCATCATCATCTGGCCGCATCCACTCTGCCCGCGGAATTACCATCGTTACAAAACCTTCTATCATCGGAGTCGCCGCCACCTCAGAAAAAGCCACTGTGTCAAACCGATAGCTTTATACTTCCACCTCCCCCATCACCGCATATCGAGGGCAGTATATACATAGACAACGATATGGATTTCCCTCTACCGCCACCACCTGAAGCATTGCTACTTTCACAGGATTTCTCAACAACAAAGTTGTCACCAACAGAGGGCTCACTACCATATGTGCCATTAGTGGAACCCAAACAACAGGAGCTGAAAGTGCTGATTGAAGAGAGGCTATGTGACAAACAGTAAGTACCTTGTCTTCATAAAACTTACGTAGTGTATCTCAAAAACAAATCTCAATTTCTCTCTATTCAAAATAGATTCTTCCAATTATCAAGATTACACTTTTGATTCATTTTATTATAAATGTAATAGTGAATACCTGCAATCTTGGGGGTAAATGTCCTTGGAACATGGTACATGTTTTTCGGACATTTTTACACAGATTTTTTCCCCTGATTTTTAATTATGTTTACTTTTGTAAAAGCTGAAGAGGACATCTTAAACAACAATTTTCCCTTCCCCAGCCCCCATCAATCAAAGTTGGGATACCTTGAATAATTGCTGAAGACATTTTAAATGGATTATTTTTAACAAAAAATACTTACAATTTATTTTATAAGTATTCTTGGAAACAGAGCATTTTGTAAACTGAGAAAATGAGGTATTGTTTTTTGGGATGCACTGTACACTGATTTTGTACTCATTCAGTACCCTGTCTGCTGTAACCATTAATGTGTTATGGGAGCAATTACCCGTACATTTCCGCAGACCCCAAGGGTACATTGCATGTTTAACAGATGTGAAGGGAAAACAACAAGTTCTTAATTCTGAAATTGACATTGTATTATAAGTTAGATGCTAACTAATTTGAGTGGAGCTTACTGGCTCCACTCATAAGCCCTATGAGGGCTTTCAAAGGCAACACCCATTCAAGGGCATAGTTTTATCCTGGCTATACCATCAGCTATTGTTGATAAGTTGTTTTTGCTTGATTCTGGTACACTGTTAGTTCTTCTATTCTCATGTGTACTCAACTCAACACATCACTCTTTCTTCCTCATTTCATTTGAAATTGAAACCCTATTTATAGAAATAACAACGTTATTTATAGAAACACTTATTGGTGGCCTATTCTTTTTTTTCCAGATTAATTTTGATCCTCTGAGACGAGATTTAAAATATTTATAGAAACACTTATTGGTGGCCTTTTATTTTTTTCAGATTAATTTTGATCCTCTGAGCTGAGATTTAAAATATTTATAGACACATTTATTGGTGGCCTATTATTTTTTCCGGATTAATGTTGATACTCTGAGCTGAGATTTAAAATATTAATAGAAACACATTGGTGTGGTGGCCTATTATTTTTTTCCCGGATTAATTTTGATACTCTGAGCTGAGATTTAAAATATTTATAGAAACATTTATTGGTGGCCTATTATTTTTTCTGGATTCATTTTGATCCTTTGAAAATGACAATAGGCACCAATCGCCACCTTTGCAAATCCGGTAAGTCTGAAGATTTAAGTATTACAAAACGTAGCGATGTCTATCATCTTTCCGAATCTATTTCGGTTTAAGAATCTTATTTTTTAGAATCAACAATTATTTATTTTATTTTGCCTCGCCCCTAAACATCCCCACACGATATAGCAATCACCTGAACAAAGCATTAACTGTTTTAAAAAAAGGGTTTTGAACCAATCAGAGGCATGATAAGACTTGTGCCAAGACATCTAAACCTTAATTTTGATTGGGTTATATCTAGGATTATGTCACATAGCTCACCAATCAGAGACCCTCTAAGAATGCCTGTGGAAACCAAGTGGGTTTAAAGTCATTTAAAAGTATAGTTACCTTCCCATTCCATGGAGTGTGTCCTGGCATATCAAAAGGTATAAATAACTTGCAGTCATGACCGTTGCAGCATAACTTGGTGAACTTTTAACTCCGGAACCGATATTTTGAAAAGAGTATGGAATTTGAACTAATTAACCTACACAAAGACTCTGCTTTTATTTAAAGGTGGGCTGCAGAAATATCAAATTTTGAAGAAAAGAAATCAAATACAGGAACGTATTGGGCTCCTCTCACCTCAATGATTTATATGCTTGAAAAAGTTTTAGAAAAATGAACTTCTTCAGAAATTTATCAAAAAATAGGAATTTACTTCATTTATTTCAATGGCAGAGTTGGTCGAAATGCTTCACTGATGCTTATGACATTTGCCTCTTGTTCACATATTGTATGTCTTTTGTTTACATCCTGTTGTGTTTGAGTAAAACCGTTGTTGTTCACCTTGTTAGTAATTAGACAGGTGACACTCTTTCCAATTGACTGGTTTGATTTGTTTGTAAGTTATCACAATTTTGCTAAGATTTGAGAATTAAATGATTATGACTGTGCTCTGTCCTTGCCCAATATTTTCAGAACAACATATTTTGCCGAGCATCTCTACATGTTTTAAAACGTTATGCTACCTTACTTTGTATGCTTATGTATATGGAACATCGTGTATAACAATAATCATATAGTAATTTGGCTGTGTAAAGGAACATGAATTAACACATTTTCACAACATGCAAAACTGTTGACATCATTCGGAGCATGAAAATGACAACTTTTTTTGACAGTAAAACCTTTGTCGCCAACCTCAGCGAGCGCTTCCGGTTTACAGGTGTTCTCGTCATTATCATAATACTACAATATTTCACCACCACGTGGCTAATAGCATGGTTGATTTACAAGCCCACAGGCTATCTGACTGCTATAATGATTGTACCTGTCTGCTGAGTAGACCTAATGTTAAATACCTCAATTGGCATGGTAATTACCTCCTCACCACAACCCACAATGCATTTCATCCATTTCAGCTTCTGCACTAATGTGCTATCTGTGAAAAATAGGTTGATTACCTGATAGTGACAAAAAGTAGCTCAGCGAGTAGAGCACTACTACTAGATCTACTAGATATTGCAATTAATTGTTAGACTTTTTCTCGACTAAAATTGACCCATGTTTAGTCAGTTTATTCTCCATTGGAAGATAAAATTTGCAAATGTACAATACAATGTGAGTATGATTTTAAAATGTGGTTAAGCCGGGGGTTAAGCTGATCAGTGTGCTGATGATGCATCTAGGGCCCAACTGCATCATGTTGCTAAGGATTATGGGGAAATGGTACCAAATCTCCTCCAATCATGTATGCTCTCAACATTACCAGTTGCTATTATGACGGGGTCAAAGGTCAGCCCAGGTGAATTCCTCTCAAGGTGAATGGCATTTTTGCAATGTTCTATTGGTTCACCTGACTTGTATTGTAATACTTTTGCAGTGGATATTAGTAGTAAAGTTTTAAAGGTATTCTCAAATAGCACTAACCAACATGCTAAGTAGCTTTCGGTACTCATGATGTCGGAAAAATAGACTTGACTGCTAATCTGCTGATAGCACCCAGGAATTTATTGACCAGGCCCTCAGGTGGATCTATCTCTCTCTCTCTATCATGTGTAATGCCTTGCTCTATCCAAGAAATTCTGTAGTGTCTTAAATTGCTCCATCCATGACAATAATATACAAGCGCAGAGATATGTCTACCCCTAACCATCTTGTATCTGGATGAGCCCTAAGGTTGGTCTATCCTTAACCATGATGACATCCAATTATGCGTCGTATTAGGTGTAATGCGGCAAGTAAGTTGATGCTCCAGATGTCAGCTGTGTCGGCCTGCAATCCTCTCCAAGATATCATCATCATCAAACGTGTCACCTATCTTGACCAGCCAGCCCCTGAGGGCAGTATTCCGAGGAGTATTCTCCTGGTGAGTCCTGCTGGGTTTGAAAGAGTGATTGAGAACGAGCCTGTGCGTGGCTGTTGCCTCTCTCTCCTCCGTGGGCTACGATTCTTCCAATTTAAAAATAGATCTCGCGTGATGATGATAACGATGATGATGAGCCAAGTTTGTAATAGTGAATACAGTTCAAGCCAGTTTGACTCCAATTGGACAATGTTGTGTGTGCATTTAGTGAGAATTGTTTGTGTGTTCATATTGTCAAAGTTATTTATACTTTGTGGGATTGAGACATGCAGAGTTTACTGAGAAAACAATTGTCGATTTCATTGGCAAAAAAAGGATTTGAAAACAGATGTTAGAACTTAAAGTATTGTTTATGTGTAATTAGCCCCGTCTGTGTCTTTGATTACAAACTTCGGAGATGGCCAGTCATTAAGTACTTTAAACTGAATCATAGAAAAACAAATGGGGAAAATCCTGTACCAAAATATTGTGGTCTTTTAAAACCTGGTATTTGAACTTGAGGTTGAACAGTAAAAGTTGACTTCAAAATAACATGCCTGAAAATGTGACGTATACTCAAGCTTCAGGACATATTGAAGACATCTTAGACATGCGAAGCCTGACCACTTTCCATGCGGCGATTAGTTTTAAAAGTTTTGTTAAATTTTGAATCTGTTGTCTGCAGATACCATACACTATTTTCCTCACAATATATACTCCATTGGAAATATTATTGCTGAATTGTAATTACCACAAATATATACATTTATTTCTAGTAGACAAAAGGGTGTCGCTTGAAAAGCGATCAACTTTTGACAAACAGTATTTTTGAATTACTTGTACACAGAAACTTGTTTGCAAACAGGAAACAAATAAAGTCTGCTTGATCATAAACAATGGCATTTCTGCTTCAAAGCTTTATACACCCTTATTTAAAACGGTCGGTCAGCGTTGTTATTGTTGTTATTGTCACCAAGAACTTGACAGTTCTTCTCTTTCTCTCTTCTTCAGCTGTGTTGTAATTACACAACAAAGTTTACAGAGTTCAAATATTTTCAATCGAAAAACAAAATATCTAGCATTCCTGTTGCACCCATGCATGGTTGGGCCAAGCAGTGCAACAGACTGTGACAGATCATGGTGCTAGTTACCTCTTGGTTTCGCATACAAATGTTTAATAATAGCTGTAAAGAAAGAAAAAGTTAAGTTTGCCCTAACGTCTTTCAAATCAAACTGGAGACACTTAAAACACTTTTTGAATACCATTTAAATGCTAGAATTCTTAGAAAAACCAACAAAAATGTTTACCTGTAGTGGACCTTATTATACATCAAACTTGTTTTGAGTCATCAGATTGAAGCAAACAAGTTTTATAATACCAAACATACCTAGTGTAGCGAAAAATTGTCAACAATTAAAACACTTAATATTAACAGGAACCATACTGATCAGCATTGGTAAGCACCAGTCAGTGCATGAAACGCCCGTCTGACAACATACCATTTTAGCTCATTTTTAATGTTAAAACAGATCTTTTTGCGCAGATCTTAAGTTATTGTGATGCGCTTACAATTCCTACATAACGTTAAAAGGAAATGAACCATTTTTATTCAAAAAATACATCAAAATTCTCTCTATTTGAAGCTTAGGGGCATGTTGGATATCTTGCCGGGAAATACATTTTTGTTGGACATGTAATATTTTCAGTTTGAGAAACAAAACAATACCTTCGAGAAGATATTGAAAAAGGGTCACTATCCTCTCTGTATACAAATAATTAATGATTGACAAGCTACACTATATGCACCCACTTACACCAAGGGTGGTTTTCTGTAGTTCAATTACGTTTTAATTTTACGGACACTTTAATTTGAAGAAAGCGCATCTACTTATCATTGTTATGTAATGTACACAGATATAATTGCTTTCCAAAACCTCTTTCAAAACTGAATAACATTTGTTTAAACCCCACACCTACCTGATTCCGGACAGCTTAATTTCATGCAATTATTTCATTTTATTATTGGCTTTTCATAACTTGGGTGTTGGCTTGTAATAACAAACTGTAATTTACAATTTACATTAGTATTGCTTCAATTGAGTGGATAATCGAGCTGTGATTGCACCACCTTTCTTGTGATTTGAAGTCGTAATTATTAGCGATATAATCTAACAGGTTATTGACCAGATAAAATAGTTTAGTTTCTTTTGAGTATCTGACCGGATGGCCCTGAAACGGTAGCGTTCAGTGAACTGCAACTTCTTCAATTTCACCAATCAGGGGTGGAGCTATTCTACAACTCAAATTTGATGTTTGGAATTCAACTTTAGAGGGTATGCAAATAAAGAAATAAAAAGAATTTGAAGCCTAAACATTCAGTGAAGGGTACTTCAAAGCTTTTAAAAATCAATTTCAGTTAATAAATGCTCCAACTGTTTTTGAGTTAACTTTCTTTATATCTAGGCCTTAGCAATAACATATTTCAGTGAAGAGTAACTTCAACAAGCTTTCTTGAGTTGGTTGACTGAAAAAAATCTAGGCTTAAAAACTCCCAATATTTCAATACATATTTCAGTGAAGAGTACTTCAACAAGCTTTATTGAGTTGGTTGACCCAAAAAATCTAGGCTTAAAAACTCCCAATATTTCAATAAAGACCTCTTCAGAGGGTGTTCACCAAGTACTTCATTTAGCAAACAAAGTATGTCGGTCTTTGACCTGACGTAGGAACAACAAGAATATGGCAACAAATAAATCTGTCTACCTCCTGACTTGAGGAAATAATGTCCGCATGTAATATTTAGTTGGTGGTATAAAGTGGGAGGGTAAACCTTTATTCTCCACAAGTATTTGAGTTTATTGACCATCAAATCCTTCAAATCTATATATATCTAAAACATTCCAATATATTTCAAAAAGGAAAATTAAAATACTTCAATCATGTGCTTCATTTAGCAAACATAATATGATATTGTATGTAGGTCTATGACCTGGTTAGGCTGACAAACAACCGAGGAGATACCTAGAGATTGGCTAAGACTTGAGAGGAGCAGATCCCGACAGTTATAGGTCAATAAATGTGTATATGTTGTTTGGAGAGAAATTCGACAAATCAATACCCGCGCGCTGATGTTGATGCGTGAATAATGGCGCGATCCTGCAGGGGATTGCTATTGTGAGCACATCAACGTTTGCGCAAGTGCATTGATTTTTCTAATTTTTTCGAGAAACAAAACATTCGCATGTTTTGACCTAATGCATACACCCCACTATACACATCAAAACTCACAATTTGAGCATAATTTTGATCCATATAAAAACTAATAAAAAGATGTTAATAAGTTTATTCAAAGAAAAAAGTTTGCTAACACCCGCAGTGAAAATCAGCGAACCCGTGATTCCTGAACAACGAATCAAAACAAAACGAGTGGTGCACGCATTGAACGGCGCACACGCGGAGTACATCAGACACTTTCGATGCACTCCACATATTTTAGTTTCTTGCTTTCTGATTGGTTCGACACGACTAAAAGTGTATGAACTTATTTCAACATATTCAAACCATGGCGCTCTGTAACTTAGATCTTTACGATTTAATCAAAAATGCAAATCTGCAAAAAAATCTGCTTCCAAAGTAAAAATCAAGAATAGAGATAGAGGGCGTCACTTGGAAAATATTGCGTCATATGGCTTTTTAGGGGGGGCTGGGGTACCGCGCCATTTTGCAATATTTTGCGAAATCGATCGTGGTTATCACGTGATACGTATCGTGGAAAAATAATGTACACTGTTTTAACGAAATGCACTGTGGGATTGTGTTACCAGCCTAAAATTATAGAGGTCGCAAACTTGCTTATATTGAGCCTAGCTATAACAAGCTAAAAGTGACATCTCTAAATGTATTACCAAAGTGTGAAATTGTTGGACACACTGGTAAAATGGTTTTACAACAAGTTTTGCTATCATATTATCAAACTGAACTCAAGTTAAATCACTCTATATCGAGCAATAATATAATTGTTTACGCATTTTAATTGTTAAGACAAAGTTAAATAAATCAAGGATACATTTATGATAGATAAATAAATAAAAAGAAAACTATAAACGCATGGGCGGCATTTATAATTGATAAAAATTGACATAACAATGATGTTACATTAATATACCATCAAGTTTAAAAAATAGAAAAATAATGGGAAAATTCGAACCCGTGATTTCCGATTGCTACGACATGGCCAGCCTACGCACACCACAGAGATTTACGACTGTAATTGTGATAGTTTTATTATTTAACTATGTCCATTTATTTATAACGAACGGATTTTTATTGTGCCATTTTTGCCAAATGTGTGTGTTGCTCTCGCACAAAATGTGTTTGTAATTTGATTATAATTCTTATTTTTAAAAGAACGGTATTTTTTTTTGACATTTTCGAGAAAAAAATGGCGTAACCCTGATACGGTAAACGCCAGCAGTGTGGTGTCCGCGTGGGCAAGCATACAGATGATGCTAAGCAAATCCAGCATATAAAACAAAAAGTGCTCCTAATGGGACTCGAACCCACAACCTCTCGCTCCTCAAGCGACTATCTTTCCACTAGACTAACCGTGCTAATTGAAAGAACTTAACGCAAATAATTTATTTATATCATGGGTCATGGGTTAATGCACTGTGTTAAATTCTACAATCCCGGCCGCCACTCTGTTCAAAGGCACAAAAAAGTTGACTTGTTTTATGCTTTTTTTGCAATCCTGAGGTGTGCAGTTCGATTTTCTTTCTCGAATTGTTTAGAAAACCATCCATTTTAGAACATCTGAAATTTAAAATGAACTGCACACCCGGGAAAGTATGATGCCAAGGGCATATTTTTTGCACGTAAATCCAATACAAGAGTTCTGAAAATCGACAAAAATATGACGTCATAACCATTGCTTCGGGACAAAATGGCGCGGTACCCCACCCCCCCCCCCCCCCTAATGGCTTTTAGAACCAGCAGATGTGTTGAAAATTGGTCTTCCAAAGTAGCACACTTGCCAATGTCATTGATCCTTAGGCCAACATGTATTATGTAGTATGGTACCTGGATAACAAATTATGTGTATATTGTATGGTTTACAAAGAATTGAAAGGCTGTGACATATTTCTTGATATTGTCTGTTTAAGGAGTCCACTCCACATTCCTTGATTCATATGATTACATTATAGCATTATAGTATTGTATTATTGAGTTCAGTGGACATACTAACTTACTATACACAAAGAAATTAAACACTAGTATAAAGACTGTCAACATGGATATACCTGGTTATCAAATTTCACCTGAATCGTATGTTTTATCAAGTACCCACTCCACATTCTTGATACGATTTATGGGGTTTGATTCCCGAGATTTTGTCTACATTTATGTACTTTGGTCAGGTATGGCACTGGCGCAGGTATGTTGCTAGCTGTTTTCTGCTTGCTAGGCAAATATTATGCCCATATGCACATTATGTAATGGCTGTCTACAGTCTATATCTGCCGAATAGCTGACTTCCTCATTTTCACTGAAATCATATGTTTAAGGGTCACTGGGATAGCTCGGCACCGATTTGCTTAATGTGAGCTTTCGCCGTTCACTGACACGACTTGGAGCATTATCGTCGTGTTCCAGAGATGCACTGGAACTTTCTGTTATCATTGAACTGGTTATTTTGATTATTTGTTTTTATTCCTGCGACTTGAAGGATATACAATACACCATCAACAACTCTCAATTTTACAGAAAGTCTTGTGTGAAGTGTTATGACAGGGCAAGATTTCAGTGCACACACCCCAGCATCAAAAGTGCCATCATGATATACTGTGAAAATGGACATTTGTTAACACTTTGCCCAATTCGGACCATTTATTTTGTTCAATTTGCATTTGAAAATTCAATGCATATAACTTGTTCACAAATGCTTTTTCCGAAAGGTTGCCACGTTTCAATTTATGATTTGCTCATAACTCTAAAATCTCAGCAGTTAATATAGCGCAAAAATCAAAACTATTTGTACAGCTTTTACATTTTTATGGTACCATGTGCCCTTAACTAGAATCATACGTTTTAATGGTTTTAAGGAGCCCTGCCACTTGACATTCTTGATATGATTATCATTGTGGAATAACATTGTTTAGAGGTTGTCTACCTGTTTACCCTGGTATACAGTAATGTTTAGCTCTGTTTGTCTGCTAGCAAGGCAAATAGGATAACATTCTTGAATTGAAGAAACAACACAGTTAAATGAATTAAATCTGGATGTGTGTTAGTTTTACTTAGTATTGGATGTATTCCAGGGGTTGGTGGTTTGTTTATTAAAATGATCAACAAATGAATAGCTTTATGCAATGAGAGAATCTTTGCTTTAAAATACCCATAGTGGACCCTATTCACACAGGTGAGTGATAGCTCATTGTCCGACTACCTCAGATCTAGAGGTGGACAGAAGTTCATGCCGATGACACTGGATTCATTGACCTAAGTGCATGAGATTAACGATTATTGACAACAATAAATTGCATTAGTTGGGAAATATTATCTATCGCAAACATTGTTGCATCGCCCAAGAATTCAAATCAAAATAGTTTTACACTGAAGTACTTTATTTTGCTCCATACACTACACTGATTTCTTGAGTGGTGGGTTTGAATAATACTTGGCATATTTTGTTACCTGGAAATCTACATTAACACAATAATTGCAAATTTGTTATCATAGGTTTGTAGGCATATGATCTCTAACGGCTATTATCCAATATAAACTAATATATACCAAGGTACAGGGTGTCCCAGAATGATTTATACCATGTTTCACAAAATATTAAAAGTATAAAAACGACATTGCAGTCCAAGTTTAATGTGATATCTATTAAATAATAGTGGACATTAAAAAAGACACAGCAAATTATCTGCATATCAATTAAATTGTGCTTTGTGCCAAACATGGTCAATGCTTTTATGAGTTTCAAAAGAGGTAATTTTGGTCACACTTGAATTGAAATGTACCATTTTTACAAAAAAATCAGTCAACTCTGTCAGAAACATCAACATTTCTAAGAAGGCTAAATATTATGTAGACAGTTTGAATCATAATAACCGATAACAACAGTATTCATAGATAGCTAAATAAATGCACCTTTCCCTGTATAAATCATTCTGGGATACCTTGTATAAATGATTTATTCAATTCATGGTATGAATTCAATCATATTATACTAGTTATCCCACTGTATACTAAATAAGCTTGTGTGTGTAGCAAAAGTGTTCTAAATGGAGTAATTTATTCCAAATTGCCTTCTACTACTAGGTGTTTGTTCCCTCCCAATTGTTGAATACAAATGTATACCCCAAAGTATGTTAAGTATTGCTTATAATGGTTATTAACTTATTCACCTTGGTGCTGGGTTTGGTGAACTGCTGAAGGACTAAGCTTAGAATAAATAGGTGGATAGTTGATTGGTAGATAGACAGGTGTATGCCATAGACAGGTGTATGCCAATGTCTGGTTATAGTATGTGATTTGGAGAGTTGAAGAGAGGCACAATTTCTGAGTTTGGATGTTGTATTTTGACATTTATCTTGTGGATTTTTGAGAAGAGTGTATCCTGGGGTACTTGAGATTGTCCTACGTTATTTCACTCGCACAGAGCTTCACACGGCCAAATTATTTGCATCTCTGTCTGAATTTTAGCCGTTTGTCATAAATAAGTAAGTACTGTATGTATGTGATTGCGATGTTTAGTTTGTGGAAGTGTATGTCTTTGCTTTAAATTTCCAGACCATTATTGTATAGCTATAGCTTTGACATACTTGGTAACCATTTTGTAAGGTCTAGTAAAGTGGTAAAACTTGCTTCAGACTAATTTTGCTAGATGTATCTATATCCTCCAGTGCTTCCAACTCCTCCTGACCAGCCTAAGATTAGAAATGGCTTACATTATTCAAGACTTTGTATTGTCATAATGTACTTGTACATCATGAACATGCATTGGGCCTAGAGTTAGTTTGTCACTGCAGCAAGCATGGACACCGGATTGGGGTACAAATGTACCGTATTATCCCTATTAAGCGCCCAGGGCGGTTAACCAAGTCATTTTGGGTGGGCGCTTATTTGTATACTGATTTACAAAGTTGTTGACCATCAAGGTTGCAAAATTCAGCAACCTTTACGTCCAAAGACGATGTTTTGCAATTCAAGATGGCGGCCTCCACGAAGGACAACAAACACGAAACGTGCGTATTTCGGATGGTTTCTGTTGCTGTTTAAAGGCTTAACACATGGTTTAAGTTCACTTTTGGAACACAAAACAATATGTCAAGTATGTCTGAAGTTAAAATAACCATAATTTCCCCTTTATTTTCAAGCAATTTGTATTCCGAGATTTAGTGTGATGTGAGTAATTTTTAAGTAAGCTTATTTTTTAGGTGGGCGGTTAATTAGTATATATTTTAGTCACCTGAGAAAAAGGGGGTGGGCGCTTATAAGGTCCTGGGCGCTTAATAGGGATAATACGGTAGTCAGAGATTGGTTAAACAGATCTATTTTAGATCTACGATTTTGCTTGATCACATCAAATTTAATAATTTGTCTAATTGAGCAATAGAATAAATTCATGGCTGAGAATTACATGTAAGGCCTAGTAAAAAAATAAACATGTTTCCCGTCCCCGCCCGCCTCCTTTTTGGCCGCCGCCTTCTATTTTTTACTATTTACTATTTCCGAAAATTCTGTTATTTTTTTTTTTTTTTTTTTTTTTTTTTTTTTTTGTGATTGATCCTTTGCCCATAGGAATGGTAGGTGTAATAGAAATGCTGTATCATTTCATAGCATGTTCATGCCATACATGACACAGAATTATTGACATGGCTTCTCAAATAGTACCATGGGGACCGATATACCTAACTTAGCAATTGCTTGCAATTAGGGGACCGACACATGTAGGCCTACATCCTTTCGATCAATGATGTTTTGTTCCTCATTCAACCTGAAAAATGACGAAAACATAAAGAAACAATGTGTACTTGGCTCTTATATTAGGTAAACCTTTTCATATTTGTATTCCTCTGGCAATTAGAGTGGAAAATCCTGTTTAGGAGTGTCTGCAACACAGTCAGTTGGTCACTTTCGACTTGGCGGCCATCTTTAAAAAAAATAGCAAAAAATGGGAAAATAGTAAATAGTAAGACCCTCCCTCCTCCTTTTTTTAAAAAGTCCGGACGGGAAACATGTCATTTTTTTTACTATGCCTAATAACAACTGATAGTTGAATGACTACGCTAAAGATGAGGTTATCCATGTAGCCGAGCGCAACAAACTACTACAAAGGGGAATTGCACCCTGCCTATTTATTCTATTCTATTCACTCATAAATGAATCGGTATATGATGTCATGTTCAATTCATTGCATGAACTATGTTACCAAAATGGGCCTACAAATCATGAAGCAGGTGTGTCTTCTATGGCGCTAATCCAAACACAGAAAACCTCTCCGGTGCTTTCAACCAATAAATTAAATGATGATGCTTCCCTACCCACATACCACTACACTACCCACCCTTTAAATGTTGTCCAGTTTCTTCATGATTTCCTTAACATTTTTAGTCACCCACCCACTTTCCAAAGAAGATTTGCACCTTTTCCTACAATCTTGGAAAAAAGTCCTTGGAACGCGAACGCTGAGCACACGTGTTGGGTATTGTGTGCATGTATTGATACTAATTAGTGTCTTCTGGTATAAACGGAAATTGTTCAAATGAGATTTTTCCTTCCCCACCCCCATCGATCTATGTTGGGACACTCTGGCAAGCTGCAGGAGCCACTGGCCTTGGTCAACATTGTATGAAGGAGTGGGGGTGACACTTTTCCGTTAATCACACGCAAGTGTTCCAAGTCTTTTTTCCATGATTGTAGTTGCTAGACAAAACTTTTAGTAATGTACCCGTCTTAAATATTTTCCTTGTTGCATTATTACATTTTCCTTGATAAGTCATTTAATCCTATCATATCTTGGCAGCCCATCAGGAAACTAATTGATCATTAGGATTTTTAAAAGGGTTTCCTACGCTTCCTATCCCTTTGAATGGGGAGACTCAATATTTTGGTGATAGATTTCAGAACAGTTCAGGGCTTAGACGATGAAAAAGAGAAACCCTATTGTATGGGCCCAACTGACCCATTTCTTTTTAAATTGTTGAACAAAATGTTCATGTGCAAATGAATTATCCCCCCCCCCCCCTTGAAAACAATTGTCCTTGTCAAAAAACATCAACTGTTTACAGATTTAAAACAAATGATGGTAATTTTCAATGGAATATATTGGGGGGGGGGGGGGGGGGGGTACTGACCGACCTGACCTGAGAGGTTCAGTCGCCTTAGAAACTGAATTTTTCTTTGGTAAAAGAGTTTAAGAACTGTTTTTGTGACAACATGGGTCTCGAAATGGAATTTTAATCAAAGTCTTTGTGGTTATTAGGGTTTTCGTCGACATGGACAATATCAACATTATATCGATATCGCTATCAATCCCAACATATCAATATAAAAATTGGAATGTTGATATATTTTATACGCTTTTATAATAGGTGGTGTAAGTTCTAAACATCTAAACAATTTGGTAAACAGCTAAATGTAACCCATATTAAAATTTAATAGCCACTGAATTTGACATTAAAACAAGCTTTCTCATCATCAAAACATTGCAGGATTTAATTATCTCAAATCATTTGGATCACAAAATGTTAAAATCATGTCGATATCGAGATTGTAAAATAGCAACATGTTGACATGAAAAAAAGATCTCAACGACAGTGGTGATTTTAACGTCTCAAATTTGGTAAAATAATAGGCGTTTTACAAAGTTCTGTAATTTTCAAATTTTGAGCAAATGCTGATAATAATAATAATAATAATACTGAACATTTATTATGCGCGCAAATCTGCCGAAGCACTCATGGCGCAGTGAACAATTAAACAAGAGAAACAATGAAACCAGAGCAGAGAACATTATACATATACAAATAATGCATACAAAAGCAACAATTATACAATGCAATAAATCACAAAATTAATTGAAACAGCTTAATTATACGCAATATACATCAGATGAGTTTTGAGGCCAGTTTTGAATGATGAGAGAGATGAACAGGCACGGATATGATTAGGAAGTGAATTCCAGAGCCTAGGCGCAGCAATAGTAAAGGCTCTGTCCCCCCATGACCGATACGACTTTTCCATAACCAGAAGATTTTTTGATGTGGAACGCAAGCCAGACCGAGACGGTTTATACAATGCAAGAAGTTCAGTGATGTAGGCTGGAGCAAGTTCATTTATGGCACGATAAGTGAGTATGAGAAGCTTATATTGCACTCTCAGATGAACTGGTAGCCAGTGCAAATCAAACAAGATTGGGGTTATGTGAGAAGATGGTTTTGTGCGTGTGATGAGACGTGCAGCCGTGTTTTGAATTACTTGTAAACGATGAAAGAGAAGGGCATCTCAGCAGCGGAGGTGCAATCTTCAGTGTGATACATTATAACCCAACATCGGTGCTTCGAAGAGGGTTAACCCCCTGGGGACTACTCTTACAGTCTCTCTGATTGGTTCATTGCATGATATAACCCGCTGAGTAACCAATCAAAATAGTGCGTCTATTTCTCTGTATGTTGACTCCCTGTAGCACTAGTAACTTTCTTACAGCATCCCAGATTGGCTCATTAGATGATAAAGCCAAATCGGCGGTAGACCCCAGGAGGTTCATTGCGTTCAAAATTAGGATATTTTATCTGATATTGCTCTACAAAAGTGTGTGAGATGGGAGCTATTATGCTCAGAGCTGAATTGTGGTGAAAATCAAAGTCACACGAATTGTTGGAGCAATCCTTCAGCACTATAAGAGCAGGTTAAATAGAAGGGGGTAATGCACAAATGTTTGATTTCTATATTCCCTCCAATTATCTCAGTTTGGTCAACCACCCTCTTTGCAAATACCAAAAGCATCTACCCTGCTCCCCCAAGAACAGCTATTGGTGCTTTCTGGGTAATGCAAACAACATTTTTGAACATGGTTTGGGTGGATGGAAGAAAGCCAATCGCCTCCCTCTTAACAAACATATAAAACTTGTTTGTGGAACTCCTTCGATTCTGCAAAACACTCCACTCCACCATCCTGTTTGTGACATAACTGTGGTCGGTAATCCAAGCACAGATGAAAACTAAACGGCTTACGCTCATTTTCAGGTGCAGTGATCTCACTATTTGGCCTTTCAAAATGTAAAGCTACTTTGATCTAATCCTAATTTTATGACGTTTTTGATGTATATTGATTGTTAGGGGAGGATGTTGATCAGTGTCTCAGGGAGGAAGTAGGCATGATGACCTAGTTATTATGATATTGGTCGGATTTTTCTTTTGGAGCTAAGCAAAAGTTTCCGTTATGTAATTTTTTTGGTGGGTGAGGATTATTTTTTATGTAAATCCTCCTATGGATAATAGAATTATACATTAACATTTATGACAGGATGGTGCAATCAGAAAGGTTTAGGACTAAGGCGACAGGAAAAAAACCTGTTCTACCGGCCCGACCGCCAATTTTTTTAGAAAATCTAGATGGAAATGTGAAAAACTCCATATTAAAATGTATTGCAATTTACAATAAAAGTAAAATACTTTCATATAATTATATAGGCCTATGCCTTAAATGTAGATGTTCCGATTTTCAACTTGAAGTTTTCTATTCTACATGAAAGGTCATCCTTAAAAAAGTTGTGTTCCAAAGTTTGAGTTGCATAGCTCTAATGGTTTTTATTTTAGATGCACAAGATGCTGTGAACTGTACCCATTGAGTAGTACACAAACTATATCGGTGGTTACCACCATTCACGGTAATTCAACGCTATTTCATCGATTTCTCCGTAATTATACCGATTTAGGCCGTCAAATTTCAGTATGATGATGAGAAAAATACGAGCTTTCATATGATATGAAAATCTCTGTATATTTGAAATAATTCTGTGTTACGAAAATGTGATCGGGTCATCTACCTTTAAATGTTCAATTTTATTTTCGTTCAGATGCACCCAATCTGTTGTCATGGTATTCTACAATATTGTTAGATATTTCACACATTGATGGTTTTGATTTGACATCAAGTCACCTGTATAAATATTTTTCAAATTTATTCTATGGGTTAACATTTAAACAAGATCTTGTTTATCAAAATTCCTGTCCACCCAAATATACACTTTGTGGTGTATACTTCTAGTACTCTCCATCGATGACTACTCCATTGTTGATTGGTTGAAAGTGCCATGACATCATCAAATCAGGCGGTGACATCATGGTTGAGTGTTTGTCATTCCACACACAGCCAGTAACATGTTTGTCCATCTTTCAGTTAGTTGATATGGTGCCATTGTTGATCAGTTAATCTTGTAGTAAGCTAATCGGGTGGAAGCATCGCATGCAAGGGCAGGAAAAACAAGCTGAGCATCAACTTATCACTGGGAGTTATTGTGGTCAGAGCTCACCAACCGTGACCAGTCAAGCCAGCAGCGCTAGAGCCCGCGCTAGAGTGTACAGCAAATGCCAGCCAAAAGTCGGTGACTGACTATTAAACACTCACTCCCATTGTTTAATTCTTGTTGACATTTGGTAGTTGGATTCGGTTTAGATATCAGTTGAGTAGTTGACTTCATCGTGATCAGACCCAAAAGTTTTTGTGTCTCTGCCGAGCAGAATTCTGCAACTTTGACTTGATTAAGTGGATCTTAGCTTTGGCAATTATTTATTTTGTGTACGGTACACCATGAGGGCCATGGAAACTGTTGATGTACCACTGGTGAAGAAGATGAAGTACTCTAAGTTATTTTGCAACTTGGAATTAGAGACTTTGGCACTGAGTTGTATACCGTTGTCTGCTAGAACTGTCTTTGGACCGGTCATCTTGCATCAAGTTAATTTCCACGGGTAAGAAATGTTTCTTCTCCTCATAACTGATTTCAATTTGTAGAATGTTGGTGAATAATGCTCTTCATGTTTTGACAATTGTATGATACAATGGACTTTTTCATATGAATTTTATGAATAACCATTGTTGTGTATTTATTTTGTCTCTTTTAGTTTGTATTTAGTTTCCTAAATACTTTGACTTTAGTTATAGGAATTTTGATTGATGGCATTTCATATCTGTTATCATTGTTGTATCAAAACTGTGCTTTTTTCATTGTTATGTTATAATGTATAACTTCAGATATTGACAAAAAATTGACTATGGCTCAAATTATGATACTCTTTTTGTTTGTGACATGTTTTCCTTTGATTTGACTGGACGTTAAACATTCACCGGACATAGGTAACATTCAAACAGTGAAAATACAATTGAAAGCATGTGATTTTTATCTTAGTAAATGGTCAGTAGTGATGAAAAACCATTTCACTGTATTATTTGTAAATATTACAAATCATTAATTCAATTTCAATGTAATTTTCAGTCAAATTTATCTCTGTATTGCAATTACCAATTATAGCCAAATATTTTTGGGAAAATTCCACTAGTTCAAGTTTAGAAATGATGATATGTTATTTTTAAATTTCAACACACACATGAAACTCAGTGTTGAGCAATTGTGCAAATGTGCTTTAAATATTTGTGATGTCACGGTACATTGAACTCACTATTGGTTGAACTGTGGAGTACCTATAGATTTCAAATTTGTTCCCATTCATGCTTTCATTTGAATCAAATGAAAGATGTGGTTGATTGGTTGCTACTGTACCAGACCATGCATAGTTCCAATTTGTTTTTTGAAATATGGGTCTAGCCACTTTTACTCTTCAGTGGTAATCTGGAATGCTATAGGCGTATCACTCGTTTTGAAATCCCATCCCACCTACTGTAAAACACTATAATTTCGTGGTTACTTTATTTCGCGAATTTAAAATTACTGCTATTTTAGCAGGCATTTAATTTCGCAAATCTGGAAATATTACTGTTACTTTCAAATCAAAATTGTAAGTTTCGCTGGTATTTAATTTTGCAAATCCACATCCCTCGTGAAATTCGCGAATTTGAGTGGTTTTACAGTATCACCAACTTTGAAATATGCAATGCTTTGGCTACCCACCAAATCATAGTGGCCATACGAATCATTTGACCGCACCATTTATTACATTGTCTTTTGTTTAAGTTTGGGTTGACATTTATTTTTAGGAACCTTGGGCGTTTCATTTTTTCCAACAATTGAGAGACAGTTATCATGGTTATTGTGCAATGGGGGTGTTATTATGGATAATGGTGGGTTTTTTCATTGTTTATGGAACCTAGGGAGACACTATTGTTGTGAAACTAGGGTGTATTTGCATCACATTGACCCCTATAATAGTTTCTAGGTTAGGAATCGTGATTGTGGTTGACTTCCCACATTTTTATTTTCAGGATTTTATATCTCTGCAATGTGTTGAAAAATTGATTTGATTTCTAAATTGTTATTTCATATTGTTTTTGACATAATAGTGTTTTGAAGGAAGTACTTGATGTCATTGTCTTCCATGTGATCTAAGTTGTATTTCCAAACTCCCCCGAAACTTGTAATTTTGAAATCAACCTGTTCTGGTGTACTTGGGTTTTACCATTGTTATATTTCATAGTGTTTTTGATATTATAGTGTTTTGAAGGAAGTACTTGTTGTCACTGCCTTTCGTACTAGTTAATTGAGTCTGACAGGAGATACTAATAAAAGGGATCCTCATTATCACCAAGACGCCAATATTGTCTGGAATTCTCCAAAATGACGACAGTTGACACTTGACAGTGGGGGTGACATCCTGCCCCTTTTCTCACATTGTCAATTATGATAATTGTCAAAAAAGTGAAAACATTGGACCCTTTCAAACACCCGAATGTTTTCTCATAACTTCCGTAATATTTGATTCCATTTGGGAGTACTTTTGAATACCTTACATAATGGTGACTTATAAAGAACAATCACCCCCACCCCAATAATATAATATATACAGAAGGGGGGGGGGGGGGATGCTGGAAACAAAATATAGAAATGTGTTTTCAAATATGAATATTAATTCCTGTTGTGTCTCTTGTCATGCAGATTCTGGAAATGTTCGCTGCCCATTCATGTCATTTTCTGGGGAATTTATTTATTTTTCTTTATTTAAAGCTGTGTATTTAACTTCTATACTTGAGGTCAATTAATCATCCTTTGAATTCAAATTTTTGCTGGAATGTTTTCAACATTGACAGAAGTCAAGTAGTCAATTAATTGTGTTTTAATTGAACCTTGAAAGTGTTTCTCTATTAGTGGTCAAGTATTAATTTACTTCAATTATTTAATGTTTTGTCTTTTTCGCAATGACAGTGAAAAAGTCCATCCATCATCATCAGCCTGGGCATTTTGAAAAACTGCTGAAAAGTCTTTTTGGAATTTGACATTTTTGTTAATTAATTTCTAGTGGGAACACCAGCAATGTCAACCGATTCTAATCTAATTCATCCATCCATAGCAATTAATATATATAATACCCAGAAAAATTCCTTTGTATGTTATTGCTTTGTTTCAAAGGGTTAACAATGAGGTCAATTTTCTTCTGTTCACACGCAAAATGTGCGTTCTTGCCATAAGTTTCCCATGATTTTCCACATGCTCGCTATTTGACCATAGTGTAGTTCAGGCGTGACAATAGAACCTAGCAGAAGCCATGGTTTAACATTTTGACAAAGTTATGTATTCAACGAGTAACTAATTCTTCTGTAAATAAAGTTTTAAAAATTGAATTTGTACAATTAAAAGAAAAAAACTGGTCCAAGTTCACCATCTAGATTAGCATCTCAAATATTATAGTTTTATTGTCAAAATCTAAGGTATTGTACCGTTAAAATATGCTAGTATTTTATTGTATATATACCTTGTAAATAGTGCCTACTAAATAATATCAGATCATATCATGAAGCTAGTGATCAGATTATTATTTAACATTTGCTTGACTGGACTTGATTTGGTGTTTGCAGGGCTGGCCTATGATGACTTGACCTGATTTTGAGTGAATTCATCATTAAATCACTTGTAATAAAACTGTGTCTCTTTACATCAGCATCTTGTCATAAGTGTCCTCCGATATTGGGCCAATATTCTAGCAAAACCCCAAGCTACTGTTTGACATGGATGGATTTCAATCAAAAGATTTCTGTTTGGGCTGATTTTCTAGCAACACCCCTCATGCCTCTAGCTTCCCAAATCAGGCTGGCGTAACATCCATCAGTTGATTAGGGTCAGTAAGTGTTATAACTGGAGTGATGTGTTGTGGTGGTGGAAGAGGCCTGTCAATTGACTCCATGTACTCCTCAGCTCCAAAGGGCATTTCTCACGCAGAATAGCCAGGTAGCGGAGCAGTAGCAGCAGGAAGTTTTGTTTTCCCTAGCAGCCTACACAATATTTTGGGTTATTGTGGTTTGATGTTTTGAGAGCCTGCAAACTACCTGTTTCCAAACTTGCATACCTGGCAAATTGGTATACCTGTAATGCACTGATTCAATTGGAATATCACTAACCGTATCCGAGGTGGATTTTGTTTTTAGGACAAAATGGAAGCAGGGTGTTCCTATTCAATAGAACCAGGTGAGTGGGTGTCATCGATCTTATCTATCTGTCAAATAATGTAGACGACATAATGGACAGGTAACCCCATCAGTGTGAAATATGAACTTGGGACAATTGAAGCGAAGGCATCCAAGCATGATAAAACATATTAGCATTATTATGTATGATTAGGCTAAGCTATACACTGGTCTAGCAAGCTTGTAGCAACATTGGATAGGTTTGGTTTATTGGTGGAAATAAAAAGGAAGTTATATTGCATATTGCATCATTAATAGAGCCCCTATAACTTCCTGGATAGTGATCTCGATTCGTTTTCACTATCATTTTCCTGTATCTTGTCCAGTTAATCTTTATAATACCGTGAATACTGGATTTTATTGATAGTGGATCTTTAATTGCGTGGAAACTGGAGTTTATTGATAGTGGACCATGCAAACTATGCTGCAATAGTGGTGAGGTATAATTGGGTCAGCTAAATTCCGCATCTCGTGTTACACAGGTATGACCAAGCCAAAATACCATTGACTATAAAAGCCCCTAGCTGACACAGTGTGAACTTGTGAGTATGGTATAAGTAGAAGGGCAACTGCTGTTGTTTTGATAACTTGCCCTGTATTTTTCTGGAGATCAGCTTGTGATGTGATGGGGAAGGCCTTGACATCGTGAGGACACACAGTGCTACTTAACTGTGACACTTCTCTCTTGATGGTTTGTGACTGGTTTGTGGCTTCCTCATTGCTTCCGGGCCTGTTTAGTGTTTGGACACAATTCAGTTTGATGCTTTCCTCCTGGCTTTGGGTGGTATGTATGGTTGGTTCATGATCGGTCTGATGTGGTTGAATCTTGGGTTTAGGTTTATTTACATAGATTTCATGTTATGATTGATTGGGTTAAACTATTTTATTGGTAAGCCACAATAAATTTACCATTGATGCATTTCATGCTTTGAATGGTTAGCCTGTGCTCAGTATGTGAAAGGGGGAATTTGAATTGAGGACCTTCAAATCTGTGTTTACTTTATGGTTTCAACTCTTATGAACTTCCTGTTTAAAAAATGATCATATTTTAGAAGCAGAAAAGAAACAATAATTATCCAATTTCAAATCTTACAAGACAAAAGAAATGTATAATTCATGGCCTAATTCTTATTTGACAATTCTGCTCCTCCCTGTTACATTTTAACAGGTAACGTAACTTCTGAATAGAATTTCTGTCAAAGTCATACTACTGAATGCTGTTAAAAACAGTGCACTGTTGTTGTGTAGCCTATATGATGATATCAATTGCAAGAATATGACCCAATAGACAAGAGCTGTTGCACGATGCTATTCGACTCTCCGCTACGCTAGGAGGGGGAATACCTGGAGTTCTTTCATCATAATCACCATGAAAACAGCCTTACAGGCAAAGAAAAACTCACCGATAATTAGATTTTATGGATACCACTGAACAGTAAATTCTAAATAAATGTCCCTGTTGTATGCTTCCTTTCTTCCTTCCGGTCAAGTTACTTTTCTTTGAATGAGATGAACTATTTCACGAGCTATTTATAAATTGCATTGTGAAATTGTGCGCCGCATATTTGGCTTTGTGGGGGTAAGAGGTAGATAGCGGTCAGTCCCTGTTGGGTGCAACTGTGGATCGCTCTCTCTGGATGAATTTTAGCTAGAATTTCTGCAGCGTAATTTTCAGTTATGCGTTCAATTCATAGAAGTTGTATTTCACTTTTCCTTTGATTGTGATTGAGAGCAGCTCTTGGTAAGTAATGTGCTGAATAACTTCTACTTTCTCTGCTAACATTTTGCCTCCAAATGTAGGTATTGTATTGTAGGCGCAACTACTGATACAGTATACATCCTGCTAGACTAGATGCAAATCTTGCTTAAACAGTGCTATTACGCTTTATTCCGAAGTAGACTTGATTAAAGTCTAGCATCGTTTCCATGAATGTATGTTGCAATATATTGTGAATAACATGGCATTCTGAGTAGTACCTTTGACCGAGTATTGTAACTTGCTTGTACCATCAGTATTGAATATTTTCCGTTACATCTGTCACAGGAAGGCGTTATTTGAAAAGAAATCCATATGTTGCTAAAGTAGTTTTATAGATTTACAAATCAATATCATGGTTATGGTCATTTTGAATTTCTGATTTCATAACATCTCTACCGAAATATGTCATGCACAGCTTCAAAGTTCGCATGCATACCATTATACAGGTTTGAGTGTTGGCACAGCTCACAGTCACGGGGAGCCAAGTTTTAAAACCCCAGATTTGCATTTAGCATTTCATACAACCATTGAATTTGTACAGAATTACACACAAAAAGCCTGGTAGACTCTTTGTCTGAGCTCCTGAAATGAGGAAATCACAAGTTACAGCAGGCATTTAGTATGTTAAGGGATTTAGTATATTAACATGCCTAAGGCTTTTGTATTTTGGCATAGCACAAAGAAACCTATACCAGGCAGGTTTGTGTACAACCTAATGCACCCATCAATGGTTATCATGCCCTCTCCAACCTCCGTGGGGGTTTGTAAGAGAGGGTACAAGCAAGTCAAAATAAGGGGAATGGGTCCGCCAATTCTGGGAATCGAACTTGGGTTCAGTAATCTGAGCCGATATCCACAAAACATCACCAAATATAATAGCATGCCATGATTGCTCAACATTTAGCATTGCATTGGTTAAATGGGGGAAAAGTTGTAGCAGTTGGAGGGGTGTGAGCTTTTTGTCCTCTGCAGACCTTGAGTCCCACCTAAAATTTGGATAACTAACTTACTACCATTGAAGTGTTCAATCTTCTGAATTGAATGTGGAATTTTAACACAATGCTTTATTTTTCAAGATTTCCAAATCATAGCCGCATATTTTGTTGGGCAACTAATTAATTTTGGAATTTATTATCATGGCAGCAGCATATAAACCTTCTTTCTGTGTCAAGAACACACAGTGTGGTAATGTTAGACATGGAGCAATTATCTTTGAAGTTGAACAATCCATTGTCTGAGGTCAGAACTTTGCAGAGACTCAAGGCTTTGTTTTGACCAGCCAGTTATATTGTTTCACCTGGTGGCTAAGCCCTGTTAATTTAAAGGTCCTATTGTGTTCTATGTTACAGGGTATGGCTCCATAATGGCTTTGTTCTTGACCTCTTAGTCAAGTAGCAAATTTGCTGATTTCTATGCAATCATTGTCGGCAGATAGTACCTGGCTGGCTGGCATAGCCAGTGAAGTGTATGCTTAATTAATACTACTACTACTACTAGTCTAATTAATCATTACAATGGTGTTTACATGTTGATGTTTCTAGGTCGATTATCAATATGTAAATTAGGTTAATGGGACGCCTAAATTGATTAGAATGAGTGGAATGTTGGTTCACTGGTTCGATTACCATCTGTTCTTAAATATGGTGATGTCTTTCAAAATGAAATCAGTTTGCACGTACAAATACAAGATTGAAGTCTCTCATTAGTGCAATGATTGCTGACGGAAAACCATGTTAGACAGTAGAAAGACTTTATTAGGTGAGTTCAGTTGTGATTTTGCTAGATAGTTTGATTATTTATTTGGATATTTTGCATTTTTGTTTCATTGTTAATAACTTACACCACAAAAGTGTTACGCCCATTTCA
This sequence comes from Ophiura sarsii, assembly GCA_035610835.1. Taxonomy (NCBI): domain Eukaryota; kingdom Metazoa; phylum Echinodermata; class Ophiuroidea; order Amphilepidida; family Ophiuridae; genus Ophiura; species Ophiura sarsii. The sequence goes on along the minus strand of CM069450.1, from coordinate 53,719,690 downwards.
CACAGAGCAATTTAGAAGCAATTTTTTCCCCTTTTGTTTCTGTCAGGAATTCCCCAAGAGAATATTTCCTGGTAAAAAGATAGTGTCAGAACTTTAAATGTTTTGCATTCTTGTTAATATAGTGATTGTTAATTTTAACACCACTATCGTTAACCTTAATGTTCATTTCTTGGTGGACAAAACCCCCATATTCAATATCCTTTGATATAGGCCCCTACTCTTTTGTAAATCAAAGATTTTACCCAACAAAGTATGATACTTCTAACACTACACTTCCTTTTCTACATTGTTTTGATTGAATAATAACAGAAGATATGAATTCAATTTCAGTCAATTTCATATATTTTCAGCAAGGGTCATGATTGTGTATAGAATCTCTCTCTTTGCTTGCCCTACTACTGTCAAAATGTATGTAAACACGCCGGTTTTGTTGAGAGTAAATTCCTGCTAAATCAAACTTAAATGGCTGGGAATTTTTATCACATCAGAAAGGCCAAAAGGTTGGAGTGGTTGATTTGTATTTCCCACAAATCATGCTGATGCATATTCATGTCTTGTACACAACCAGGCACTTTTCTTTGTTATTGCTCCTAATAAGCTTAATGTTTTTAGTCCTGTTTTAGGCTATTAAGTAGTATTAATGACCCAAGTGCCTGGTCATTTCATTTGCCATCATTAGGCAATTACTTAGTGAGTGAGGAGGCCTCGTTATGCCGCCCTATGCTGCTGCTGCCACTTTGGTTTATGGTAGTTGACCATGAATTCATAAATACTGATGGATTTAACTTGGGTGTTACATGGGTATTATGCAGAGAATGCGGTTCACCTTATGGTCTGTAATGTGCAGAGTGATATGCCAAGTACAAGGGCAAATGCAGGGTTGTAAATAATGATTGGGGTTTGCAGGAAGTGACTTTTAAGTAGGCAATTTTGTGAGAATTTGAAGTTGACCGAGTTATGGTCCAGGAACAGAGAGTTATTGGAATGAAAAATGAGTTTTGAGAAAGGGGAGGTGTTTTTGTTATTGATTGAGTTCGAGAGGTTGTAAATACACAATGATACAACAATCGCTAATGGTAGATCCAATCAATTGCTGTGTACCTTGTAAGTTGTAGTCTTGTGGTAACTATAACTCAATTCCTACATTTTGTAACTCATTAAAACCTTATTATAACTCTTCTATTAATAACTCGTTTTAGTTTACTTTAAACTTATTCTGTGATTCTGTGAAGCCGTGCACCTCAGACCTGAATTTTTTTTCAAAGATTGTCCTAATGTTGCAGTCAAAATACAGTAACCCTACAGTAGCCCTGTTCCGCAGTCTGCTAAAATCTACACAATTTCTTTTCTGACCAGACAAACTTCTGTTTGTGCCTAAAACATGAAAAGGTTTATAGATATTTTGATTACCTCACATCATATATATTGTGCAAAATAGTCTGTGTATGCTTGTTTATATCTCAGCAAGGCATTAATCTCAGGCAGGTATTCATTAAAAAATGCAAATTTCGAAGCAGTTGTTACATTTGGAGGCCAACTCAAATAGTCAAAAATATCAGCCATATTATATGGAAGTTTGTTGGCTGTATGTGGGTTCAATTCACAATAGTCAGAGTGGTGTAAAGTAGTTTAATTCAGTTGTCATCACTGATGTATGTCCCCAAAACTTTGACATGAAAGTTGCCTGGGTGGGAACAGTTGGGCCCAATTTCAGAGTAGAGCTATGGACAAGCTCATTTTTAGGCACTCTGGAGTTTTGGACTGGTTTATTTATTATGGATTATTCGCGAGAGTTATGGGTATACTTTTGTAAAATAAAGTGGGGCTGATTAATTCCCCCTACCCTTATATTTTGGTGTTTCGTCTTTCTGCCTTATTTTGATATTATATAATTCAGCTATTTTAATGACGGCGAAATCCAATATGGTCATGTTATAATAGATAAGATGAAATTGTCTGATATAGATTATCGGAAATACTAGATATCTGGCTCCAGTCACTCCCTTGGAAGTAACATGATCAGGATATAATATGTCTAAAATAAATCATATTCAAAGATGAAGGATTAGATAGATATACAGGAAGGATTAGGATTAACACTTAATTTCAATTGCTACAAGGTGGTTTAATCATTTCATGGAAGAATTGTTGCTAAATATCCACTTTTTGTTTGTGTATATAAAGTACACATTATTTATTTTTGACAAAAATAATCCAGAAATGTATTATTATATTATTTACAAAGTGTTTTATTGATTCCATAGAAGAATTATAGGTGAATATCTGCTTATTATCTGCTTAAGACATATTTTTACATTGCAATTTGATAAAAAATATCTAAAAATGTATTTAAAAATAGAAATGTTTTATGAAATAAACAAAAGCTATACATAGCAGTCTGCTAGGCATAAAATTCAGCCACATGAATTTCATATTTCGGAAATATGTATGTGGTGACATATTTTCATACTTCGATGTTTAAATGTTGATAACCACAACCTAACAACTTATTTGTTTAGGTACGTTCAAACTGACAGACCACCCATTCGGTGTGCAGCAGCGATTACTATATACACATATTTCATACATAGTTAACATTTTATCAAACACCTTTAACCAAAGATTGCAAAGCACACATTGCAACATGAGACACTTTTTTTACCTATTTGGATACCAATGTGTCTTTAAACCTAACCACCAAGTTTATGTTTATGTTCCTTGGAACAAACGTCAGACCACCCATTTGTCATTCCTTCTCAAACTTGTGAGCACATATTATAGCATTCTTCCACTATTCAACCGTTTAATGAGATTTAATGAAAGGTGAACTTGAACTGAGTTAATGAGCCATTAGCTAAACAGACAGACAGAACCACCAAGGCATTTTGTGTGTCAGGAACTAAAGTCCTTCAGGAAAGGACCATAGTTGCATTGTTTCAGGGACCATGGGAAAGTTCTGTTCTATCTTCAGTGTGATCTTTCTTGGTCACTGATGCTGCATGAAGTATATCATTGTTAACTCCGTGAGAACTACCGGCCGATTGGTTAAAAATATGGATACATCATTTGTTACACCCAGGCGCGGCGGAGCGTATTTGAAAATGGGGGGGGCACGAAAATGACGATCATGCAAGCGAAACGAGCGAAGCGAGTGGAGCGCCTTGCGGCGTGGGGTCCGGGGCCCGCTTAAGGGCCCCGGGAAATTTTGGGTTTTGATATGCGCTCAGGGGCCATTTCATGGCGTATTTTGGTATAATTAACACATTCATGACATTGTAAAAGGCTGTACTTTATACAGCAATAATTAAAAAAAATTAAAAAATCCGCAACAAGATGAAAATGCTCTCATACTTTTGGACGGAAAAAACTACTATGGACTGAGACGAATTCGTCTCAGCTACAACATAAGAAGGACATTGATACTCTCAATCAGTGGCAGTACCACCAGCATAAAGAAAATGGGGCCAAAGGGTGTTTCGTGAAAAAAAATTTGGCAAGGAAAAACGTTCGTTTTAAAATGCGCGCGAAGCGCGCGAAATTTTGTGGGTTTTAATGCAAAATTGCCTGTAGCTTAAGAGAATTTCATGTATTTTTGACACTAAATGTCAATCTTTTCAATTATTTTGGGGTCAAAAATGTTGTGGAGCTCGATTAAAGGAGTTCAGCCACAACTTTTCTAGGGGGGCACAGTGCACATGGTGTCCCACCACTTTCACGGATGGGGGGGCACGTGCCCCCCTGGCCCCCCCGGTTCCGCCGCCCTTGGTTACACCATTTAAAAATCTTCGTTCGAAAACCTGTAGCCCTGATAGAGATTGGAACAAAATATTTTAGAAGCAGTATTTTAATTGGTAATTCAAATGAGTAAATCTTATAATTGACCAATCATAAACACTGTTAATACCCGGGGTTAAATAGGCAGGTAGTGCTCACAGGGTAAAGGGAATTTATTGATATCTTTACACTGAATCTGGACACTCGGAGTCACTGGATATTTTGGCTTTTATTTCTGCAAGTTGAAGCAGTGTGTAAAATCTATGGTTGAAGGGAGAAGAAGCTGTTTATTTTAACTGGGTTCTGTAACTCAATCAAGAATAACAGATCAACCAGCCACATGTCCCCTTAACACACACTAACACACACTAACATATTGTTTTACATACGCGCAGTTCCTAAGTTCAAAACGGGGTGCGGCTATTTCGGTCTAAATGAATGACTTCTTTCTTATGTAATGTCACCAATGTTATCCCATGGACTTCAACTAGGTCGTGGGATCTATTATGGTTTCAATGGTTTCTTTTGTAGAATCGTTTACATAAAATGTCGCAATGTTATTCCAGGGCATCTGATCTATGTTGGTCTAAATGGCTTCGGTTGTGGATACTACTCTTCTATAGGGCCTAATGTCATAATGTTAGTCCATGGATTTCAACTCTAGGGCATCTAATCTATTTTGAGCGGCTATGGTCTAATGCCACAATGTATTGTTAGTCCATGAATTTCACCTAGGGCATCTGATCTATGTTGAGCTTTTGTTGTTGTATACTCTTCTATAGGGCCTTATGTCATAATGTTAGTCCATGGATTTCAACTAGGGCATAGGACCTAATGTCACAATGTTAGTCCATGGCTTTCACCGAGGGCATCTAATCTATTTTGAGCTTCTGTTGTTGGATACTCTTCTTATATGGGGCCTTTGTCATAGGCATTGACCTATTTTGGTCTAAATGGCTTCTTTTGTTGATACTCTAAAATATTGTCATCAATATTATTCTTAGGATTTCAACTAGGCCACAGAATCTGGATTTCAATGAGAGCATTAGGTTGTATCTAACATAAATTGTGAGCTGTCTCGCAATTGATTTGTAAAGCACTTAATTTTTTTGTCCTTATTATAGACATTGATATAACATTATCAATGGGTTAATGCTAACTAATGCACAGTTGTACAAATCCTGTTCTGTCAAAACCTTTTGTTTTTCAGGGCCTTCAGCATGAATGAAGTTAACTTCCCATCAGTTATGCATAGGAAGTGTTGCGCTTTATACATGTTCAAGGGCCAGAGCACTTACACGGTGGTGATAGATGTGTTATTGGCCCTTGAACATGTTTAGAGTGGACTGCCCAAAGGTTATACATAGGAAATATTACTTTATACATGCTGAATGGCCAAATGGGGGTAGGAGAACAGCGGCGATATATTTGTGTTGTTGAAAGACCTGTTACACTGCAGTGTCTAAATTTTAGTAAAATAATGCATGGACATGTGATATTTTTAAATTTCTGGTGTATATACCAGGTACTTGTGTATACCTGTAATACAACATTGGTGACTAAATTACTCACACAATAATAACTATAACATTTTCCAACCCACTTGTCACATTATTCTATTGTCCATCCATGAATCATTATTGTCCTGAATAGAGAGAGCACCTACATTAAACTTTTGATATGCTCAATACTAAAAAGACAAGTAGCATTCAAGCGTGTCACATAGTCTCTTTTTCCAGTGAGTCATCATGACTACAGCCTACTGTTAGTATTATCCTCCAGCGTTACCAGGGTTAAACTTTGTATTATGACCTATTATATCTAATCCATGTACCCATTTGTTATCTTATCTTTACAGAACTAGTGATCCAATTGAGACGATACCAACCAGTCATTACTCCAGATCAGCAGCAGTTACAACACCATCCTTGTCACCACAGTCCAGCATCGTTTCCTCTGAGTTAAACGACCGAACTTCACCTGAGACAAGGTTTGAACCACGTGCCCCGCGTGCATGGGCAGAAGATAGTGATATAGACTCTGATACTGTTGATGATGCAATAGACTCTGTGGAAGAGTTGGATCTGGTTATTACCCCTACCAACACCCCAAGGAGAACTGAACCCCTCAGTCCTATATACATTCCAGATAATGTATCCGAGACACAGCATGAGGTACGGGTCATCGAGAGACCCACAGAACTTCCACTGCTGACGCCTTCTCCACGAAGGCCATCCCAATCTTTGTCTGGAGAACTGAGTCCAGATGGACTAAGACACACAGCTGTCTCACCCACCTTACATAATTTTAAAGACTCTCAAGGAAGCGGCGATAGTGGGATATCCACCAATCCCATTGTAGACTTTGTCCTGAAATCATTGACACCTTGTGAGGCTTCCGATCTTATAGATCTCTTTCCCGAGAGTGAGAGGGAGAAGAACTCTGAGAAGAAGAGCAAAATGCCAAATGCAGGAGAGGAGACGACGCCTCGTGGCACACCAAAGAAGTAAGTGGATGTTTTAACCATTCTTAGAGAAGCTGAATAGAAGGATATCTAGGGAGCACAATTATTTTGTTTGCTCATGGTAAAATAACTCACCCAATGATTTATAAAGAAGAATCCTACCCCTGCCCAAATCACATACTATGCATCCCCACCAACGATGATATCCAATGGTGCACCCATTTGCCTTATTAGGACATTATATGAGATTGTATAATGTAGGATATAACTAAATAGAGACCATCCATATTTGGGATGAGCGGCCATCTTGTGCGCCCCTTTGCCTTATTAGGACATACATGAGTGTGTTTAATGAAGGATATAACTGAATTATGCCCTATTTTACTTGGGAATATTTGGTTATACTGTAAAGAACATTGTACACATTCAGGGCTTCAGGCTAATCTTAAATCAAACCAAAGTGATCTGACAGACTTAAAAGTTGGTCTGTTTTACACAAAATACAAAATAGTACTTGGGTAAATAAAATCTAAGTGACGGACATCTGTAAGTCATAGTCATGCATGGTTAAAATTTACCAAAAGGATATCAACTATTATCCTCATCCTATGAAATAACATTAGCCAAGAAGACAATTAAATTATGATTTTCGAGTAGCCCAGGAAAGGCACGCTTCATTATCGCTTCCATGAATAATAAAAAGAGTTTTGTGTACGGGAAATTCATTAAGGCTTTATTAGTTGGGTAGTCTGAGGTAATGGAAAAGCAATTGGAACTGATCCTGTGTTGAGCTTTTAAAGATGGTATAGATAATTGAGTTTTTTGTGAACTTTTAATTGATTTAACTGCCTGCCGTTGGGTACATGTTGTTAGATTGATATCCAATGTGTGGTATCATAGTAATATTTGCACCTTTTCTTTTTTTAAATGTCATAACTATTTTATATTTCTTGACCTTTTTTTTGAAAATAGAGCTGACCAAGTTGATGGGCGACCGATACAAACCATGATTCCCAGCTCACTTTACCTTCAACTCTCACCGGCCAAGGCATTACTGCTGACAAGAGCCAAAGGGATGCAGGGAACCGGCAAAGATGAGATAGGAGAAGATAATGCAGAGTTACGGAAAACGAAGGTAAGATTTGGAACACTTACAGATTTGGCAGATTTTAGGAATGTCATCTGCTGAAGTTGAGAAATTTGCAAATATGTTCAAGATTGTCGTAAACTGTGGAAAGTAAATGTTGATATGTGCACGCTGCATTCAATTTTGTTCACCATAATACTTGAAATTGCCACTTTCTGGGAAATATCTGAACTCCTTTCCAATCTGGATTTTTCTGACAACACCAGATGGTAGCTCGTATTAGTGAATAGTGCAAATGAATATGTTGATGATGAAAATTTCATATCTTTTGCACATTATAGAATTTGGATAATGAATTAACATAATCCTCACAAAAAACGTTCACATGGTGTGCAAGCAAGCTTATTGGATATGAAGTAATGAAGGAGAAAGCCTAATATGGCATCATGATTATGTTATGACAAGATACTATCATAACATTTCCAGTGTGCAAACAGCTGATGAGATTAAACTCCATGTGGCATTCAGATTTTGAACAGGTTTTCAAGTTTTCCATTCCCCTTCCTTTTTTGGTAATACAAAGTATTTTGATAACTAAATTGCTGGTTCAAGCAGGTCACACAGCTAATAGCAAGCAACCAGGAAGCAGTATTATAAAAATATTAATACATATTTGTGGCCGCACCCTCGATGCCAAGGATACTCAAAGCCAGGACTCTTCTTGAACTGTAATCCTCATACAGCGTATTAACTTATAGACTAAACCTTTGTGTTTTTTGTTGTTACTATAGGAAGAGTTGGTGACCAGGATTACGAGAAAAGTTGAGGAACTCAAAAGTTTACACAAGGAAGTCCAGGAGGAAATCACTGTTATTGAAGACATTGGAAAGTAAGTACTGGTGTGCTTGATTATTAATGCATAGAAGCTTTTGTTGAAGAAAATGCTTTATAATATGATACCATATTCCAAGGGATGGCTGGGAGGCTTTACAAGGGGTGTGTTGTGCAGTTGTGAGATTTCAACTGTGTCATTCTGTTCCCCCTGTTTGTAAAGAAGGTTCTTAATATTTGTTCAAAACGTGAGAAAAAACAATCTGGAAAGATTCCAAGTTTTAGTCAATATGGAAAGTTGCAAGCTGAAATCGGGTTCTTAAAAACATTCAGGGGCTGAAAAGGTGATATTTACTCCTAATTTAGCACTTTCGTGTAGGGGAAAACTGTCAAGTGTCATAAAGGGAATCTCCATTCCAATGGGGAACATACCTGTACTGACAAGCTATATCACCACTAGGTATAAACAGTTTTATGTCCAGACAAGCTTCCAATTCACTTTGTTTTTCACAACTGGTAAATTAAAATATATTTGGAACTACCTCATTTTATTACTTCATGTTATTAATCAAACATTTATGGAACTACTTTATTTTGCAGACAAGTGAGCACCAAGGCTAAGAAGATGTGCAAAGTGAGCGAATTCAACCGTTTCACCATGTATGTAGAGGATGTGGAAAGAGTGACCAAGCTGCTGTTATCAATATCAAGGAGACTAGCCAAGGTGGAGAGCGTGCTGAACAGTCTTGACAACCAGGATGAAGAGCAAAATGTAAGTGTGCTGTGGATGAAATGCCAAGATCAAGCCTAGTGAGACATAAAAGATCATATCAATGGTGATGATAAGAAATGGCAACTATTGCAAATACTTAAAATTACTATGATTACTTAAAGGTAGATGACCCGATCACATTTTCGTAACACAGAATTATTTCAAACATACAGAGATTTTCATATCATATGAAAGCTCGTATTTTTCTCATCATCATACTGAAATTTGACGGCCTAATTCGGTATAATGACAGCGAAATCGACGAAATAGCGTTGAATTACCACGAATGGTGGTTACCACCGATATAGTTTGTGTACTACTCAATGGGTACAGTTCACAGCATCTTGTGCGTCTAAAATAAGAACCATAATAGCTATGCATCTCAAATTTTGGGACACGACGTTTTTAAGGATGACCTTTTTTTTATGTAGAAAAGAAAACTTCAAGTTGAAAATCGGAACATCTGCCTTTAAACAAATATAAGCGCAAGAAGGTCCTGTGATAAAACTACCAATAAAGGGTACCAAGAATAATAACAAAATTGTCCTGTTTAGTTAGTTATGGCAGATTTTCTTATGGAAAACCATCATCAAACAGCACATCCAACATATTGAAAGCCATTTTGCGATTATAAGTTTTCTAAATGTCAGTTGTCAAACCATTAGCCTGAACTCAAAAAATACTTTGGCTGATTTGTGCAATTTAGATGATTAATTTTCATTAATTATACTTAACTTATGCTGTTATCATTGTTTTTGTCTTTATTATACAGGCCGATCTCCAAACCATGAAGCAGAATCTGGAAAGGAAATACCACGACGCCAAGATGTTGAAGAAGAGTATCGACAGGAGACACAATAGCATCCTCACCATGCTCAAGAAATACCTTGAGGAAGAGGAACATGAGGACTTCTGCCATTTCATTCAGATGTCACCGCGTCAAAACATCATGGCCCAAGAACTTGATGATAAGATACAGTTGGGAGAGGAGCAATTACAAGCCCTCACGGACAGTCTGAGAAACATCAAGACCAGTGACAGTTGATGTACTAAATTTAAAGTGTAAATAAATTATTCTTAAAGTCGTCTGCTACTTGCACTTTCTGTCGCAATGAAAGAGGAGCTCAAGAAGAATGGATGTTGATTCTAAAGAGGAAGAGCCAAGTCTTGATTGGGCAGTCTCGTGATGGATCTCTCCTGACAGATGGTTATGATTATCCTTCAAACGATTCCATATGTTTGTTAACTGTTTCGAAAGCGGTGATGGTGGTCGTGCTGGACTAGTTTGCACGAGTCATTTTTCGGGGACTTGACGAAAAACAGTTGGAACATGTCAGTCGGTTGAAAGGATAACACTTTCCGAGAAACATTATAGGTGAATTTTCTGGTATATGTATTCCCTAAACCGAGTATTTATCTGGATTATCCACAAGCTGCTGAGTCTTAAAACATCATTCATATCACTTTTGTAACATGGAAAGAGCAGACAACTATTAAATTTATATGCAAAACAAAGAAACAGTGGACGATTTCAGTGAAAACGGATCGAAATGGTGCTGTATTTTGATGAGACAGAAACTAAACTGTTGTGGCTGGTTTGCTCAAAGAGCATATAGCCACCTGTACACAGAAACACATGTGTGTTTTATTACTTGTTGATGTTGTAGACGGTGCCAAGCACCTACCTATATTATATCACAGTGCTAACTTTTTTCAAAGAAGTTTTTTTTAATTATTATCATCATGTGTTTTTTGTTTAGTTCGCTCAATGAGCGTAAAAAAGGACAAACATCTCTGTCATGCGGTCCAGTAGAAATGGGAAGGACAGAATCAATTGTCTAAGGAACAATATATTAAGGGGGGAGTTGGTGTCAGCATCTGTGTGCCCAAATGTATGTATTCTTATCACCTGCATGGGAACTGTTTAGTGCCTATGCTGTACAACCAAAGTAGAGGCACAGAATTACTGGTACTGTGCAACTACTTTGGTGGTACCTAACTGGTACATTAACAGCACTCATACAGGTACTTGGCATAAAGTACCTGCACAGGTACTAGTAGCAGAGTAACTATGATGCCGGGAATAAGAAGATGGCTGTGTACATAAAGAGAAGACATTTTCACATGGCAAAATATAGTAATTTGTGATTATCACTTTCACACGTGTAAAGGTTTACAAAACCATGCAACCACATTTCTTAGTCGCTATATTAAAGAGGCTGACACATTAATGATAGCCGTTGGGACCATTTTGCTAAACACCAATCTTAGATTTACAATAAATGCCATTACATTTGTCAATTCCTTTATTTTTAAAGGAATATTATTTTTAAAAATTTGTTAAACAAAAAGTGTGATACTGACTTTATTTGACATTTCTAACGTTTTTGTAGAAGACTGTGGCCTTGTCGTGTGGGGATGTATGTGTATATGAAATTATGTAGAGAGGAAAAAAGTGACCTTTGGTCTTTCTATATATTATTAATTATTGATGATTATTATCAATACTATTGGTATTGATTAATTGAAAGTGTATTTTCTGGTAATTAAGATTAGTAATCATTTGTATAGTTATCAATGTTACATTTATACCAAGTGATAATATAATATTGATGATACCTGAGAAAGTACTTGTTGTTTTGGGTTCAAAATACAGATAGATTAATTATGGAAATGATGTTTTTTTAAATAACAGAAAAAGTGCCTCTATAAACTTTTAAGTGCCGACAAATATTTAGATAATGCATTTGAATTTGAACTTTAAACATTTGCCTTGATCAAGAGAAGAGTTTATGTGGGATTTGGAGTAGAATTTTTCATGTTTTGCTATAAACACTGTAGATTTTGTTCATATTTTGCGATAAGACGCTATCTAAATCTTGATTTCCTAAAACAGTGCACCACCACTCATGAGTTTCTGTGAGAAAGAATTCTATTGCAATGCATCATGGGTAAAAAGAGTATTTTTTATGCAGCAACACTGGCATACTGTAAAAGTAATTTTTGTGGAATTAATTTTTCGCACTTTGGTGATTTTTAACAGTTTTCAGTGTTTTTAAATTCACAATTTGTAACTTCGCCACATACCTATATGCAAAAAATATATATTTGTGTGTTATTATTTTTGCGGTAGATGATTCAAGAGTGAAAAGCACATAAAAATGTTGCTCGGAAATTTAATACTGGGTTTCACAATCAGTGAATGTTTCACAACACATGCCACTGTCTATTTCAAGAGTGTAATAGTGTTGCACATTAATGGCTTATTGAGATCCTTTTATCTGTCTATGGATTATGCAACAAAATTCTTCTCCAAAACTGTGTGAAGGACAATATTTCAATTAGATAACTAAAATTGATGAGATGGATCACACTGAATCCTTTGTGGGCACATGATGGTGTTATATTAACTCCACTTCACTGACATAACCCTAGTCTAAGTTTCTTGGGCAAAGTTCAGTTGACTTATCATTATAGGACTGTAAATGGGATCCTTCACTGAACTGTGACCAAAAGCATGAGACTGGTTTTGTATTTAGAGTATAGTGAATCATAACAAAATCTCTGCCCTCCGTATTCCACTTCACAGCATTTTTGTCCCCTAAGGATCAGGGGGAGACACTTGTATACAAAGGTGGACATTATGCTTATGTACAGACTATCAGAATGCACCATAACCAAGCATGTTTCTTGTGACATATAATGATACCACAAACAAGTATTTCATCAATTTTTCTTCTGGTTTCCCACCCTAAATCATTTTAAAATTTTAAATGCAAGAATCATCCAATTTTTATTATCGTTGATACTCTATGCAAGGTATGTCCATTAATTTCCTCTCCATCTCCATGAAAAACTACTCTTTTTACACATTTTTTCTGTATGCAATATCCACCTTTGAATACAAGTGTGCCCCCCCCCCTGGATGGTCAAAGAGGTGTTCTGAAAACAATGTGTACAAATATGCACAATAATTTATTTGTAAAGAGATCTTCAAATATTACATGCTTCTCTTTTACTCTTTTTTCAAACAACTATCATTAAGTGCACAAATGTACTTACTCATAGCATTTTAAAACTTATTATCAAATCAGCAACAAATATTGCAAACCAGAGAAGTATTTGTTTTATGTCTAATTATATTCAGAATGTGTTGTAATTTTTGAAAGGAATTATATTTAATATATGAAAATGAATAATTTATTTACAAATTACCAAAAGGGAACTTTTTTTAAACAATTCAACGATAAGCCAACAAATTCCAATGTTCATTTGGCTTCCATAAGAATGTGATGTCATTCAGTATCTTCATCTGGCCCTTCAGCATGTATAAAGTAATACTGTCTATGTATAACCTTTGGACAGCCTACTTTAAACATGTTTGAGGGCCAAATACATCTGTCAAAAGTGCTCTTGTCCCCTGAACATGTCTAAAGCAACACTTCCTATGTATAACCATTGGGCAAGTTTACTTTATTCATGCTGAGGCGGAGTTGACAGAACAGCGAGGATTTATTGAATTATCGATACATGAAAACAGGCGTTATCCTGCTTATAAACCCATCAAATAAAACAATACATAAATGGTTGGTTGCCTGCTTCTAATTTTCAAAAACTAGATAAAGATTTCACTGTAAAAAAAGAATACCAATATTTCCCAATTCAAGATGATTTCCCACATTTAATTTAGAATTGTGACATTTGTAATTGTTACAGTAATTAAACTAAACCAAATAACACCATATTTTATGAGTGTTTTATTTCTTCAAATTTACGCAGCTTTTTTAAAAGAAACTTAATAGAAATTCTGCCTACAAAAAAAACCCATCATGGTGGTAGACGATATATATGCCAAACATTCATCAGCTGATGGTATCATCTCGCAGAAGCAAAACATAAACAACAAAGGTCATTTGGGGTTCAAAAGTCAACAGTTCAATAATTGGCATCTTATTACACCACACATCTCTTTACTTTTTATTATGTTCTTTATTCTATTATAATATATATATATATAATGAAATTTGCGTGTAGATTTACTTATTTGTTTGTATTCCGCACACACTGTTGTGAGGAATGAATGAGGAGGCATTATGAAGGATTGTCTTTGAATATTTTCTGTAATAAATTATTGGTAATACTTTGCCGGAAAACTGAATCTATATAGTCTGTTGCTGTCATTACCACGATATACATGTACATGTAGATATCGGGGTTATTTTATCCTGCTGATCACTAGCCTCGTATCTGCGGGCACTGGTTAATGCATTCGTTTGTGTGTAATTTTAAAATGCTAACTACTTTTTCGTTAGCGTATGGTTATCACTCAAAATTCGCCCGAATATTGTGGACCTTATTTAATCTGAGCTCATGACACAGTTTTTCGAAATTCGATTTTGATATTAGCGTAATGAGACAATTTAGTCATGAAATACGTCACATCGTGGATGAATGCGGTGATATTATACTCGCACGAGGCTGTAGCGACAATTTCCACAGAACTTACAAGTCAACAATAATAACACGCAGATAATAGGAGTAGTATTAGTAGCCTTGGGCAGTCAGTCGACGGGTCACGCGTAGTGGCTCTGCGCCGCCTACGTCGAGAATTGGAAAACGATGAAGGAAGCCCCCCACATTTAGGGCGTAATGAAAGAAAAGACGCGGAATGAGGTAATTAGTATAGATCAATTAACGGAATAATTAAAATAAATAAAAAGGGGAGGGGCGCCTATACCAGATATAAAAACGATGAAGGAAGCCCCCCACATTTAGGGCGTAATGAAAGAAAAGACGCGGAATGAGGTAATTAGTATAGATCAATTAACGGAATAATTAAAATAAATAAAAAGGGGAGGGGCGCCTATACCAGATATAAAAACGAGGCTAAAAACCTGTCTGCCGCCGCCTACGTCGAGAATTGGAAAACGATGAAGGAAGCCCCCCACATTTAGGGCGTAATGAAAGAAAAGACGCGGAATGAGGTAGTTAGTATAGATCAATTAACGGAATAATTAAAATAAATAAAAAGGGGAGGGGCGCCTATACCAGATATAAAAACGAGGCTAAAAACCTGTCTGCCGCCGCCTACGTCGAGAATTGGAAAACGATGAAGGAAGCCCCCCACATTTAGGGCGTAATGAAAGAAAAGACGCGGAATGAGGTAATTAGTATAGATCAATTAACGGAATAATTAAAATAAATAAAAAGGGGAGGGGCGCCTATACCAGATATAAAAACGAGGCTACGAAATCTGATAACGAGGCTACATACGACAAGCATATACGCGAAAGAAACAACCGGGAATACAAATAGGAACTGATACCAGAATACGGTACGTGCTCTGTTCGTCCTTGAAAGATGGAAGAAATAATGAATATCCCCCCCGTGGGAATACAGATTAAAAAGTAGAATTCCATGCCTTTTCCATGACTTTGGCCATTTTCATCAAATTCCAAGACTTTTCCAGGCCTGGAATTTAGAAATTAAATTCCATGACATCAAAGCCGTCACTGGGGGCTATCACACATCGCTACAGTCTCGTGCGAGTATAATATCCTCCAATATCACCACATTCATCCACAATGTGACGTATTTCATGACTAAATTGTCTCATTACGCTTTATCCAAATCGAATTTCGAAAAACTGTGTCATGATCTCAGATTAAACTAGAAAATAGAGCCACTACGCGTGACCCGTCGACTGACTGCCCAAGGCTACTAATACTACTCCTATTATCTGCGTGTTATTATTGTTGACTTTTCTTTACGAGAAGGAATATACCATTGTAAAATGGGGGAATCAAACAATGACACGGCAATAACTTTGAAAGTTTACGAATATATGAAAACAATAATGGCTGTAAATTACCAGCAATTGATCAGTAAAACATGTTATAATCACTGTAGTGTAGGTCCACTCAAATCTGCTTCTCCGTATTAAACTAAATATTATTTTTCTTACGTAATGTTGATGTGCCCACTGCAAATTGCAACCGGGTGGCAGAGTCGCCGAGTCTACATTAATTCATCATGATCACGCGACATGTTGTGTTACTCCCTATTATATTACCACGTGGTAGTAAAAACTTGAATTACCTACTGCAATACTACAGAGGGAGTGACAATTCACAGATAACAGCAACAACATTGTCAGACGAAATCGGATGACATTTTTTGTGTGTGAGAAACTGCTACGCTACTACAACGATAAATAGAGAAATACAACTCAGAAATTATGGATTTGTATGGCGTTTTTGAACAAGACTAACACATTTTAGAGGAATAATTGACCAGTCACAACTGAATGCATTTTCGTAGGTAGTTTATAGCTTTCTTGATGATATTTCCTGGCGACTAGTTGGCAATTGTTTAGGTCGCTAATGAATGGCGATTGCGTGTGGAAATATGATCGCATAGGCAAATATTTGGGCGCATTTGCGACCGATTTGGTCGCTATTTACAGGGTTGGCGCCAAGGGACTGAAACGAAAATTGCCACCGACAAGAATGTAAATTAAAATGCTTTTATTTTATGAGTTTTTTACGGTACATGAAGTGATTTTGACAACACATCTTGAAGCATCGATCGGCTTTTCTCAAATCAAATCTGACATCAGCGTATTTTCTACTATTTGCATTGATACAATCGCCATATTTTTAATTTAATCCTTGCCATCCATTTCAGATTTACTCACATTAACTGTAAGAACATATTAATTTCAATACTGAATGGGGATATTTGAATGATTTGTGTGGATAAAAAAAAGAAAAATGTCATTTATCGCTGGTATTTTGTAGTCCGTCGAGAAGTCCCACTCGCCCAGGGAGGTATAGAGCGCCACCAGCGAGAACCGACATGCCCGAAATACACTTATTGGCTATATTACTCCTGTTTTATGCTTTCATAATGTATCGTGGTTCTGCATCGTTGATGCCCTCGTTTTATATGTAATCATGATCTTAAAGGAAATCCTTTACCATGAGACTTTAGTGCTCAGATATGTAGCATTATTATTATACAGACCACATCTGTAGGTTATAGTTTTTAAAAGTGCCGCGTTAAGACAAAATCGGCTTTAGAAAGGAAAACAATCACCTGAATGGACTGGACGTCGCCATGTTCATCGAAGCTCTAATGAAACAGACCACATCTCCATTTCATGTATTGAATGCCTGCGTGCTTGTGTGCAGCGGACCTGTTGCTGATGAGACAGTTCTATATAGTAACGATGACGTCACAATATTGGGTATGGCTATCCCATCAGCACTTTCGACACAGACAACCTGTGCAATAATCACAGGTTGGAGATGTGCAGTTTAAATTTGTTTTATTGAACATTTTAGTCAATTATCTAATGTACAGGGTGAATCAAAAAGAATTGTGCACGATTTGAAACGGCGATTTGACCTTGATGCGTGCATTGAACCATGGAATTATTGTTGTCTGTATAAAGCGTTGTTAATCTAGTTTATCCTCCCCCCAAAATGAAAGTAATCGACTTAAAAATAAGTAAACTGTCCGCATTGTTCGCCATTCTAATGGGATTTAACTGCAGCATGATGATATGGAGTGAGAGTCTACAAGCAAGGTATTGTTGTGCCTGTAATTGATTACAGGTTCCTGGTATATTAAATGAGCCAAAGGTGGAAACACATTGTAGAAATGAATAATACTTCACAAACTAAAAATATTGCACAAATAAAATATTCTGAAGACATTTTGTTTCTTGATAATTACACTGAAAAGTCATTCACATTTGCCTTTAGGTTCACAAATTATACGGTATGAGTTACGGTCTTCTGCTAAAGGTGTTTTTTAAGACATAAAATAAAATGTTAGCTTCCTTGCAAATTGAAATAGAAAAAATCTAGTTGTTTGCTGATATTAATGTTTTTTAATGAAGCCTTCCATCGACATGGCCACCATTTTGCCGAAGACATCATCCCTTACCAACATACATGTATGTTGCGAATAGCTCGTCTAACCATTCCTCTGTATGTAGCGCTGTAGCTTGTCAATTCGGCTCTGACACGTGCCTCCACTTCTAAAAGACTTCTTGTCTTCTTGTTCTGTGACAGGTGATGCTTGTATTCAAATTTGCCTTTTTATTTGACAGCTCAATATCAGACTTTTAATTACTTATTCCAGAGTGAAAGAATGATTTCAGGAACATTTTGACAATTAATGTGATGATAATGACCATTTTAGCGAAACCAATTTTACTGTGTTAATCCCATTGGAATGGCGAAAAACGTGGTCAGTTTACGAAACTTGCCAGTTTGATTGTTTTTCAGTCGATTATTTTCATTTTTCGGGAGGATAAACTAGATTAACCACGTTTTATACAGGCAACAAAAATGCCATGGTTCAATGCACGCATTAAGGTCAAACTGTCGATTCAAATCATGCACAATTATTTTTGATTCACCCTGTATATTGACATATGTTCAATTAATTAAACTGGTCAAATGCTAAAAATGGCATTCACAAATTTTCTGAAAACTTAACCAGTTAAAAACTTATAATAAATAAATGGAATTTGTTGACACTTTTATTGAGTAAAATTGCACTGATAGTATGTATAAATGTCTCACTGTTACATTAAGCGTGCACACTTCATGAAGGAATTTTCCCTCAAATTCTCACCATTTGATAATTCTATAACTTTTAAATTGGAACTGTACAATGCTAGATTTAGAAAACCCCATCCATGAAAGTGATCTCGCATGATCAATGTTTTCTGTCACCTATGCTGCGAATTGTTTAGAGTTTTGTGATTTTAAACTCAACATCGGGTATCTTTACTATCTGGTGCACTCAAATACACTCACTCCTTTGTATTCATAGATACACAATAGGTCAACACAATATCAAAACATTTTATTTCTTGCAACATTTTATTTTGGCTTTCTTAATCACAATAATATCCCTAGAGAAGTTCACACACAATACAAATACATCACGCATTGCATATTAAGTGATATGCAACATTTTAACGTGTAATGAACCATATGGCTTTAACAAATATAAGAATGTCGCAAACATGAGGCAAACATGTTGTTAGAAGTTTTCCCGGGGTGCTCAGTGGTCATTACAAGAGGGGTATCATGCGTGTCCAAGAAATCACATAATTAGGGTAGTTTTTCAAGCTGGGGCACGTTACGTGAATAGGGTATCAAACAAGACAAGAAAAAGGGTATACTTTTTTACATAATTGGCTTTCATATTTAGGGTTCTTATTTGCTCCATGACTGAGGATTTATTATAAATAGCCATGATACATAGACAAGTAATATTTCTTAAATTGTATCAACGCAAATATCTGATAATCAGCTCGGCATTTATTTCATAATTAGATTAGTTCCTCTTGATCGTGTCACATATGTGTATTACACGATTTTAACATTTTCTTGAGAAATGTGAAATTTTCACAACCACTTTGCCGCAACATGTTAAGAACCTTATGGCTTTCACGAACACAGTTTTAACTGCAATGGGATATTATTTGGAATGAGTTGTGAAAGACATTAGGTTAATAATGTATTGCAGCAACATGTGAACATTTCACAATACTTTGACCACTTGCCTATACAGGGTGTGTCAAAAAAGTGTCCCATGAATTAATTAAAAATACATCCCATGTTTTTATCTTTTAAAAAAATAGACTGTTGGTAAGCCCTACAAGTCTTCTGTCAAATACATGTGATCCCATTGAATTTCACCACATAACTACCGAAATATGATCAATTCAGTAACAAGAGTGTGAATCTCACTTTGGCCACTTTTGAAGAAAATAATGACTTTCACCTGAAAAAACTGCCTTTGTGATTCTGATAATAATTATAGGATATGTCAATACATTCTTTAAAATATATCCAAAATCCAAATTTTCTATGATTTGTCATGCATAATATAGATGAAAATATGTTTTCTGCTCAAGTTCAACTATTGATTATTATTTATTTGATTGATTATGTTCAATTACACATTGAATGATGGATTCTAATAAAAGAGTTCTCTTAACAGGGCCAATACTGAATTTGGCATGCCCGAGTAGATTGGCCATAATTTGATAACGGAAGCTCCAAAATGGATAGAAAACATTCTTATGACATATTTAAGATTTCTGAACATGATTATTTTTTAAATATTTTTCGTGGCCAAAAAAAAAAAAAATCCTTTTTTCATGTGGGGCACTTTTTTGACGCACCCTGTATAAACATATAAAAAAGAAAAGGGTGCAATTTGTGAGCCACAATATATACAAAATATCCCTATAATTTGCAATATGAGGTAGCCAAAGGCACGTTAATCAAGATTGGTCCACTGTAATTATTGTAAATGTCGAAAAACAAACACGATCTGTCTTTTATAGATATTGTACAAATTAAACACACACAGCCACAGGGCTTGAATTAAGTGGCCAATAGAAGGTTTTTTCACTGTGGATATATAACAAAAAATATTAGTTTCGGATTCCCAAACCAAATTGCGAAACTGGGAACAAGTCATTTTCAGGAAAAGTTGTTCCATGCCCTCTGCATAATTTAATCATCTTATTACAATTTTGGCCTAGAATGCCTTTGGAGGCCAAATTTCAAGTATTGATACGCTTAAAGGAGGTGTCCACCAAGCGTGGACCGTCCGCAATCTCCTCGTAGGTGCAAACCCATGCAATGGGGTTGTAGATAAATATGGCTAAGACGCCCTCTTCTATCTATATTGCCATAGTAATATATCGTCGTTGGTTAGGCGTAGAGAATCTGTTTCAGGCGTCCGCATTTGGATATCACCAGAAATTGTGTCCGCATTTAGGAGTGTGCGTTTTTGTTTAATACATAATAGCTACTCCTAGTCCTTGCTTGGTCACTTAATTCAAGGCTTGAACACTGGCACCAGTCATACACAATTCAAAACAATAATTGAGGACCCTAGATCTAAAAGGGGGTTAAGTCACATTGAGAAAAATGGCAAAAACTGGGTTTCATTGTGTCCATGTGTGGACTTGACCCACTCGGGTTGTACCTCCCATGGACTATTACACAGCTTTACCACATGACTTTACTGTAACATTTGAACAGAGGGTGCAGAGATCCTCCTTGAAGCAGAAACTGATACTAACTACAATTTCACAAGATTGTGACTTAACCCCCTTTTAGATCTAGGGTCCTCAATTGTACAATCAAACACACTTACACTCTCCAGTCATATAATAATTATATAATTGTA
Source organism: Ophiura sarsii (assembly GCA_035610835.1). Classification (NCBI taxonomy): domain Eukaryota; kingdom Metazoa; phylum Echinodermata; class Ophiuroidea; order Amphilepidida; family Ophiuridae; genus Ophiura; species Ophiura sarsii. Next base: position 53,698,531 of record CM069450.1, on the reverse strand, counting down.
CATTATCAAACACACACATCAGTATTTCTTGTAAGGCACTGTAGTTAAATTCCCAATTTCTCCTTGTGATGGAAGACAAAGATCATTTAAGTACTGGAATACTAGGTGATCTAGTTAAGCATATCATTCACAAAATAAGATTAATTTAATTCTACTAGTACTTGTACATTTCGTATTGGTCCTTGGTCTGGTCTGGGGAAAGTCTGCACGTTCAGATTTAAATATAGTGCAATGGTCTGGTCCAACCAAGACAAACATTTTGATTTGGGCAGGATCAGGTCAAAAAAACTTTAAAATGGTTCAAAATAGGCAAAGCTCAAAGAATTAACTGCACGGAAACTTCCACTTTAAGGGAAGTGTCAACCCTATTATTTTGATGATCAACTTTTGCTTCTAAGTTTGAGAATATTGAATAAAAGTACATAAAAGTATACATTTTTAGAAAGGAAATTTGATAAGGAAGCCGATGGTGATATCAATGTGATACCAAATAAACTAAATTTTAAGAAATGAACCAAAAAGCCATTTTTTTACCCCACATTTTTCAGACAGCATAACTATAAAATAAAAAATGGTAATTTGTTCTAATATACGTTTTTGTAAACAAAACAATTTTGTCTAGGAGGCAATTTTTTCTTTTTCCAAAATAAAGCTTGGTTTTGGAAATATTGCTAAAAACATCGGAAAAGTGTAAAAGTCGTGTTTTTTTGCGTACATTTCGCTAGAAATGGATGCATATCTCGAGTTTAAAATCCATAATCGAAAAAATAAAAAATTGCCTCCTAGCGCTGAAAGTCCTCTACACAATGGTAGTAAAAGCTTACCTGATAGTTTGATACATTTTTAGTTATGTTGTCTGAAAATTCGTAAAATTCCTTCAAATTTGAACTTCTAGAAAACATCGATTTAGTAAAAATATTGACATTTTCCACCATTTAAAGCTAAATGTTCACGGAACACACGGGCGTGTATACTAAAAAGCGAGTATACTATTATGAACAATCATAATAAACTATCAGATTCAATTTATATTGTCACAATGTGAAGAAATTGGAAGAAAACTGAAATTTAAATGATCGTAAGATTGGCCTTTGTTTACATTTTAGACATTGTTTTGCGCTCTTTTGTTTTTCACGTCTACGTCGCGGATATTAAGCGGCGCGTCTAGTATTACGCGCGGGAAGTTTCAGCGCGCGACGCAATGATCGAACAGCTGTCGCAGCATTTGAAAAGCGCGGAACTCCGCTTAAATTCCCGCCAAATAACTATGCGCCTTTTCCCGACTCAAACTTACCAAAACAACAATTTTAAATCACCCAAAAGAACGGGAAATAATAGCTTCCGACTAGTAACTTATGATGGTAATGATAGAATACATATAAAAGTATAAAATAATAGAGAAATATGAAATTCAATTTTTGAAACAAGTGCCGGGTTGACACTGCCCTTAACAGTATACCGCTTTCTGTCAGGTCGGCATGGATCAGGTCAGGGGTAAACATATTTGGGCTCTTTAATGTTAATGGTTCACAAAGAAACGTTTCCCATAGGTCTTTACTTTTTATAACAAAACATGCGATGGTTTGGTTGTAACAGTGATATCATCGCTGTTCTGTCAAAACCTTGTATGTTTTACGGCCCTTCAGCATGTATAAAGTAAAACTACCCAAGAGTTATGTATAGGAAGTTTTGCTTTATACATGTTCAGGGCAAGAGCACTTACAAGGTTATGTGTTTTGGACCCTTTAACATGTTTAGAGCAGAATGCCCAAAGGTTATATAAAGGAAATATTACTTTATACATGTATGCTGAAGGGCCAGGTAGAGATATGAGGTTTTCAGAGCAGCGACGATATTGTACTAAAATAGAGGTAACAATAGTACTAGTACTACTGAAGTACATTACTGCAACTTAACGCTTTCCACGCGGCTATTATTATTACCATACACAAAACAGATTTTTCAGAAACCTTTCATAATTTTCAGAGTCTATCTCAAAGATTACTGACCAAACACTAGGCATGTTTGTACTTATTTCAATGCATTTCTCATGGTGATTCCAAATATGGTAATGCAATACAGCAATGTTGACATTTTTGAAACATTTTGTGAAATTTTGGAATGTCGTCTGCAGCTGCCTGCCGCGTGGAAAGTGTTAAGGCGCATTCATACTCTCGCCGTTGCGCATCGGCCGACATTGCATCAACTCGCGTCGATACCGGTCGACGTCGGCCGATGCGCAACGACGCGAGTATGAACGCGCCTTTATGGTGCAAAGGAACATAAACCTTTTCTAAGGCTATAATATTAGATAGTGTTATTTTTTGTTTATACAGCTACCAAAATAATAGAATGATCTCTAAAATTATGGTTTTGAGATCAAAAAAATATAAATATAACAATGGAATTGGTACTAAAAGAAACCCTACTAAAGTGCAATACTGCAATTGATGGTTCTGGCAAACAAAAACATTTAAAGACTAATATTAAAGTAGTGTTAAGGTTGAATGTTCTCAGTCTCAGTCATTCTGGAACTTACGTTTTACAACTGCTACATTGTGTGTGAAACCATCACACTTCATCAGGCAACGTGACTCGCTGATGATGTTGGATCATGTGATGGAAGAAGACGGCTTGGAACTCAGCGGTCTTCACTCATCTAAAGGACTACGGTCATGACTTTGAGTTTAAGGATGTTGTAATCCTTGACCAGGAGGATCAGTGGCACAAATGAGGAGTGAGGGAAGCCATCTGGAACAGGGTTGGTCGACCTTCTTTGGACAAGATGGGAGGTTTATCCTTGTAAGACAGCACGAAAATAACCTAGCACCAAATCCTCTATTGAGGGATTAAAGGATTATACAGCTTTAATCCGTAATAGGTCTGGACACTAGTCTAACTTATAAATATCTTACACCAAGGAAACACCAGATGGGAGGACTATGATTTCAGCTATCACGCACCTGCGATCGGGCCCTTCAGGGTATTTCAAGCAGTCTTCTTCCACCATGTGAACCAACATCATCAGCGGGTCACGTTGCCTGATGAAGTGTGATGGTTTCACACACAATTTGGCAGTTGTAAAACGCAAGTTCCAGAATTAATTTAATTTATCATTCTTAATAAGTGGTGTTATTTTTCTTTCACATCCACTAAAAATAACTGAATGAACTTTATATTTAAACATCTCATATATCATACATATGAATACATACAAGTTAGAAAATAAATACTCTCGAGAAGCCGTGATGGTAGACAGTTGCATTATAAACCTCTCCTCCCAGGAGTGAAAAACTCTGAATGATAAACCTCTCCTCCCAGGAGGGAGGGAAGATCTCTGCTTTTTCCTTCCTCTGGGGAAGATGACATGGGTGGTTGTTTACTGGAAGATAGACTAACTGGAATTTTGTTCCATTATGAAAGAATCCAAATGGGTTATTCCATTTCAAAAGAATCCAGCTAAGGTCAGCGTAAGAATGAGCTATGGTTTGCGATGGTTTCCAGTTTTCAATACGATTTATAATATACAACCGGGTTCCAAAGTATCGGCAATCAATTATTTCCTTTCATCCTTCCGCTACCATTATCGAGGTTCATATCAAATCCACACACACCCATTACCTTAATCTTCCCCACAGGAGTGAATTTTAAATGGGGTTACCTGTAATGGTGACTCTATTTGAAATATTCACTCCCTGGGTCGAAGATTAAGGTTATGTCTTCCATAAGGGGTGTATGGATTTCAATTAAAATAGCCCATAGAAATAGAATGCCACAAGAATCAAAATTCTCACAAAATTATAGTGTACGGAGAATCTTTGCGTGAATAGATGATTGGATTCAAGCTGAAATTCTTACCCTGTCTGGGATCGATGGAAAGTGCTAGTTATTCTCGAGAAGAGAAAATAATTGCATTTCAATCGTCTGCCTGTGAGAAGAGGGGATGTTATTGTCATGGTAATCCTCTCCCTCCTTTGAGAAAGGAAAACTATGGTATCATTGACCGCACTTTACCCCAAAGGGAATCAGCTGATATGGTAAACTTCTCTTTCCAAGAGTGAGCTAGCATGGCCAAGTAAGCTGCCATGCTAGCTCACTCCCTCATAACTTGTCTTATTTGCCTTCTTCTGTGCAGTGGGTCAATAAAGGCGTGTTCAGACTTCCGCCGTTGCACATCGGCCAACGTCGACGGATAACATTTGACATTGTTTCAACCTGTGCACCGATATCCGTCGACGTTGGTCGATGCACAGCGACGGGAGTATGAAAATGCCATAAGTGTAACAGTTATAACTTAAGTGTAACAGTTATCACTTAAGTGTAACAGTTATCACTTAAGTATAACAGTTATCACTTAAGTGTAACAGTTATCACGTAAGTGTAACAGTTATCACTTAAGTGTAACAGTTATCACGTAAGTGTAACAGTTATCACTTAAGTGTAACAGTTATCACTTAAGTGTAACAGTTATCACTTAAGTGTAACAGTTATCACTTAAGTGTAACAGTTATCACTTAAGTGTAACAGTTATCACTTAAGTGTAACAGTACTCACTTAAGTGTAACAGTTATCACTTAAGTGTAACAGTTATCACTTAAGTGTAACAGTTATCACTTAAGTGTAACAGTTATCACTTAAGTGTAACAGTTATCACTTAAGTGTAACAGTTATCACTTAAGTGTAACAGTTATCACTTAAGTGTAACAGTTATCACTTAAGTGTAACAGTTATAACTTAAATGTAACAGTTATCACTTAGTGTAACAGTTATCACTTAAGTGTAACAGTTATCACTTAAGTGTAACAGTTATCACTTAAGTGTAACCGTTATCACTTAAGTGTAACCGTTATCACTTAAGTGTAACAGTTATCACTGAAGTGTAACAGTTATCACTGAAGTGTAACAGTTATCACTGAAGTGTAATAGTTATCACTGAAGAGTAACAGTTATCACTTAAGTGTAACAGTTATCACTTAAATGTAACAGTTATCACTTAAATGTAACAGTTATCACTTATGTGAAAAAATTATCACGTAAGTGTAACAGTTATCACTTAAGTGTAACAGTTATCACGTAAGTGTAACAGTTATCACTTAAGTGTAACAGTTATCACTTAAGTGTAACAGTTATCACTTAAGTGTAACAGTTATCACTTAAGTGTAACAGTTATCACTTGAGTGTAACAGTTATCACTTGAGTGTAACAGTTATCACTTGAGTGTAACAGTTATCACTAGAGTGTAACAGTTATCACTAGAGTGTAACAGTTATCACTTAAGTGTAACAGTTATCACTTAAGTGTAACAGTTATCACTTAAGTGTCACAGTTATCACTTAAGTGTAACAGTTATAACTTAAGTGTAACAGTTATAACTTAAGTGTAACAGTTATAACTTAAGTGTAACAGTTATAACTTAAGTGTAACAGTTATAACTTAAGTGTAACAGTTATAACTTAAGTGTAACAGTTATAACTTAAGTGTAACAGCTATCACTTAAGTGTAATAATTATCACTTAAGTGTAACAGTTATCACTTAAGTGTAACAGCTATCACTTAAGTGTAACAGTTATCACTTAGTGTAACAGTTATCACGTAAGTGTAACAGTTATCACTTAAGTGTAACAGCTATCACTTAAGTGTAATAGTTATCACTTAAAAACACCTATTGTGCAGTGGTGTCAGCACAAGTAATCTTAACGCACTCAGGTGTATGGGTGTATGTAGGTACATGAAAGATTAAATTTCAGTACTTGTGTAAACACATACACACTTTGAATTACTGCACAGAGGAGGGCCAATGATAAGATTATTGAGAACAGGAGATCATGGCCGATCTAAACCCCCTCTCCCTTAATCTGTTCATGTAATAGTTAATGATGATAACTCGATGTTGTCATTTGCGTCCGACGGTGGTCCCATGACAGTCGGATCAATTACTGAGAAGTCTATAACAATCTGTCTTTGGTTTGGTATGTATTGCCTGGGAGAAAGAGAAATGATAGAAGAAAAACATATAGATTAATAATTGAGAACCTGATATTAAGCCTTTAATAGAAGCAGGTGTTTCTTTTTCCAAAACACTAAAACAGGAAAATGAAAATGGGAGTCGATTTTATGATTGATTTATTGTTGCTTTTTATTTCATTCACAGATTTTTCATCATCAAAATATCTTTAAAAAGATAGTTATTTGAATTTTCATGTGTTTGTCTCATTGGGCAAATCTAAAGATAAAAGAACATCAAACTAAATCCTCTCCCTGGACGTGTTTTTTTTGTGGGAAATATCAGGAGAGAAAAACAGGTCAAATTTGAGAGGGGGATAGGCTGGATCGAACCCAGGTCGCTCACATGGAAGTCTGACACCTAACTGATTGCGCCACAGAGTCAGCTAGAAAATCTTAACATTTTCTTTGCCATATGATAGCCCGTCTGATCGTGCCACGAGATTAGGGATCGCAAGCTTCCAGCATCTAGCAGTGTAGTGAATTTTTGTATTGAGATAGGTGAGGGTTGATGGTTGTAGAATTTGTTAGATCTTTGTTGTTGTTTTCCCATCATTTTCTGATTTTTTTTCAATCTTGATTTCAAAGAGCCTACTATTGGGGATTGTTTTGGTCAAAAACCAAACACTCAAAACATTCAGTGGTATTGTAAGAAGGGAACACATCATCTATAGTTTAATCAGTTCCAAATTGGGGTCTTGCCTTCATGTAAGCACTCACGAATCTTGAATTTCGAACTTTGAGATGAGGACGCCCTTTGCTGACAGGCTGTTGATGCTGTTCTCAATTAAAAATAATAGAGTATTTATTTTAACAAAGAAAGGCTACAGATGGACTCGAACCACTAACCTCTGGTCTATAAGCCTAATTCCTGACCACTACGCTATGCAAGCCGATCTGCCGAGAAGCCGTTCATTATCATGAAAATAAAATCTTAACGCCCTCTATAGCCGAACGATATTTGCTATGTTATAGAGGGCGCTACCATTTTTATTTTCGTGAGCGCTTACATGAAGGTTTAACCCAAATTGGTGAGAATTATTTGTTTTTTATCTCTCCGCGCGCAATAGTAATCCAAGAGTATGACCGCAATGATGGCCACACGCACACTGTTGTGGATGCACATACACGTCACACATGTGATGTACAGTGCGTTGTTGCCTTGATCCGCGCCCACGTCCTCCTGTATTCATTAGCTGCTGTAATGAGGCTTTGCCAATTTGGAACTGATTAAACTATAGTGGTATTGTAAGAAGGCAACACATCATCTAGTATCTTAAACATTTTCCTGAAGATTTATTTAAGATGGCCACCAAATGACCAATGTGAAGCACAACTCACTTGTATTCAACACCCGCTAAATCCAGCATCTTTTTTGATGCCTTTGTTTCTGGTTTGCTGCCATGTTTATCTGAGAAATACAGGACCTTCTGGATACCCGATTGGATGATGAGTTTGGCGCAGTTATTGCATGGGAACAACGCAACGTAAATGGTACAGTTCTTCACGTTTGCCGAATTCTTGTTCATGATGGCGTTCATCTCGGCGTGGCACACTGGAATGAAATTATAAAGCAAGTTAAAGCAATATCAAATAATCATTTTCAAATTTGTACAATTTTTTTTTTTCTCTCTCTAATAATAAACTTATCAGATCAGGAAAGACTTTCCTGGGCCCTATTTTATGAAGGTCAAGATTAATCTTAAGTTCGTAAGGTAAGAGGAGTTCCTATTAAATTCTTCTTAAATAAAGAATGACAACTCTTCTTAGGATAAGGAGAATATTACCTTAGAATGTAAGAAGAATTCCTTAGCCTTGGATCTCTTCTTGTTATTAGTTACGAAGGAACTTGATGGGGGTAACTTTAGAAGGATAGAAGATTAAAAATATTCGTAACTTAAGAGTTCAGCTTCAATACTCCATCTGTTACCCTAGTCCGAGACTAACAAGGATGTATGAGAAATTATGCCATTTTAAAATGTGACAAATTACAAGATTAAATGCACATTCCAATTGAAACATGATAGTTCAGAAATATTGTTGATGGCAACCTATGGCAACCCCGGGGTTCTCACAACCCTTTGTCAACCAATAGGAGGTTTCTTGGATGACGAAACAAAAAACACCCTGTTTTACCAACTTAGTTCTACAGATTTTCAGACATTTTTTCAAAAATCAAATCAAATTTAAGAAATAAAAGTTAATAAAATTCAAACATTTCCTAAATAATTTAGAAAATTGAAACAAAAATCGCATAATCAAAAATGATGGGTTGGTCGGGCCTAGTTTTTGACAATAACTTCTTATACATACCAAAAGGATATTTGGTTTCCAATGGATCATCAGCTTCCTTGGTCCATGGTAGGGCATTATCACTGCAACCGTTAGGCATACCATTATACCCAATGCCAACTATCTTCTTGTCCTCGTTCACAATACAAGCACCAACCTTACGGGAATAAACAAATGGCAATTATTTAATCATTTCAATTTTACTTGAAAAAAAAACGCATTGAAAGGTACACACAGACAGGAGGATGGAGTTGGCGTTCAGCCGATATCCATCATAATTCCATCCTCCTCAGGCATTAGACAAATCACAAAACACATTAAAACTGATATATATAATATCCAATTACAACTAAAAGTAAATACCACAATAAAACTGGAGCATGATAGCCACAGATGGAGCTGACCTAAGGGTGGCGAATCACCCCTTGGTCATCTAATTTGAAATATAAAAGATAACCATTGACAAAAATGCACAGATCATGAATCGACAAAACAAACATTAACCCTAACCCCAAGTGGGAATAAAACTAATATCAGAGGAGAAAAACATACCCTTTGTGGGAGTCCCATGGAGTCAGCATAAAAGTAAACAAATGCACAGATTTGACTAAATAAAACCATTTCAAATGAATCTAACTATAAATTAGCATGCCATAGAGTGATTTAGCTGACGAGTTTTTTGTTTTTAAGTAAGATTATTATTATTTTGTCAATCTTATTTTCAGGATTTGGGAAGGTGATTTTTGTTCCTGGGACTCAACATTTTAGAGCGGGACTTGATTTCCCGAGACTCGATACTACCCTTATTCCGTAGTAATATATGTATAGTAGACTATCATGGGCTTACCATACTTCTTTCGTAGGATTAAAATCGCTACTTCGACACCAACGACCTAGCTGGTTATAAGTGGTTATAACATTTGAATTGGGACACAAAAATTAAGTCGGAATACCTGTACTTAAAACAAAGCTAATTTGTGATAGCGTACTCATAGTCATAGGTAACACCCAAATTGTACAATACCTGTGAACTTGGATCTTTGCTTCGCTGTGCCGAAAGAAATGCTACCGACATGAAATAATCATCCCATTGGATGTAGTTTTGTCGCTTCTTATTCATATCAGGTTTGGTTGTAGGTCTGTAAAAAATAATAAATTAAAAATAAATTAACATTTATTCATATTATATAAAGAGTTTTTACGGGCTCGCCGTCGGACAAGTTTAAAACTGTCAAGCTTTCGTCAGGATTAGCTCTGACTTCTTCAGGACCAAATTATATAACATTAAGCAAAACATAGAGATTGCCACTTTTCTATTATTATATCATCATTTGGGCTGCCCCTTGCCTGATGATATGAGAGTATCAGTAGGGGCCCCTTTTTTATTTGTGAAAGATTGGTGATGGCTCCTCGCTGCTCCTTAGGATTGGCCTCCAATTTGATGATCCACTTCTTAGAAAAACCCTCCGTCTCCTTCCTCTGAGAAAGCTTTCTATCCAGTTTAGGGCGCGGCATCAGATGCCAAGATGTTTAAGCTTGTACATGTACATTTGTAAAGCAGGCGAACATGAGGAACTGTGTCAAAAGCCTTGCGGAAATATAGATACATCGAATCAACACATAGTCTTTGGTCCAGTCAAACAGGCACTCGAGGAGTTGTGTTATAAATATGAAGAGGTAAAGTTAGCTATATAAATTTGTCAAACGATCTTCACAGATCAGTGATCGCACTACTTTTGTAGTCTGTAGATGGTAGTAGACAAGTGGCAGTCTACGTTATTTCCATTAGTCATGGGCAGGCCTGGAAATAGCACCCGCCCATAGCGGGTAACTTTTGCGTCGGGTGGGTGAAGATACAAAAGTACCCTCCTGGCAGATACAAATTTTGGAACTCACTATGTAAATGTGCTACACTGGCTGGTGGGTTTTCTGTTCGGCAGGTATTTTTTGGGAGTTACCTGCCTGACTGGCTGAAAAATCTGAAATTCCAGCCCTGGTCATGGCCCATGGGGCAGTCCTTTTGAATATAATTTCATGTAAATATATGATCCTTTAAAATGTTCCCGATTTTGACATTCCACCTTAAAATTAAAAGGTAGGCATGATCATAACATTTTGAGCATAAAAGTATCTCTTTGAAAATGGAATACATGGAAACAAAGTACTTTTCTATATAAAAAAAAATGATGGTTCAACCATGTCTCTGCAGACTGATTAATCACAAAGCTATAACCAAATGAAGTTTGCCTGATATTGCTCAAAACTGGTCAAGTCATGCAAGTTTTAAACCATTTTAGGTAAAAATAGAGCCTAGAGGCCTGAGGGCATTTTTTAAGAAAAGTTTTCAATAAATAGAGATAGTATTGTTTTAATCAAGTTTTGCTGTGTTTTTGTGAGTAGAAACAACAATAATGGTAATGTTTAATGTTCATCTTGAATTCTGAAGTAAATTAAAAAAATTAAAAAAATGTCAACACCACTTTGAATAGACTTTGTGCCCCTTTATAGGCTTTAACTTCTCATTCCTTGCAGGTGGCCAAATTGTCCAGCCCTGGCAAATGCCCGCTAAGTGGGCATATTTGCCAGTATTTACAGTTAAAGGGATATTATGTGATCTTATCCATAGGACGCTATCAATCCTCGAAAGAAATTGGAAGCAGATTTTCTTGCAGATTTACTTTACTTTTCTGATCATAAATAAATCATAAATACACTCGGCAAAAGAAGTTCTTGGACACTTAAATTAAATTAATATTTAATAGAATATATATAATTATATATATGATTATATAATATAATTGTATATCAAAATAAGCAAAAAGTAATCCTCTAACAGCTTAACATGGAATTTAGTCATGATCACTCATGCATGACAGATCCCATTCACTTGACAATGGCAAGAAGATTGCAACAAATTGGATAATCCCTCCATTCAAATGACTGTAAATGCTCATTTTTTGCAATTTCCTTTTACGCACCTACCATTGCTTAATGAATGTGCTCAGCCATGCATGAATGCATACATCTTAATTTCATACAGACAAGATAGAGAATTATTGTCTGCTTATTTTGACATGCAATTGTTTAATTTATATTAAATATTTATGTGAAATATTTGAACTTCAATGAGTGTCCAAGAACTTCTTTTGCCGAGTGTATATTAAAGAGTGAATTTAGAGTAAAATTTGAAAATAGATTGTACAATCTATTTTTCAAACCATGATTTTGAAGTAATTAGGAATCGTATCGATCTGTAACTTAGAAGATCTTTTTGATTTATGATCAAAAATGCAAATCTGCAAGAAAATCTGCTTTCATAGTAAAAATTAATGATAGAGGGCGCTACTTGGAAAAGATCACATAATATGCCTTTAATCCAAAAGTAGCGCTTCCACACAAAAAATGGCATATTCTACCCTTCATATATCAATTGTTTAACTCAATACCTAAATATTTTGTGTCGCTTCAAAAAAATCTTGGTTGCGTTTTGCCAGAAAAATGATGAAATTTCAGTCATTTTGTGGAAAGTGGACATTTTGCCAGTATTTGCAGTTAATCCAAAAGTAGCGCTTCCACACACAAAATGGCATCTTCTATCCTTCATATATCAATAGCTTAACTTGATACCAAAATATTTTGCATCGCTTCAAAACAATTCATGGTTACGTTTTACTAGAAAAAAGATGTAATTTCAGTCATTTTTGGCAAAAACTATTTTTTAAATTTCATTTTCAAGCTTTCATTGAAAGTGCACTATTACATTAACAGAGAGGGAATCCTCTACGCTTATTGTGTACTTATTGGTGTACACACACCCCTCCCCTCCCCCACCACCCCAAACCCCTCCCACCCACATGCACAAACCCACTCAACCCCAAACCTACTCCACCTTCCCACAATGCCCCCTCCACATCTAAACCACCCCTACAACCTCCCCTCCCCACCACAAATCCCCATCCCACCCACCCCCATGCCACCACAACCCCTTAACCATCACAATCCCCACCACAAACTCCCTCCCCTTCACATCCCCACCACAAACCCCATAAACCTCCTCCCCTTCCTATCACAAACCCCCTATCCCCTCCCATCTCCACCAGTGGCGTAACAGCCGGGGGGGGGGGGGGGGGGGGGGGGGAGGGGCAGGGGGGCACAGTGCCCCCCTGAAGGTGCTCAGCAGGAAATTCAAACCTACCCACCAGGAAAAATGGGGGAAAGAAAAAAGAGGAAAAGAAGGGGGAAAGGGAAAGAAAAGAGAGAGAGAAAGGAAAAAGGGAGGAAAAAGAAAAAGGAAAAGGAGAAAAAAGGGGAAAGAAAGAAAAGAAAGGGAAAGAAAGAAAGAAAATTTCACAGTACAAAAATCAACAATTTGTTGACTGTTGTGCTTTTTGTACTGCGAAATTTTGTGACCGTCACAAAATACACAGGGGCGAAGGGCGATTAGCCCCCAGTTTTCACAAAATAGCCCCCGGCGATTTTTGGCAGAATTTGCTCAAAATAGCCCTCATATGCCAAAAAGTATTTTAACCCCTGGTGACCGTGCGAATCTTTTTGACCCTACCCCCCTTCCCCCCCCCCCCCCCCACTTACATGAAATTCACGAGGTGACTGACTGGGGAAAAAATTGGGGCAATCTTTTACGAAAAATTCTGGGACGGAATTATTCTAACCAGGATTTCTTTTGGCTGTGCCCCCCCTGACAACCAACCTCTGTTACGCCCCTGATCCCCACAACAAACCCCCTTCCTTTCCCATCCCCACCACAAACCCTTCCCCTCCCATTCACAAAACCCTCCCCCACCACAAAACCCATCTCCCACCACAAACACCCTACCCATCCCACGGCCTACCCCCTCCCCCCACCCCATGCATCCACGCCACCACAACCACCTCCCCATCACCAACCCTAAAGGCTAAACCCCCTCCCCCACCACAAGCACCCTACCCACCCCACCCCATGGCCAACCCTTCCCACCCCATGCCACCATCCCCTTCCCCACCACAAACCCTCTCCCCAGGGCCATCCCATTCCCATTCGCCACCACAAACCCCTTCCCTCCACCACAACCCCTCCCCACCACTAACCCCCTCCCCAACCACAAACACCCTCCCCATCACTAACCCCCTCCCAACCACAAATACCATCCCCATCACTAACCCCTTCCCAATCACAAACACCCTCCTCACACCAAACATGCCAAACCCCCCTATTACAAAAATCACATGGTATCGATTATCGTTGCGCCGCCCATCACTACAAAAACTTTTGCTTGATGCTGAATGGATGTTTCTGACACACCCCTTGTATTTCATTGGCCACAAGTACTCATTAAGGCTAGTGGATCCACCCAGATATACAAAAATAGTTAGGGAGTCCGGTGGGTTTTGGATTTTTTTTTTATGAACCACTACAAATTTGGTGTCATTTTAAAGAGCAACAAAACAGAAATGCAATGGTGAAAAAATGAGCTAAATACATGAAAATATGACAGACTTATGGCTATTTTCAGTTCACAGGTCACCGTTTTTGGTCTGTAAGGTTTTGGGCCCCATGACAAATGTTGAACTACAGCGACGGGGGAAAAAACGAAAAAAAACCTTGATAACAAAAATGCTTCAAATGTCACAAATATATCATAGAATTGATTCAACATATCAACAAAAATAAATAACTTAAATAAAGTGGTGTTTATCATCTTCTCCCAACCCTTGAATGCCGGAATGGTGCCGAATTTACACTGGCGCCACGACTGGGAAACGTATATTGGCCGGGAAGTATGCTGAATTATGAAGCAATGACTATGGTTTGCTCTGCACCATCGTTCACTAAATCTTGTAGCGCATTTATTCGCAAACTCAAATGGCACTGAAACTTCGCAAGAAGATGTAAAAAAGTCTATTTTTAAATCACTATGTGTAGTGTATGTGTAATGGCCTCCTTATGTGACTTTTTTAACCTTTTTTACAAGAAAAAACGATAAAAAAAATTCAGATTTTGATGATCTCACGAATTTCAAAACACTGAAGCAATGGCACATGTACACCCACTATGTTTGGTATGGTTGGAAAGTACATGTTTTTTCCTAGAAGATGACGACATCCCCACTTTTATTGGGTCAGGGGTTATTTGTTTATGACCCATAATACATTGCGCACCGGACCAGTTTTTCAGGATGGCGACGAACATAAACGCACACGGCCCATATTTTCTCCGATTGTACACTGAATCCAAACCGATTTTAAACATAGGCCTAGAAAGCATTATTTTTACGAACTAAATTTAATATTTCTAGAAAGATCCTTCCTTGAACTTGTACACATTTTTTTTTTAAAATAGGATTTGGAGGTTGGAAAGGTGAGAAATAATTAGTTACTTTGAGCTACATTTCACACAGTTCCAGATAGGAAATCGAAAATACCCGTTTTCGTCGGACTCCCTAATATAGTGCTGGGAGATATCAATCAAGCCTCTCAAAGTCTCAGTCTCAAACCCAAAGTCACAAAATGTTCTTCATCTCTTCAACGAGTATCCAAATTTGCTTAATTCAAACGGGAAATCAAACTTAAACCTTTCCCCAGCAGATTTTTACTCCATTGGAACAATTATTTTGGGTTTCAAACATGACATATAGTGAATTTATTACGCATTTTGTCTTGGTGGCCATATTTGCCCACTTAATCAGTGGGACAATTTGGCCACCTGCTAGTCAGTAGGCTAGTCAATTAGGCTAGTGCTTTAGGACTGGTTTTGTTTTGTTATTAATTAATAACATTAACACTAACACTAACAGTACTACTTTTACAGCTTTAAAATGGGCATCGATAAAAACCAGCACTCACTTTTTACAATCCTCCGATGAGCGTGAGTCTCCCATACTCTATTTCTTTAAATAAACGTCTAAAACCGAGACTCAATATTACTATAATATTCCTTGCTGGCTGTCCTGTTGTTTACGGTCCAGAGAAAACCTCAAAATTGCGGGAAAATTTAAAGTGACCTGGAAATGACCCCTGACCCTGACCCCGCCGCCAGCTGTGCTACAAGAGCAGATGGGGTCGGAACCGATAGGAAATCGATTAGATTTGCTTTGTTACAGGAGACAACCGCATACCTCATCACCACCTTGGGATGAGACTCAGTCCATGTACGCCGCCTACTAAACCAACATTTATTGTTCTTCAAGATTCACTACAATTTGCTTACTTGCTTAAAGGGGCACAGAGAGATTTCACACAAAAATGAAATACAATAGTTTCAAATTGTATGATTATACATGTACATAGAAACCTTTTCATGTAAGATTTCTTTCAAAAAAATCATTAAAAATGAAAAATAAAGACACGTTTTTTGTATTTTGGTTAAAAGTCACCACCAATTGAATCAGAGAGGTCATGACTAAGCATCACGTAACAAGCCATGCCATGTGTGGTCTGCAAGGTTATTTTGAATAAACATGAAACAAATAAGGGGCTGTCATTTTCTTCGGGAGGGGGGGCACAAATATGGTGGGGGTGTCATAATTTTGTAAAATCTAAAATAGGGGGGTTATAATTTTATGTAGCAATTCAGATTCTAAAATTTCAAAACGGCAATTTTTTTCGCGCTACGCGCGCATTCATCTAAGCATATCCCTTATAAATATTTACAACACCTTTCCTGTTTATTTTTCATTATTTGCTATTTTAGTCAATACAAAATCTAACTTCGATAGGCCGGGGGGTGGGGGTCATACATTTATTTTGTATCGGATAGGGGGTTATAAATTTATTAACAACGGCCATTGACATATTTGTGACCCCCCCCCCCCCCCCCCCAAGAAAATGATAGCCCCCGGGATAGCCCCCTAAGTGAGAAGCCTTAGATGAATATGTGTAGTTTCGATGTGATGACATAGAAACTTCAAAACTTGGTACCAAATCCATGAATTTCACATGAAATACTGCAAATTAAGCTCTATAATTTGGGGTGGTAGTTAGTACGTATATGGGCGATTCCACGGTAACACACGTTACATTTTAGCGCGCCATTCTTTATTCTCCACTCTATAACTGCAAAAGTAATTTGAATGAAGTGTTCATCTTTTGTATTGTAATACCCAAGATCCCTAGATCCTCATGCAAACACCACTGAATATGAAATATGAGCTCATGTTAATGTAAGACCGCTCCGAATATCGGTAACACGCGTTACGAAAAAAACGCACTAAAACAATTCCCAATTTTGATTTGCTTGTGTATTTAAACTAACTAACCTACAATCAATTGGTCACTATAACTGCAAGCAAGTACCTTTTACTTGGTTTATAAAACTTTTTTGTAAATTGCAAAATAGTCGGTAACACGTGTTGCGGTAACACGCGTTACACTTTGTCCAGCCATAATTTACTAGCATTAGATTCTTTATTTAACTTCTAAATTGAAATTAATTTTGACTTTGGCAATTGATCTTACCTATTAACCATAAATAGTGATAAATAACACTTAAAAAATGAGGTTGTTTTAGCACGTTTTCCTGAATATGAGTTTGGTAACACGCGTTACGACATTTTGATGGCTTATTGTGGAGTGGCGGTTATGAATTTATATAATTGTTTACTATTTTTAAATAGGGCCTAACTAAGTAGAATTAAAATTACAAGTGGCATAAATTAAAAACAAATCAATTAAGGAAATATTTTCAAAAGAGTGTTGCTCGGTAAACAATAGCCAAATGTTGTAACAATTTTTTCCTGACCCTTTGCATGATCTTTGAACAACATAAAGATAAAAATTAAAATCTTTTGGAGTAATTTTCAGTTTTTTTGCTCCGTCACATTTATCGCCCATATAAAGCATTACGTTAAAACTTATGTGAAAAACCCAACTTCTGAAAAAATTGAGGGCTCCCTCCATGAAGGATCTCTTAGTGCCCCTTTAACTCAGGTGGTGTCCCCGATCTACGATGGCTCTCCACACTTTTCGGTCCTTCATTGTTGTCTTTATGTTACTAACTGTCTCCAATCCTGTATCTTGCTTGAGTAAGTCAATGAATGTCAGCAGGTCTTCCCGGCTTTCTTTTGCCATGTTTGGAGACTACCACCAGTTTGGAGACTCGCTCTTCACTTCTGTAACAGTGGCCAGCAAACCTTGTCCGTCTCTTCTGAATCTTCTGGCTTATTTTGGGTAGATAGATCACCATACAATTGGGTATTTGGTATGTGTTGATTCTAGTTGACATTAAGTACTCTCAGCATTCGGATGTAGCTAGCAGCCATCGAGCTCTTTCTGTAACTTGGGAGTGATGGTCCAAGCTTCGCAACCATATAACAGAACCGACTCTACTGTAGAGGCAAATATAGGCGAAGTTTGAATTTCCGAGAGAGAGTTAGTTGACTTCTATGATATTTTAATCATTTTACTACATGCTCTCCATGCTGCTGCTTTGCGTTGTTTAATGTCATTTGCTGTACTCTCCATCCAGGCACCAAGATATTAAAAATATTGTACCTCATCCAACTTGGTACCATCGTTTGTCATAGATCCCTTCTGACTTTGGTTATATGACATGAACTTTGTCTTGCCAGCATTCATGTTCAGACCGCAAATTTGTGCGACTGATGACTCAACTCTTTGCAGCAGATCTTGTGCTTGTTGAAATGTCTCTGACAACAATGCAATTTCATCAGCGAAGTCAAAGTCTGTCACCACCTCTGACCCTATCCGCCTACTTCTACACTGCAAAAACACTGGTGTTAAAATCAACACCGAGGGTGATCATTTTAACACCACAGAAGTGTCCCAGCGGGTCCACACTTTTTGGTGTTGATTAACACCAGTCTTTAGTGTTGATGAATTAACACTCCTTTGGGTGTTGCTATATTAACACTCTCAGGGTGTTAATTTTACCCTCCTATATTAATTTTTTACACCCTCTGGTGTTAAAATATTAAACAATTTACACCTTCTGGTGTTAAAATATTTTTAAAAATTACACCTTCTGGTGTTAAAATATTAACATTTTTACACCTTCTGGTGTTAAAATATTAATGTTAGATAAGTTGAAGTACTTTAACAATAAAATGCTTGCAAATAACATATTTCACTGTTCAACAGTTCAAATTTATTAAAACTTGAACGTTTTTGTGAATTAATGTTCTTACTTGCCATTTAATTATGGAATGGTGCATGTCAGATCGAATCAGTAGATCGAATGTATAAATATACAATCCAAAGTGTTACAAAACAAATATAACCCACCTCCGTGCGCATGTGTGGAATAATGACACCCATGGGAGTTATTCTTACACCAAGTTTAACACAAGAAACTTAACACCATGAGAAGTGTTACATCAGTTATTCCTATGGTGTTGACCTAACACCAACATTAACACCAGGAGCGTAACACCGGCTCAGTGTTGCACCGGAGTTTTTGCAGTGTACGCCTCGCCTGTCAAGATAAACCTAGCTCTTCTTCTCTTCCTTCTATGGCCATCCTCAAGGCAATGTCCAGCACAATCACAAACAAATATGGGGCGAGTGTGTTTTCAAACTCTGCAGTCTCTCCATCGGGAGAGTTCACCTTAGCCATGGTATTCTCACATTCCTCCGATGGCTTTGACGACCTGCTTTGGTAGGCCTACATGGTATTCCATCTTCAGCATTTTGCCACGGTGTGGATAGTGTCAAAGGCCTTTCTTAAATCAATGTACTGCTGTTAGATTGTTGGCCTTAACTCCTTCTATGAGCCTCCTCAGTGCCATGGCTCACTGTTGTCCTTCCTACCCTGAAGCCGTTTGGGTTGGCTCAAATGCTGCATGCTGGTAGCTCTGGTCTTTCTGTTCAGGATCATTCTGTGTGCGTTTTGGCAACGATAGAACTTAGGCTAATACCTCGGTAGTTGCCTCCTAGGCTAAAGATTCCCTGATTTTGGTATTGGAACTATGTTGAGTTACTGGCTTGGTTTTTCCCCAGTCAGCACTGGTGTTGGTTGGCTGGTCAGTCCGCCTGTGTCCAGGTTGACTTGGTTCATGGCCCACTTCCATGGTTGGTTGAACTTGATCATGGGTGGGTCATTAAAAAGACACTGGCCCATCATGAATCATGCCTCGTAAACCAAACGTTTAATCCGAGATAATGAAAATCTATAGTATGGTTGACAAGGACATTGGTCATGAAAATAATAATAAGATTTAATCAAAGACATCCATCTTTGAAATGATCACGTATTAATATGCAGAAGCTGCCAAACTATACGCCTATTACTATCTCAGAGCCTGTCACACATGATTTCAACCCATGATAAAGTACAGAAGGTTTAATCACATAAGGTCATTCGGACTCATTTTGGGGGATCTCGGAAATCCGCAGAATGACCCCCCCCCCCCCCCCCCCCCCCTCCCCCAGACCACCCTGAAAATACTACAGGGTTAAATTGCACAAATGCTCAGACTATGGTTTAATGCATACCAAATTGTTTCTGAAATCATACTTAGCCCAAAAAAGTCAATTGTTATATTTCCACCCGATGTTTAGTTTTCGAGGTATGCCTACTACTAGTATAGTTTAAGTTCGGTCAACATTTTCCTAAATTGTACACTGTAGTCAATTTTTCAAAATGCTCCAATTTTAATAAGAATGGTCTCAAATTGTTCACATGGATACAGCAAGCCATATTAAGAATAGTTTGCCATTTCTACTCTAATATGGAAACATCTATTTTAAGGAAGGTCTCAGGAAGCTACTTTATATCGTCGTAAAGTTTTGTGACTGACATCGCCTGGCTTGGTTTATGCAGATAGTGCCCCCACACTAAAAGGAAATTCCATATTATTTTGATAACAGCACTTTCAGATTTTCTTTATTATTATTTTTTGCGTAGGCGGCGAGTAAATCATGCCCTGCGCATTCAATTTAATTGAGTTCTTATAAGTCTTCAGAGCTGTCATGTAACATCAACCATGGCGAGCAATCGCAGGAAATCGGTTTAGAGCTCGATGATGGTTGGTCGATGTAAAAGCCGAATCTGAATAGTAACATGAACTACGGCAAACGACTATGCCTACCAAAATACGGCGGCATACCACAGATCGCTAAAAAACAAAGGTAGGCTAAGTAAGGCTGTAAGTGTAAGCTTAGTATTTAGTAGTTAATATTTATCATTTTATGATGGCATAGACTAGTCATACTCATTACATATACTAGCATTGACAAGAAGTTCAAACCTGGCTGGTCCCAATAGATACAATAGGCACCGGTCCCATCACCCTTTGTTTGACGTCTTTGAAATGTGATATAATCCGTATGATTATTTTTAATATGCTGGTTCCCTCACACGCAGATATCCCCCCAAGATCGAACCGTTTCGGAACCCCGTGTTGTGTGGTGGCGTATAATCCCAATTTGCAGTGGTATGCACCTACCGTCCAGCAGGGCTGGAAAAAATACAAAGTTTCCCGCCAAGGGAAAATCGACAAAGTTGGATTTCCCGCTGCTTTAGCAGCGGAGGGGTGTCTGAGGGTGGCTACCCCCCTCAGAAGCTTGAGCTTCTTGGAAAATTAAGGTCCAATTGATGCTATTTGGTGCATCATTTTATGTAAATCGGCTGTATTACTCTATAGGTGGTTACGGACCTTCAATTTGCCGTTGACTACAAAGCATCAAAATCAAGTCTACGCTCTACTCGACCATACAGAAGAACGTTCCTAGTGACCATGTGTAGCTGTGTAAGCGACCGTTGTTTACATGAGCAATATTTCCGAAATTCGTAAAATGTTTCACTCGATTTTCAGACTTTGACTTGTAAAAAACATGTGAAAACTTGCATTATGTGTAAATATGATAACATGAGTATGTAGAGGAATCACTTTGTCAAATATTCTGTTCGATGGTAATATTTCACGGGAGTACAAAAAGGGTTACATTTTGGCCGTTTTGGTGATGGTGCAATCTGAATTTGTTTGAATTCTCGTAGTTTGTGGTCAACGGCATGTGACGTCACTCCGTAATCACCTATACTCTTTGGTGGGGGGGGGGGGGGGGGGGATTTCCCGCGAGATGGCAACATTTCCCGGCAAGGAGCTTGCCGTTTTGCCCTCTTTTTCCAGTCCTGCCGTCCAGGCTACATTTGACGTCTTAGAAAATGTCACTTGGGCTTAGCAAATACTTCAGAGTTACCGATATAATTCAAACATGAAAATCGGTGGATTACATCGTAGTCAAATCAGTTCGGCGGAACTCCAAATTCGGATACGTATCAAAATTCGGATATCCATTATATCCGATTTACGATACGGAGGGTATCCGAATTCGGATTCGAATCCGAATTCGGATACTCAAATGTTGTTTGTCATGTCATGTTTGGCCGGCCATGTCATGATGTTTGAAGGTAGCACATGAGAGCTACATAACATAGTACATGTTTACGGAATATTTTTGTTATTTTTTCATCTAATTTTGGCCGAAATATGGTGTTTTCTGTGACCAGGACATCATTCCAAGCCGTTTTATGGAATTTTTACACAGATGGAAATGAATTTTTCACAGGTAAATTTATAGTTTATACAAGGAAGAATTACCTCATGTACTTACCAGTCTGTGCTGTCAAATAGGTGAGTGCGCCAATGTAAAACAAAATTTGAGTATCCGAATTCGGATACCCTCCGTATCGTAAATCGGATATGGATATCCGAATTCTGATACGTATCCGAATTTGGAGTTCCGCCGAATTGAAATTGTATAATTGAAGAAAATGGTGTTGTCGGAAAAAAACATGATTCGGCGACATTGTTTTGAGAACGCCACGAGGTCAGTCTAGTCAGGCAACTTTTGATCGCTTCCGGACATGAGTATATAATGGGGGAGGGGAAATTCGAATCGCAAAACAAGAGCCTCCCATATGCCCGGTATGGGCATATATATGTGCGTGGGTACGCGCGATGTGACTCGTAAATCGACGGCGACGCTATGATTGACAGCACGAAAGTCCTTATAAGGCAAATGAGACGCGCGATGTGACTCGCAAATCGAGGGATGGATAAGTTGTGTGGAGCCCATTGATGCAGGGAACCAACATATATACTCCGCTGCTACTTGACACGACGGTGGACGTCTCAATTGTGATCATGTGATATTGTTATGCTTGATTGCAGTCAGTGACAGGGCCTATTTATTGTCAAAGCGTGCCGAAGTCTATTCTAAATTGCTAACTTTTTTATCACCATTGAAGATCGAAGATTACTCACAGTCACACAAATTACAAATAAATAAAATAATAACGAAATATTACAAAACAAAAACAAAATTAATTGATTAAATAAAATAAATAAATAAATGTCCCAATTAAAAAATATATTATCAACACACTAATTTGTTGAATGTTTTGTATCGGGGTTGTACTTGTAGCTAGACCAGATTGAGTGCCGGACAATTTTACTGACGGCGAACGGAGTAAGTGTAAGCGAACGAAGTGCAGTGGATCATGGAATGGGGTCTAGAGGCCTTCTTAATGTTTTTTAAGGGGTATAAATGCACTTTGAGGGTTCCTGCAACATAATTTCTTGTTTTATGAGGCAGTTTAATGATTTTTTCCACAAATTGTAAAAAAACATTTTTTTTTTTTAAGAGTTTTTTTTAAGAGTGCCGGACACTGGGCACGACTTCCGGACGACCCCGTCCGGGGCCGTCCGGCGTAGCTACAACCCTGTTTTGTATAAAAGATAAATATGAATTTAATTAAAACAAATATATCAACTTGATTTAGATTGAGTGTGTAAATATGCTTTTCACCTTCATTATTTAATATTTATAAATAATTTCATAGGCTGAGCAGGCGAGTCATTTTGATGGAGCAAGAAGGCAGGAGGGTATGAAGCTGGCATAGGAAGGCAGGATGTATGCAGTGGCGGCACTACGGAGGGGGGGGAGGGGGGAAAACAAATATAGTTTGCCCCCCCCCCCCCAAATCAATTTAGTTAAAATTAGAAACAAATAGACAAATTTAGCATTATAAGGATTTTTTGTCCAAATTTGACAATTTAAGCGTAAAATGGCACACAAAATGTGCGCGCGATGCCCCCTAAAAAAATGTCATGCCCCCTAAAAAAATGTCTTGCCCCCTTTAGCTCCCCCCCCCCAATTATGAGGCTGGTGCTGCCACTGGATGTATGAAGAAGGTGTACACTACAGTCAGATCTGGCATAGAATGTCGTACAGGTGCAGGAAGATGTATGGACATGTGGTGCATGAAGGTTTACAAAGATAGCGCAGGAAGGCGCAAGTGCATGAAGGCGTAAGCACATGAAGGCGTATGTGCATGAAGGTGTAAGCAGATGAAGGCATGCGCATGAAGGTGTAAGCGCATGAAGGCGTAAACACGCAAGAAGGCGTAAGCGCAAGAAGGCGTAAAAGCTGGTGCAGGAAGGCGTACAAAGCTGGCGCAGGAGGCTTCATACTGACCTGATGCACTAGGCGTACAAAGCTGGCGCAGGAAAGCGTACGGTTTCGCAGGAAAGTGTCATGGTACAAAAGGTAGAGCAAGAAGGTGTATGTAAAGGTAGCGCAGGAAGCCTACCAGAAGAGCATGAATCCAATCCGCAGCTTGCACTGTGGTACTGTTACTGTAGTGTTAGGAATAGTTGCACAGTATGAGTGAAGGTTATGAATGACATACACATGCACTGAGTACAGGGCCTAAAAAGGGCATATTTTATATACACGTATGAAAACTAGTAAAAATACATACTGACCTGATATTTCTTCTCTCAAACAAAGAACAATCCAGTACTACTTCTAGGCTAGGTACAACAACACTCATTCTGTCATGAAGGCTAGGCACTTTTATAAGTAGGACTGAGGATATCTGGCCGGTAATAAATAGCTTTATTTTTGTTAAGCTTTTAAAAAAAACCAAGGCTACTGCACCGCCGGGCCTCACCACTTTGTTGTCAATGTCAATGTCATGAGTAGCATGCAGCAGACACTCGATCTCACAACACTCAACAGTCACTGTCAGTAGGCCTATGCTAGCATATATTGTTTTTAATTTTCGAGGAACAAAACGTTTATTTATAACTTGTCTTATCCGGCAGAACATCTTGATTTCAAAATGCAACGCTGCTAATCGTAAATAAAATCTGCTGCAAAATGTAAACAAACAGGGTGACCAAGATTTAAAATGTGAAAATCTGCCCATGCCATCTGCAGCGAGGAGTGTGTGTGGTGGAGGCGGCCGGAGAAGGGTTAGAGTTTTGTGTTTTATTTACTCTTTCTTTACAGAAGAGGCTTCTTTAGGTGAACAACTTCCCCCAAATCAATGGTTTTACTCTTTACTAATTGTCTGCTGAACCTACACCCGCCGTGAACCGCGCCGTGCCGGCAGATCTGCGTGGCAATTATATGCATATTCATATATGTAAATAAAACTGTAATTGCGGTTTTATTTTGCTCTCGAAAATGTCACGCTTTGGAACCAGTCCCCAAGAGGAGTCCGCGCTATGCATTGTGGGTAATTAAGTTCAGACGGCGCAGGACGACTCTTCGGGGACTGGTGGAACAGAGTCTAGGAACATGTCACAAAATAATTAGAGGTCATCCGAGGTCAAAGGTCAAATCGTAAAAGTTGCCCGATTGAAGCATGCTCTGCCTTTAGCTGGGGAATCAAACCCAAGTCAACAGCATGCCCTGTCTCCCCCAAGAGAATTGAGATACAAAAAGCTTAGTTTTTCAAGTGAGCAAGGAGATTATGATGATTATGCAATTAGGTACACTAAGATTGTATCATGATTACAACTGTATGGTTGTTAACCCTACCTACTACGCGACACGAAACCACACAAGTTATATCCCATGCGGCAATAAACCCGGGTATGGTCTGCAAAAATTTAGCCTGGGCAGCCCGCCTGGGCAGCCCAGCGCTCGTGGTGTGGTGGTTGACTCGCTCCCCTGCCAACCCAGCGACCCAGGTTCAATCCCTGGGGAAAGACCTTTCTTGTCCTCCCTTTTAACCCCCTCCTTGTTCTTTGGTCCATTCCTACTGCAACACCCAGAGGGTTATGATAAGGTAATTGAGAAATTTGTACTTAAAGGTCGATGTTCCGATCACTTAAGCTTTATTTTTGCACATCAACATTTTTTGATCAGAAGAAACCCATATTTTTCTCATTATTTCTGTAAAATGTTTGGCACAAGTCTCAAGATGTTCTATAGACGTTATAGGCCCAAATACAAAAGGGCAAAGCCGCAAATTTCATGTACCGTATTATCCCTATTAAGCGCCCACGCCCTAATAAGCGCCCACCCCCTTTTTCTCAGGTGACTTTAAAAATATATACCAATTAACCGCCCACCTAAAAAAATAAGCTTACTTAAAAGTTACTCACATCACACTGAGTGTCGTGCTACAAATTGCTTGAAAATAAAGAGGAAATTATGGTTACTAGCGGGACGCCCGTCCTTCGGACAGGCTCTCCCGCTAGGGAGTAGGGCCTACCAGATAGAATGCCTACAAAATGAAACAACACTATGTGTTTTATAACGAAACACGCACATAGGAATAGAACAATATTTAAAACATTTTTGCTTTAAATCAAAAGGTTTTGTATAATTTAAAAGTTTTCAAATTTTAATTAAAAAAATTAAGAAGACCCCCGCCTGCCCACGCCCGTGGCATATTTCAACTCCAAGGTTTAAACCTTAACCATATATCCCGTACCCCACAAGTCACTCCCCCGCCATGCCCCCGCCCCACCCCGCTCCGTGGCATATCCGTTACGCAATTTAGCATCACATTTCTTCATTAACCCCCTGCCTCTCAAACCCCATTACATCATTACACACAACCCCCATTCGTCACCGCCCCTCACCCGCCCCGCCCGCCCGTGGCATATCTCAACCCCCAAGGCCGTGCCTCCCAAACCAAAATTCTTCATTAGACCCCCTCGCCACCGCCCCCAGCCGTCCCCGCCCCTCCCTGTCCCCGTCTCCGCCTCCGCCCTGTGGCTTATATCTCAACCCCAGGCCTAAAAACCGTAACCAATTCCCGTGGCGCAGCGTTTTTCTCCAATTTTTGCCCACCCCCGTGTGTAGGGGTGTAGTGCGTGTGCGCGTTTATTTTGCATGGCGTACTGCGACGTGTTATGTGTTAAGCGCGCCGGCTGCATGGTTACAGTGTACGCATAGAGAAAAAACAAACATGGCCCGTAGAAATAGTCTCAAAAGCCGAGCTGAAAAGGCCCAGGATTTCCCGCTTTTGCTCATATCTCGGTCAATTCTGTACGGTTTTCAGCCATTTATAGCTTATAACACTCACATTATAATCATCTTTTATCAGTGCAACGTTCACGGCGTTTAGTTGCAAACTGAGAGAGCCTTTTATGGATACACACATGTAATAGTTGATGATTTGTATTGACTAGCGGGACGCCCGTCCTTCGGACGGGAGTAGGGCTACCCGATAGAACACCTACAAAATGAAACAACACATAAGTTTAAATATTTATAACGAAACACATAGGAATAACAATATTTAAAACATTTTGTTTTAAATCAAAAGGTTTTGTTTTAATTCAAAAGTTTTCAAATTTCAATAAAAAAAATAAAAAAGACCCCCCGCCCGCCCATATTTCAACTCCAAGGACTAAACCTTAACCATCTCCCGTACCCCACCCGTCACTCCCCCGCCCTGCTCCCGCCCTGCTCCCCGCCCCCGCCCCGTGGCATAATCCGTTACGCAATTTAGCATCACATTTCTTCATTAATCCCCTGCCTCCCAAACCACATACATCATTACACACAACCCCCATTCATCACCGCCCCCGCCCCGCCCCGTGGCATATCTCAACCCCAAGGCCTAAAGTTCCCCGCCCCGCGGCTTATCTCAACGCCAAGGCCTAACCGTTCTTCAGTAACCCCCTGCCTCCCAAACCTCATTACTTCATGGCCTCCCCTCGCCCCCGCCCGCCCTCCCCCTGCCGTCCCTCGCCTGCCGTCCCCGCCCCTACCCGCCTTGCCCGCCCATACCGCCGTCCCCACCCCTACCGCCGTCCCCACCCTTACCGCCGTTCCCGCCCGCCCCGTGCTTGTGACCTTCAATCAATCAACTCCGTAGCGCAGCGTATTTCTCCAATATTTGCCCGCCCGTGTGTGTAGGGGTGCGTGGGTGTAGTGCGTGTGAGCGTTTATTTTGCATGACGCACTACGACGCGTTATGTGTTACGCGCTCAACTGCGCTCGACTGCATGGTTGCAGTACGCGCAAAATAAACAAACATGGCCCGTAGAAACAGTCTCAACAGGCCCTGGATTTTACTCCTTTTTGGTCATATCTCGGTCAATTCTGTACGGTTTTCTGTCATTTATAGCTTATAACCCGTGTCAAGTCATCATCTATTACCAGTGCAACGTTCGCAGCTTTTAGACGCAAAATGAGAAAGCCTTTTCAGGATACATACATACATACTCACATACATACACACATACAACATACGGTGAATTATAGTAAGACTAGCGGCACGCCCGTCCTTCGGACGGGCTTTCCCGCTAGGAGTAGGGCCTACCAGATAGAACACCTACAAAATAAAACAACTTAAAGTGTTGGAAAATTTATAACGAAACTCATAGGAATAGAACAATATTTCAAACATTTTTGTTTTAAATCAAACGGTTTTGTAGTAGGCCTAATTTAAAAGTTTTCAAATTTCAATTAAAAAAACTTGAAAAAGCACCTCCCCACCCCATCCCCCCCCCCCCCCCCCCCCCCCCCCCCCCCCCCCCCGCCCGCCCACCTCCCGTGGCATATTTCAACTCCAAGGCTTAAACCTTAACCATCTCCCGTAACCCATCCGTCCCTCCCCGCCCTGTCCCCGCCCCGCCCGCTCCCGCCCGTGGCATATCCGTTACGCAATTTACAATTTAGCACAGTATCAAATCCCACATCTGACATCATCGATGTGCAATTTAATAATACATTTCTTTATTAACCCCATCCCAAACCACATAACCCTAACATAGGCATAAGAGGATCATTACACACAACCCCTAACCCGTCACCCGCTCCCGCCCCCGCCACGTGGCTTAACCAACCGTAACCAACTCCCGTGGCGCAGCGTATTTCTCCAATATTTGCCCGCCCGCCTTTGTAGGCGTGCGTGGGTGTAGTGCGTGCGCGTTTATTTTGCATGGCGCACTGCGACGCGTTTTGTGTTACGCGCGCCGACTGCATGGTTACAGTGTACGCAGAGAAAACAAACATGGGCCGTAAAAAATAGTCTCAAAAGCCGGGCTGAAAAGGCCCTAAATTGCCATAATTTTGCTCATATCTCGGTCAATTCTGTACGGTTTTCGGCCATTTATAGCTTATAACACTCACATTATAATCATCTTTTATTCAGTGCAATGTTCACGGCGTTTAGTTGCAAACTGAGAGAGCCTTTTATGGATACATACATAGTCACACCATAAGACAAATTATAGTAAGATTAGAGACACACAAATGAGATGTTTAACGGTGCTTATTTATTATACATGTTGAGTCCGTGCGTTACTCCAATAGACTGTGTTGCGCATGTGTGATGCATAGTCTACACTAGATTAAAGGATACTACATCCCTCCTTTTTCCCAGAGTTTTTAAGAGAATGCAATGTCTAATTTTGATGAACTGATACTGTATGCCTTCATCATGTTATAGTATTTACATTAAGTTTCAACAAGTGTGTAAAAGTCACTTTAGTTTCAACCAGTGTGTAATGCTATATCTACTTTACCCTTCCTTTTAAAGGATTTTTTTTTTTTTAACAATTTCTTTCACAAGTGTGAACTTATACAAAATGCTTTAACCCTAACCCCCACTAGACCATACAAAATCATCCAAAATAAAACTATCTCCACGCGCGTGCTGTTGCATTGGCTCGATTACGTCACCTACTGCAGGCATATGTGGCCACGAAGTTTGTGGCCGCATGTGCGCTGGGGAGTTAGCTCAGTTGATAGGGGCACAGACTTGGGTGCGAATGGTCCCAGGATTGACTCCCGGGGGGTGCTCGGTGATTTTTCGGGTTAAAAAAATTGTACTTTTTCCCCCCTCCCCCGATACACGCAAAAACATAGCCGTGGGAGTTAGGGTTAATCAACACAATTTTTCAATGTTCCATAACCCTAACCCCACTAGACCATACAAAATCATCCAAAATAAAACTATCCTCCACGCGCGTGCTGTTGCATTGGCTCGATTACGTCACCTACCGCAGGCATATGTGGCCACGAAGTTTGTGGCCGCATGTGCGCTGGGGAGTTAGCTCAGTTGATAGGGGCACAGACTTGGGTGCGAATGGTCCCAGGATTGACTCCCGGGGGGTGCTCGGTGATTTTTCGGGTTAAAAAAATTGTACTTTTTCCCCCCTCCCCCGATACACGCAAAAACATAGCCGTGGGAGTTAGGGTTAAAGGAAGGGTCCCGCAAGCACAACATTGAGCATTATTTGTTAGAAAAATAATTATCGAGCCGAAATTACGTAATTATATAGAACAAAACATCATACTAGTCACACAAATGAATAAAAACTGCCATCACTCAACATGCAATTTTTAAAATTCGCGGCAATCGAAAGTCCCGGTGTCGATGACGTCACGGGTATCGGTGCTCAAATTTGCGCATGTGCATTGTATAACTATGACTTCATCGACACCGGGACTTTGGATCGCCGCGAATTTTAAAAATTGCATGTTGAGAGATTGCGGTTTTTATTTGTTTTTGTCATAAGTGTGGTGTTTTGTTCAATATAATTACAAAAGTTGGGCTCGATAGTTATTTTTCTAACATATAATGCACAATTGTATGCTTGCGGGACACCTCCTTTAATACATAATCAACATAATGCTTTAGTCTTTTATTGTTCTTTTCACCAGTGTGAATTTACATAATGCATACTGTAGGTCTTTATCTCTTCCTTTTTAAAGAGTTTTTGTTCTTCATCTCTTCTCGCCGATGTGTTTTGTTGTGTTTCACCTGTGCGAATAGTTAACATTTTTCACAAGCTATTTTCTTTCACCAGTGTGTATGCGTTTACATTTTCACCAGTGTGTATGCAGCATGGTTACTGTCTTTCGTTTCACCAGCGTTGTACTGTTGTTTACTCTTTTCTCTTCTTTTGTTTGCCCCTGATAATTGTTTTTGTTTATCTGGACAGCCTATGTGTCCTTGTTGTTTTATCTGGACAGCATGTGTGTCCTTGTTGTTTTATCTTGGACAGCATGTGTGTCCTTGTTGTTTTATCTTGGACAGCATGTGTGTCCTCATTGTTTTATCTTGGACAGCATGTGTGTCCTTGCTGTTTTATCTTGGACAGCATGTGTGTCCTCATTGTTTTATCTTGGACAGCATGTGTGTCCTTGTTTATTGTTTTATCTTAGACAGCATGTGTGTCCTCATTGTTTTATCTTGGGCAGCATGTGTGTCCTTGTCAGTGTCCAAATTAAGGAAAAAAATCTGGTAATCCTACGGATTACCAATGTCATGAAATCTGGTAATCCGTCAACATTTTTGGTAATCCGTAATTTGACCATTAACCCTAACCCTAGAACGTGGCAGTGGGGATGGAACGAAGAACAGGGGGAGGGGGTTAAATAAAAAATGGGAAAAATTATGTCCGCCGGCGCCGGGAGTTGAACCCGGGTCGGCCGCGTGACAGGCGAGATATACTAACACTCAGCCACGGGGGGAGGGCTTCACAGGCTAAGAAATCGGAGACCATATATACCCGTAGTTTAGTGCTACAGGAGATAGAACTTGTGCGCGCGCAAGCCACGTGGTGCTGGCTGTGAGGTGACTGTGAGACGTAGTAGCGTTAGGGTTATAGAAATGCACTGTGTGGTGTCGTATTAACCCTAACCCTAGAACGTGGCAGTGGGGATGGAACGAAGAACAGGGGGAGGGGGTTAAATAAAAAATGGGAAAAATTATGTCCGCCGGCGCCGGGAGTTGAACCCGGGTCGGCCGCGTGACAGGCGAGATATACTAACACTCAGCCACGGGGGGAGGGCTTCACAGGCTAAGAAATCGGAGACCATATATACCCGTAGTTTAGTGCTACAGGAGATAGAACTTGTGCGCGCGCAAGCCACGTGGTGCTGGCTGTGAGGTGACTGTGAGACGTAGTAGCGTTAGGGTTATAGAAATGCACTGTGTGGTGTCGTATTAACCCTAACCCTAGAACGTGGCAGTGGGGATGGAACGAAGAACAGGGGGAGGGGGTTAAATAAAAAATGGGAAAAATTATGTCCGCCGGCGCCGGGAGTTGAACCCGGGTCGGCCGCGTGACAGGCGAGATATACTAACACTCAGCCACGGGGGGAGGGCTTCACAGGCTAAGAAATCGGAGACCATATATACCCGTAGTTTAGTGCTACAGGAGATAGAACTTGTGCGCGCGCAAGCCACGTGGTGCTGGCTGTGAGGTGACTGTGAGACGTAGTAGCGTTAGGGTTAATTATGCAGATTTCTGGAAATTTCTTTTGACCTAATAGTTATGCACAAATAAGGTATTAATAGCCTACTTACTAACTTACTTTGTATATTAGGAATAATTTAGAGACCTTTTTCGAACCATTATGTTTATTTGTATTTATTTTTGTGCTTATGACTGACAGACAAAATAAAGTTATAACCACCAAAACTTGGTCAACAGCCTAGCCCCAAGGTAGGGCTATCGGTAGAGGTTAAGTCTAGTTTTTATTTCAATTGCACATAAATTGAAAAATACCTAAATTCAGTAAATTATCATTTAATATGGGAAGAGAAGTGTTGCCTATTAAATGACATAACAATAAAATAATAATAAAAATATATTTGCAAATTCAAGTCAGAAAAATTATATTTGTGGTTCATAGGCATGTGATGAGGTATTGCAAAATGGTAAATCTGTGTATTAAAGATTTTGAAATGCATTCAAAACCTATGTGTTATTATTTCCATCATACATACATCAAACAATTTGTTTACCACATGCATAAGAAATAAAGTTATAATCTTTTTAACTTGAAATTAAAAATATATTTAAAACAAATCAAAATAGTTTATGCAAACATTTATCAATCTTTATAATGGTGCATAAGGTTACAGGCAACACTTCTATTGTCATCTGCGATAAAGAACAATGTGCATAGTATACTGAATTTAGTTAGATGTTGTTCACTTTTAAAAATAAATAGGTTTTTTTGACACTGAAAACGGTCCTCAAAAGTTGTTCCAAGGAGTTATCATAGTCAATATAATAACTCCTTGGTTGTACTTTCAATCAGAATAATGAAATACAAATATTTAGGATCTTAAGTTGTAAGTTACCATAGCTATGATGTGGGTCATGGGGTACCATGCAACTTATTTCGGGTCAAATATGGGTCATCTAATTAATTATAAGGTCATGTTTGATAATTTTTTACTTTGAAAAAAAAAATTGAAAAAAATTGAAAAACAATTTTTTTACATTTATTTTTATTTTTTAAAGTGTGGTCGTCCAACGGATTACCAGCATTGAATTTTCTGGTCGTCCGGCGGCCATTTTGGTCGTCAGGACGCCCGGATTACCACTTAATTTGGACACTGGTCCTTGTTGTTTTGACTGGACAGCATGTGTGTCCTTGTTGTTTTGACTGGACAGCCTGTGTGTCCTTGTTGTTTTGACTTCTTTTGTTTGCCAAGAGTAGAGACCGACTTTTGGTTCCTGTTTTGTTCTCTGCGAACCGACTTTTGGTTCACGTGATTTTTAGTGCGAATCGACTTCTGATTCCACAATGATTTACGCCCAGTATAAATGTGCGAATCGCCTTTTGATCCACATGATTTATTGTGTGCGAACCGACTTTTGGTTCCACCTGAATGAAGATCTGTTTGAGTATGCTTTTATTTAGAAGTATTGCTTGATTGACGATTGCATTTACGGTAATGCTACAGTTATTCACGGAATGTGTTCGTATTGTTTTTTGAATTTCTTGATTTTGTCCTGTGTACTGTGTGTACATAATTATAATACGAAACAGCATTGTGTTCCAGGCTTCAAGTTTCTCCTCGTTTGATTGTTGACTTGTTGATCGCTCTTTCGTTTATAGTACGAATAACTATCTTTCTCCCTCTCTTTATGTTTATTTTGAATTCGTTTACGTAAGTTATACTGATTGCTTGACTTGTTTGAGTTATTTTGCTCTTTTCGTATGGAACAGCTTTTGTGTTCACAGTTAACTAACAAACTGTAATAGCAGCTACATTGATGTATGAGTTCATTCTTATTTTCACCATGTATGCATGACTTGAATCAGTTTGATTCATTCTTATTTTCACCATGTATGCATGACTTGAATCAGTTTGATTCATTCTTATTTTCACCATATGCATGACTTGAATCAGTTTGATTTTATACTGCTACTAGATACCATAGTATCGTACGAGGGGGTATCAACAAGTTCTTGACTTCACCAAGATGTGAAGGAGCCAGATTTTGTTGTTGTTGATATGTAACCCTTCAGACATCTTTAAAAAGTCACTGTGCAAAGTCACACATTTCTCCTACTTTTTATTACCTGTCCACAGACCGCCATTGTAGAGATCCTCAGAGTGACTGCCATTGATTGATCCTCAGATTTCCTCAGATTACGTTATTCACCAAAACAGCAATAAATAGTTTAAAGTTTTGACAGAAAGGGGTCAAAGGATATTACAAACCAGCTTGGTGACAATAATCTTATGGGTAACATGGGTTGTACACAGATTGACCTCTAATGACCCCTACATGACCTTGACCTCTTTCTGTCAACACTTTAAACCATTTATTGCTGTTTTGGTGAATAACGCAATCTGAGGATTAATCAATGGCGGTCACTCTGAGGATCTCTACAATGGCGGTCTGTGGACAGGTAATAAAAAGTAGGAGAAATGTGTGACTTTGCACAGTGTAAATTTAAGGGGTCCCTTCAATTTTGATTGGGACCCGCAAGTCTTTCCAATTTGAAACCTGACGCATCAAACAAGAAAATGAGAGGTCCAGGACGCGCAGACGCGTCAGAATGTGACCCCTGGACCTGATTCAAAGCAGCTTCCTTTATATTAGAGCCACAATGCTCTTACATGTAGTAATTGAAAACCATTGAGCTACAGAGGCAACTGGCAAATGAGTGCAAGAGTATACATATTATTAGGTATTAATCTATTTTAACTGTTATTAACGCCTCAATGGTAGATTTTAAATTTGTTGGTGTCAAAAGAAATACTGGTCGAAAACAGTATGCGATTATAGAGAAATACGCAAAAATTCTGGATCACTAGGAATAGGTAGGACCTTTTCTATAGGAAATGGCCATTTAAAATTGCTCTCTTGACCACAATCATAGAAAAAAGGTGTTCGAACACTGACCCTTGTTTGCACCTTTTAATTACCATAGTACGCATTTTTAGAGACATGTGAACATACCAATTTGCATCTGCTAGCCTGAAAGTTCCCCTTCAATATACCCCTCCCCTCCCCCACCAATCAATATTGCTATAGGCCACGGGCTGATGTTTGGCAAGTTGGGCGACTCAACATTGGTCAGGGGGGAAAGGGGGATGACTTTACATTAGGCCTACTAAGTGTTCAAACACTTTTTTCTAACATTGCAGGTTAAAATCCTTTGAGGACACTTAGAGTGTGTTTCTACAGAGCCTCCGCCTTTTGCCGGTGGTAACTTAGCCTGCTAAAAAGGCGGTGGTAGAAGTACTGGGCTGTTTCTACAGACGACGTAAAAGACGACTAATCACTTTGTGGGGGTGTGGGCGTAGAGGAACGGCTGATTTCGAAATGACACGGATTAATTATATAACAACACAACAAACAAGCATCTTGGCAATAAACAAACAAAGCAATTTCCGGTTAGACGGCTAATCGGGCGGCGGTCTGTTTCTACAGAGCTCTGGCGGGCAATTAGCAGGCTAACCTACCACCGCTATCCTTGATTTTCTAGGATAATTTGCCCGTGGTAGATTAGCCGGCTAACGGCGTCAGGACCTGTTTCTACAGAGCTGTTAGACGTCTACCCCCCGTGATCAACCGGCTAATGACTCTCTGTAGAAACACGCTCTTACTGATGATGAGGCATGATTTAAGCAGTCCCTTTTTGTTTGTTTGTTTGTTTGTTTGTTGGGGTGTTTGTTTGTTTGTTTGATCGGTCAAGTGTGAGATGGTCTGACTTGATGTGATGCAGGACATCAAAAGTGTGGGGACTTTGCAGGTGAAGTCAATTTTAAATTTATTGTGTGTGCTCTCAGAGCATTTTATAAGCTTTAAAATTGCACAAAATTGATCAAAATTGATCAAGGCATTCAGATTTTACGAGTGAAAATGACTCCTAAATTCTAATTATTTTCTTTATTTTTTTCTGTCCGTTTTCATCTATATCTTGAAAAACACACAGCCACAAAGTCCCTATCTTGCCGGGGTTGAAATCTTCATTTATTCCCCAATTAAAAAAATGTGAATAAAAAACCCCAACCTAACGACACAGCCAGAGAGGTCGAAAGTTCCTTCTGCATGTAGAACATTTTTTTAGTGGGTGGAGGCCTTTTATGGAGGGGCTTTTTTTAATTTTTAGTTAGTCGTTCGATCTCAACACTTGATAATCTTGTGAACAAAATTCCAGGTAATTTTTTTCTTCTGTTTAGACCAAAAGCATTAACCTCAAAGTTAATTTTATATAGCAGACTACAAAAATCCCAGAGTATGGAAAATACAGTGATGGCAAATTTTTAAACACTTGTACACATTTTAATTATTTAAAAATATCCCTGCGGGTTTATGATGCAAGCATCGACCACTGAGAGTAGTGAGTT
Source organism: Ophiura sarsii (assembly GCA_035610835.1). Taxonomy (NCBI): domain Eukaryota; kingdom Metazoa; phylum Echinodermata; class Ophiuroidea; order Amphilepidida; family Ophiuridae; genus Ophiura; species Ophiura sarsii. Next base: position 53,662,413 of record CM069450.1, on the reverse strand, counting down.
ATTCAAGATGAGTGGACTGATGACCTTAATCACAAAAATGAGGCCATGTTGTCGTGCGATCATGTAACCATCAAATGGCTTCTTGCGTAGCGACTGTGTAGTATGTAGATAGAGACATAATACTATACCTTATTCTACACATGTTATCTATAGGGGGAATTTTGTGCACGAAATGCTGTCATTGGTATCACAGTGCTATAAGTAGTGAGATTTATGATTGATTCTAAAATTACTATCATGGTCAATGATGATATTCAAGCATCATATGGATCAACAGCAAACAGTCAGAAGAGAGAGTAATTTGATCATAGTATATTCAAGCATCATATATATACATTGTATAGCCTACTATTCAATCGAAACACTGTCGGAGGAGAGAGTTCTGTTGGAAGTTATATAAACGGTGGACTATATATCGGCCTTAATATGGAATGATTGCCTCATATATACAGTTAGGATGTGTGTGTACAGGGATTACGAAACCTTTCAAGTTTCATGCATATTCAGTGAATTGGGACGATATATGGGTCGCTTGATAAGCCATAAACCATACAGACATACATGTTCAGCAATATGTTCCATGGAATCTGCCCTATTTGTGACATGGTCTACAGAATGCATTTTCATGTGGCTTTGAACAAGACCAAAGAGCATCATGGGAAATATACAGACATGTGCAAGACACAGCTGGAAGTAGTCTGTGTGCAACATTGTCGGTTTGACATTTGAGATCGAGGTCAAAGTGAGTGACGGATAACTTTAATTTTTTTATTTAAAACAAAAGTTTAGTGCAGGGCTGTCAACTCTCCCGCATTAGGCGGGAGTCTTTCTCCCGCACTCCCGCCTAGCATATAAAATCTCCCGCCTCAAAAATGTATCAATTAAAATGTTTATCAACGCGTTAATTTACTTCCCGAGATGCTATAAATCAGTGCTTTACACTTTCCGATAACCAATTGCAACGTACTACTACCGATTTTTGGACTGTGCAATTTTTTGACCTCACCCCCCCCCCCCCCCCCCCCCCCACTTACTTGAAATTCACGAGGTGACCTTTTACTATTTTTTTCTTGGTACACTTTGGCCATCATATTAATAATATTGTATCTCTCCCTCCCAGCCAATCCCAAAGTTGCCATGTACATGGATTCTTTTTACAGCAAATAAGATTGTTCATGAGATTATATTGAAAATTACCTATCTTAGTAACCTTTCTGTTTCTAATTTTAAAAGGAAATATTTACTCCAATTATTTCTAATTATATTTTGCTTATTGTCAGTATTTTATACAACAAGCTTCTTCTGAGTGAGTGTTTAACATTTTATATGTCTTTAGTCTGTAAAACACTAGAGTGTTTTAACTCATTCTTAACATTAAAAATTGTACACGTTTTTCCCCGTTTGAACACAAAATGTGCTTTTTTAAATCTTCTCCCTCCATTTTTTTTGGAATTGCAGTCAGAAGCTTGTGTTGTATAAATAATAATAATGATAATAGATCTTATAAGGCGCAAATAAATCTTCCAGTGAACTCAGAGCGCGCAAAAACATAAAACAAGCAAACAACAGATAATTAATTCTGTGAATCAGGAAACGCCTGGCGGAAGAAATTATTTTTTTAGCTAATATATATATTTGTTGGACATTTGATCTTCCTTGTCCTCGCTCTAATGATATGAAGTCAAATAGCTATGAAATGAAAGGGGGAAAATGCAATGGCAGTTGTGTGTGTGTTTAGTTTAGTTTAGTTTTATTTGGCATATCAAGACACAGAGATACAATACATCAGATCAAATATACAAATCTTAAAAACTTACAACAATTAACACAACATATTAATACAAGAAAACATATAATGCCAAGGATAGCCCAAGAAAGCTCTAAAAAGGGCTTATTTCCATTGGGGTCCTTATTAAAACAGCACATTATAAAAACATCATACATGTATATATATTTGCACACAAAATAATATTGCACTTTTTATGAAACAACTGCATATAAAAATTGGATGAAAAATCAAGATAGAAAGTGACTCTTTACTGCCTTTTTGAACTGCCCGTGGGTTTTGGATGTTTTAACCTGAGTTGGTAGCAAGTTCCATTCCCGAATACCAGTAAAGAAAAATGTATTGCACTGCTGACCTTTAGCTTTTGGAACCAGAAAATGTGTTGCACTGCCCCTGGTATTGTATTAGAGTGTTGGACAATTTGGAAAAATGAGAATTCAATTACTCAGGTGCTATTTCATTATATATTTTAAAAACATGATTGAGTTTAAGTTGTTTAACTCTGTCTTCAACTTTCAGCATTCCCAGCTTCTTAAATTCTACATCACCAATGTGGGACCTGGGCTCCAGCTTCAAAATAAAGCGAATCAACTTATTTTGCACAACTTGCAGCTTATTTTTCAACTTAGCAGAAAGTGAAGAAAACCATGAAGAGCAACAATAATCAAAATGGCATTGTTGTTGATTTTTGTATTGGAAAATGTAGCAATTGATTCATTACGGCATATTTATTTATCAATTGCCATTCTATCTAGGTTGACTTTAACTATGGCCTTAAAGGTAGGTGTTTCGATTGGTGGCCCAATTTTCAACTTGATATTTTCTATTCTATATGAAGGGTCATCCTTAAAATAGCCATATATTCCAAAGGTTGAGTTGCATAACTTCAATGGGCCTTATTTTAGAAGCACAAAAGACATGAAATGTGCCCATCGAGTACGTAGTACACAAACTGGCCAGGTGGTTAACCACCTATGGCAATAATTCACTGCATTTTGGCCTATAATGTCTTAATTATGGAACATAATGCTCCTAAGATATTACTGAAATACAGTGTAATGAGAAAAATGGGGTTTCTTCTGATATCTAAATATTTTGAAGTGAAAAAAAAGAGGCTAAAGTGATCGGAACATACACCTTTAAGAACACAGAGAAATTATGGTTTAGATGACTTTGGATGAAAACACACGCCTAAAAACATACATGGATAATGTTCCTGCATACGTATTGATCAACATTTATTTATTACCAAGAGTATCTGTGTAATAAAGGTTTTGTGTGTGTGTTCTGCTCTTGGCTATAAATTTATCTCTAGAGCTTGTGTAATACATTAAGTGTTATAATATCACACTCTTCAAATCCATTCAAATATTATAATTGCTTCTATATGAAAGGTTTGGTCAAATTGACTCAATTTACCGTATACTGTATTCGAATAAATGTAATATTGAAGATTTCATTTCTGTCAGTGCTCAGTGGTTGAGCCTTAACTAGGCCTCATTTAGCTCCTGGACTATTACAACAGAATAAAACAAAAACATATTTCGTCATTTCAAAAGCGAGAAATCAAGCAAAGCGTTGTTTATAGCCAACAATAGTGTTCTTAAAATAAATAACAAAGTAATGTACATTTTGTATTTTGTGCCTGTGTCATCAATCAAAATATCTATTTATATATTAATTTTGATATTTGATACTTTCATACTGCTATTAGCCATCTATCGATGAACAGCGTCCCACCTACAATTGAGATTTCAAAAGCATATTGCTTCTGCTACAATTAATCTGCAGTAGCAGTAGCTTTCATCAAGTGTGTATATAAATCTCCAAAACTGGCTTTGTTTGGATTGAACTATCTTTTAAGTTTTCTCTCTCTTTTTTTCTTTCATCAAAACAGACGAGAGAATCTGGAGAGTAAGATGTACAATGGTAGTGACGGGGATGAGGAAGTGCGTGGTGGTCACGGCAAGCGGTAAGTTAATGCATGTTTTTTTGTAAAAGTGGACATTTATTTTTGCGCTTTTCGCGCTAAAATTGGCACGCTCATAATTTGAAATGCGCAAATATATTCATATTGTATATTTAAGGAAGGTCAAAATTGCGAAATAAAAACAAGCAAAATTATTCAAAATTTGCAAAGCGCCAAAAATGACACTTTTACAGTATTATAACAAACTAGGCGGTCACCCGGGTTTGGCGGTTCTCGGGTTTGTAGCTACTTCCCTGGATGGATGGGGATTGTGGATGATTAATTACTGCACTTTTGCTGTTCCACCACACTTACAATCGACAGAACTTAAAAATTCGACCCCTAGATGACCTTTGACCCCGGACGACCCAAGAAAAGCAAAGGCGTTTTATTTTTTCCACGCTCGACTCGCATTCGGGCTTCCCGTCCCCGAGTTTAAGCCCGATCGGACAAACTTTGAAAATTCGACCCTTAGACGACCTTTGACCCCGGACGACCCAAGAAAAGGTAAGCCGTTTTATTTTTTCCACGCTCAACTCGTATTCGGGCTTCCCGTCACCGAGTTTAAGCCCGATCGGACAAACTTTGAAAATTCGACCCCTAGACGACCTTTGACCCGGAAGACCCGACAAACGCTAACCCGTTTTATTTTTGCCACGCTCGCCTCGCATGGAGCATTGTGATCACCGAGTTTAAGCACGATCCGACCAACTTCAAAAAGTTGACCCCTAGATGACCTTTGACCTCGTATGCTCTATTTTTTCCACGCTCGACTCGCATTCGGGCTTCCCGTCCCCGAGTTTCAGCCCGATCGGACAAACTTTGAAAATTCGACCCTTAGACGACCTTTGACCCCGGACGACCCAAGAAAAGAAAAGCCGTTTTATTGTTTCCACGCTCGACTCGTATCCGGGCTTCCCGTCACCGAGTTTAAGCCCGATCCGACAAACTCATCACCGAGTTTAAGCCCGATCGGACAAACTTTAAAAATTCGACCCCTAGATGACCTTTGACCCCGGACGACCCAAGAAAAGCAAAGGCGTTTTATTTTTTCCACACTCGACTCGCATCCGGGCTTCCCGTCCCCGAGTTTAAGCCCGATCGGACAAACTTTGAAAATTCGACCCCTAGACGACTGACCCCAGAAGACCCGACAAACGCCAACTCGTTTTATTTTCGGCACGCTCGCCTCGCATCGAGCATTGCGATCACCGAGTTTAAGCACGATCCGACCAACTTCAAAAAGTTGACCCCTAGATGACCTTTGACCTCTAGCGAATGCGAACTTGCTCTTGCGGGGACCGAGCTGCACCCACCCACCGAGTTTGAACGCCGCCCGACCCCGGGAAGGTGACGAAAAAGCGCGCACAGACAGACAAACAAACAGACAGACAGACAAACAGACAGAGAGTAGCGTATTATAATATAGATATTTCACTGGGCAGGATGTACCACCGGATATCAAGATAAAACTCTTGTAGGGCATGCGATTATTTGATGTTTGCTTTTTTGTTAATAGTATTGAGTTTTGTGTCCAAGTCGATAAACCTCAAGGCACAAGTCAAGTCAAGTTGCTGACATGAGTCACATCAAGTCACTAACAGGGGTGACTGGAGTCAAGTCAAGTCTTTCTAAATGTTAAACAAGTCAAATCCATCCAATAGGTCGAGTCCAGTCACTGGTTGACTGAAGTCAAGTCAAATCTCCAATTTTGTTCAAGTCACAACAACTATTCACTTCGTTACTGAATATTATCTACTAAAGTCTTGTTCAGGGCATTTCTTAAGTACATGTGGCTTAAAGGAGAACAATGCTATTCATGAAACCAAGCAGTATATGGTAGGAAAATTATTAACTATGGTAATGTACGAGGGTCATTCAATAAGTGCTGCCTCCTACCTCATAACTTTACTATTATACAAGCCAGTCGTATGAAATATTCCACAATTGAAGCTTTGAATCTCAGCTACAAAATCATAGTAGATTGGTTTGAATAATCATTGTACTTTTCTGGATATGCAGTAAAAACCAAACTTACATTTAGTGCGACGGAAACAGGTAAAAAACAGCCAAATGTCTCCCTAAGTGCTATTCATTTGGCCAATTCTAAGAGACACAATGTACCTATCGGTAAATTACAATCGTTCTAAGTTACAAATATCTCTTGAACAGACTTTAAACAATACAAGTGACTGATTTCTTGGCGAAAAATTCCCTCTAATTAGCCAGAACCAGACCAGGACAGCCATCAATTTTAACCCTACCCTAGAGAACCGCTGCAAAAGTCATATTTGCTTTTCATAGGAACTAAGAGATCTTCATTATACAGGACTAAATGGATATATTTTAGGTCTCTCGAAGATATATTTTTCTATCACTGACTACCTGATTAACTATTATAAATGTTGCATATAAGAAAAACTGATAAAGTTACTATCATGTTAAGATTTAACATTCGAGGCATCACTGTGGCTTGACTTGTAACAACGAACATTTGACTGAATATCAGTATTCCAGTATGCTAAAGGCGTGTCAATACATTCAAGTTGATATTATACTATTTGCAAGCTACAAATGTTAATATTGCCTACAATCTGATTTATACATGATAGTATATATAGCATTATATTCAGAAAGCATCCATTGTTTTCTATGTTCAGTATTTAAATCGGGCGGTTATACCTAATCATACAATACGGAGAGAAAACGAAAAAACATGTATTTATCTTTGGGGTAGTTTTCCGTGTCCGTTGCCCAAAATCTCTCTCTAGCTTTGATTGCATCATGACAAAAGTGAAATAGGTATCAATTAGCATTTACTATAAATGTGTAGCTATGATTCAGAGCTATAACCATGACAAATGTCATGAGGCTAACATTGATATTAGGGATGTTATGAGTGAGGAGGTAGAACTTATTGAATGACCCTCGTATATTGACCATGACCAGTTTAATTGAACATAGAACTATAATATTCAATAACACAAATTTAAACGGCACATCCCCAACCTGTGATTATTTGAAATTCGCGCCTGGTTGTCTGTGACGAAAGTGCTGATGGGATAACCATACCCAATATTGGGACGTCATCGGTACTAAAACCGCCTCATCAGCAACAGGTTACTGTACGTAAACACGCGGGAATTCAATGCATGAGTTGAAAATATCAGTACATGAAACAGAGATGTGGAAATCTCGTAACTGTTTCGTCATAGCTTCGATCAATATGGCGACGTCCATGATACAGGTGTGTGTTTTCTTTCTAAAGCTGATTTTGTCTTAAAGCGGCACTTTTGAAAACTTTAACCTACGGGTGTAGGCTGTATAATAATAATGCTACATATCTGAGCGCTATAAAAGCTCCATGAAATTAATTTTAATGATCAAATTTGGTTTCGACTCAACTTCCTCATGCCACAGTTTTGCATCGAACTGTAGTCAAGTTAAGTCAAGTTTTCTGGAAAAGTGACTCAGATCAAGTCAAGTCTTTTGGATGAGGGACTTGAGTCGAGTCAAGTCGTTAGAAAAGTTTCAAACCAGGTCACAAGTCAAGTCGAATACATTCTGTCAGTGACTCTGGCCAAGTCATCAAAAATATTGAATTAAGTCCGAGTCAAGTCAAGTCATTGACTCAAGTCGTCGCAACACTGTTTTTTTATGCCTGATATCAGTTGATATTGTAAGTCCAGTGTAATAAGCAGGCGATTTGACAACTCTCATATGCGCCAACAAGGGAGTGAAGACCCTTTAAAATACTTGCTAACATATATCGAATAAAACACCTTCAATTTACAGAAATGTTTTGTAATTCTGACATGATTGATACGTTGTCAAACTGTTTGCATGGTCATGAAATGGAAGTAAATAGTATCTATAAAAGTGTATCATTTTTTTCTCACACCCAATAATATGTGATCAAAATTGATATCTGTGTTGTTTTTATGTTTATATTTAAAGGTAGATGACCCGATCACATTTTCGTAACACAGAATTATTTCAAACATACGGAGATTTTCATATCATATGAAAGCTCGTATTTTTCTCATCATCATACTGAAATTTGACGGCCTAAATCGGTATAATTACGGAGAAATCGATGAAATAACGTCGAATTACCGCGAATGGTGGTAACCACCGATATAGTTTGTGTACTACTCAATGGGTACAGTTCACAGCATCTTGTGCGTCTAAAATAAGAACCATTAGAGCTATGACTTTTTTAAGGATGACCTTTCATGTAGAATAGAAAACGTCAAGTTGAAAATCGGAACATCTACCTTTAATAGTACTCTGCAGTGGTCCCCTGATTTATATAACTGTCTTATAAATATTGCACTTATTGAATGAATAATGAGGTAGCATACAATTTAAAATTACTTAAGTGTCAGTTTCTCAATGATACCTAGTACTCTGAATAATGTCTATTGAATGCATTTATAAAGTCTATAAATCAGTGTCAATAAATATTATGTATCTCAACTTTACAATGGTAAAGTTTTTTTGTTTTCGGTCTATGTGATGAAGCTACAAATCGCAAATTTGAAACATGCAGAACAGTTAAATATCAGCAAAGCATGAAAAAACTTTACAATTCCCGAGATTGAACAGTATGCAATACTCTCAAAATAATGCACTGAATCGTATGGCATGTCAATGGTGAATGGTGTGTGTGTGAGTACAGATCAGGCCATTACAGGCACTCTTTATCTTACACATTCCCAATGACCACAGATAGGGCATACTAATCATGCCAATTCATGCACTCATTCCTCATCACAACAATGAAAAATGGATCACCAAGCATTCATACACTCTTTGTAGTGTCGAGCCAATCAGAAAGCAAGAAACTAAAATATGCAGAGTGCATTGAAAGTATCTAATGCACTCCGCGTGTGCGCCGTTTAATGTGTGCACCACACACTTTGTTTTGATTCGTTGTTCAGGCATCGTGGGTTCGCCGATTTTCACTGCGGGTGTTAGCAAAGTTGTTAACATGTTTTATTCGTTATAACTTCACATAGATCAAAATTATGCTCAAATTGTGAATTTTGATTTGTATAGTGTTGTGTATGAATTAGGTCAATACATGCGTATGTTTTGTTTCTCGAAAAAATTAGAAAAATCAATGCACTTGCGCAAATGTTGATATGCTCACAATAGCTCTCCCCCTGCAGGGTCGTGCCATTATTTACACATCAACATCGCGCGTGCATTGATGTGTCTAATTTCTCTCGAAACAACACATACTCATTTATTGACCTATAATTCATTTGCACAGCAGAGGACCAAAGGTACACTATTTCAGAAACTGTAGACATTTTCAAATTGAAAGTTTTCCAAACACAAGAAAACAGGACTATCAAAATAGCTGGTTCTAAAATGTCATAAAATAAGGTCTGTGATCTTACGGAGGGAACCAAAATACTGTTGGGCATCAGTATGACAAGCCCACTTTTCTGAACTTTTCCAATCTTAATTTGAAATGGTCTGAAAACAACAGCAATAATGGCAAATTGTTGTGTATCTAATTCACTCCTATGATTTGCATTCTTTTGTCATTGGCAGAATTTCAAGGAATCTTAGCGAGAAGAAGCGGCGAGACCAGTTCAACAGTCTCATTCAGGAGCTGAACTCGATGGTTTCCGCAAAGAACAGAAAGATGGACAAGTCAGCTGTGCTGCGTTGCACGATCAACTTCCTCAAAGCGCACAATGGTAAGGGCAGGTATTTATGGCTTGTCAGTGTCATCAAAATCCAGATACATGTAGGACTGTTATTTTCAGTCAATATTACAATATGATCATTATAGCTTAAATTTCTTGTGCTGGTCAGGTGGTGTAGTGACGAGTAAACTTTGCTAGACCAAAACAATGCTCGTAACAATTACACAATGGTCAATATTACAGTATGATCATATATTTCTTAGGCTAGTCAGGTGGTGTAGTGATCGAGAGCCAGCTTAGGTATGCCAAATGCATGCTCATGACAATTACACAATGGTCAATGTTACATTATGATCATATATTTCTTAGGCCGGTCAGGTGGTGTAGTGACCAGCCAACTTAGCTACAATTCAGGAAATTTGGTGTTGGAACACAGAGTCCATATATCTCCGCTAATATCCCACATTAAGGGACCATTTTCAAGCGCTGATGTTGCAACAAACTTATATGTAGAGCTTAACCCTTTGAACCCGAAAGGCCGAAAAATTGGCCTATTTAAGAACGCGCTGTGTCCCGATAGGCCGATAAATCGGCCTTGGAACAGGTGACACATTGATCACATGATTTTTAGTGGTCATATGACTTTCAAATCACGTGATGTTTACCCGATGTTAGATACCTTGTTTCCGTAGGTTTATGTTGTGTTTTGATGTCATTTGCTGATGAAAACTATCGAAAATAGCACGAAATGGAATGAATATGTTTGCACAGAAAATTCTCAGTTAGACAGTAATGCATTGTAGAACGGTTATGAATTGCAATTTTTGCGATAAAAACGGATGTTTATGTTATAACATTATCAATGATTATACGTCTGAGTAGATTGGCATGATGCGGACTGCCCTCTGTCATCGTTAACATATATTACCGATGATAGAGGGCAGAAACATATTTAGCATTTTACCCCCGGAGAAGTCAGGGTGGGTGTACCGAACCCTTATAATAACTCAGGGTTCAAAGGGTTAAGCTATCTACTAACTCATATCCCTTCTCCCGCCCCCACCAATCAATGTTGAGGGTCCCAACGACCATGGAGATAAAAATGTTCTGAACAACATTGGACAAGGGGGATGGGGAATGATTTCAACGAGGTCCTCAAAGTGTTCTAACAGTAATTTCTTTGATTGTAGGCCAAATCCATCAACGTTGTCATGTCAGGTCAGGCATCCAACACTGCTCCAATAAATGCTTCTGTTCCACAAGGATCTATCCTTGGCCCACTACTGTTCTCTGTTTTTATTGATGACCTTGTAGATGTTTGTGACAACGAGCGATATCTATATGCCGACGACTCAACACTCTTTGCACCCATTAAGTCATCAACCGATCCCAACACAGTAGCTGCTAGTCTCAACAGAGATCTAAGCAACATGAAAGTATGGGCTGACGAATGGAAAGTGACCTTTGAGCCTACCAAATGCAAGACCATGGTAATCTCCAGGAAAAGATCCCCATCGGAACTTGATATCTACTTTGGAGAGTACAAACTACCATCTACAAAAGAACTGGATATCTTGGGCGTCACCATTGACAGCAAGCTTACCTGGTCAAAGCACATCTCAGGCATTGCAACTAAAGCTAGTCAAAAGCTTGGCGCTCTACGCAAAGTTGCAAATAAACTGGAGGCTAAAGGTAGATCTACTGTCTACAAGTCGCAAGTCCGCAGCATTATGGAGTATGCTTCACTAAGCTGGGCGAATGCTTCACCCACCATCCTAAGCCAGCTTGACAACATCCAAAAGAAGGCACTTAGAATCATTGGAGTTAATGAAGCTACTGCTCGTTCACAGCTCAAAATTGACAGCCTGCTTCACAGGCGACAGGTAGCAGCGGCTACGGTCTTGTACAAGATGCATACTACCAACTGCCCACAAGATCTAGCAGGGTTACTTCCCGCACCATATGTCCAACGCCGTGCTACCCGTTCGAGCGTATCAATGCCAGTCCATGCTCTTTCTCTGCCGACAGCCAGAACTCGCTGCTTAGACAGAAGCTTCATTCACACTGCTGTTCCCTTATGGAATAGTCTTCCAGATGATATTGTTGGTAACATTTCAGCAGCTGGAATCCAGGCTTTCAAGTGCCGTGTGCATGGTCATCTTCTCTCAAACTCTTAACTTGTCATAGCCTTCACACTCTTTCATGGCACCCTTCATTCAAGTTCTTTCAACATCCGACTGATACATATAATAGCATGGTGGTCATGGGTTAAGTGTAGGTTAATGCTTGGTTGAGGAGATGGTGGTCCTGTAAAGCATGTAGCCAGCTGGGCTGGTGATACGGTCATGCCCCAACAGGTGACAACAGGCAGCTCCTGGTAGATTTAGTTCCCAAGTTTGTTGTGTAGGTTCTCTTGATGCCCATCAGACCTCCAGATATTATTATTTTTCTATAATTTATATTTTGATGTTGTTCTCTATGTTTGGGCTTTTATCTTATTATTATGTCACTTTTATTGGCATTTTTAGCCTCTGCCCATTTGTGTGTCTTGTTTTATGCATATTTTCTGAGTTGCAGGGAACCAATTGATTGGCCTTTCAGAGCTCTCTTTCGAGAGTTACCAGTTTGATTTTTAATCACTCTGGTCATTAATTTTAAAATCCAAAAAAACAAAAACAAAACCTAAAACAAAATCGACAGCATCAACAACAAAATTGTTTAGGCCTCAGCGCGTAGGCCTCAGCGCCGTAGCTCATTTCACATACTAATGCGGGCGGGCTTCTTAGACAAACATTCTTCTTTGTTTCGCCTTAGCTAAGCCAATCCCATGGTCATGACAATTACACAATGATCATATATTTCCTAGGCTGGCCAGGAGGTGTTTCATGAATGCATCTATTGTATTTTATTTCCTCTCTCCTCTTTCAAGATATGGCTATCAAGTCGGAAAAGAACACCATCAAAGAGAACTGGAAGCCTTCGTTTCTGTCGGACGACGAGTTCAGTCAGCTGATGTTGGAGGCGCTTGACGGCTTTATGATTGTCTTCTCTCAGCAAGGTCACATCCTCTACACCTCTGACAGTATCACGTCACTGTTGAGACATCTCCCTGTAAGTAATTGACAATTGTTAAGAGCGACTTTTTTCTAAGTTGACAAACTTTTGGACACGCCATCTCTTGGATTTTGCCTAAAGTTTGGGAGGTGAAAGACATTTAGTAGTTATGTAAAGATATGGTATTAAAAAATTCAGCAACCCTCTGTTGCCATGGTAACGGGCCTATCTTGTTTTTGCTCATTTTAGGGAAAAATCCTCCGAATTATACTGATTTCAGCAACGAAAAAAGTAAAAAGTTTGGCAGAACCCTACACCAAGGTGGTAGAATTTTTGCCCAAACTGACTTCATGAATGAGTTGCCCTATCTTTGGTCTAACAAACAACCGATTTAAAAAAGTCAGTGTTGCCAGATTGATATCCTGTTGCCATGTTCAAATATCACATTTTGTGGAAGTTGAAAAAGTCAGATAATACCTAACCGACTTGAAGGTGCTACAGTTCCCCTCGAGGTGATTTGTTTTTCTTTGTGCTTTGTGTTTATAACAAAGACCTAATACCCTTTGAGTTTATTCAAGAAAAAAAATGGGCAAACCCGGCGCTTACGTATCACGTGACCTGAAGTCACACGATCCAATTTGAGGGAAATTACATAGTCGGGTATATAAGGGGGTACCGTGCATCCCCAGGACTCCCCCAAACCAACTTTTTTTTACTTCCTTTCATGGTCCTAAAACATATTCAGTATGTCACCAACAATAATTTTGGTATGCTAAGGGGTTATTCAAGATGCCGTCGCCAAAAAGTCAAATTTCCTCAATTCACATAATATCAATCAAAATCGGGATCAAAATGGTAAAAGTATAGTTATAATAGTGGGATGTACGTATTAGACCACTACACACTCATAACCAGTACTATTGCTTTGATAACATACCTAAATCCAAGATGGCCGCCAAAAATGCTAAAATTCCATAAATTAGCATATGTCAACCCAACATGTATGATCAGAGTATAGTTATAAACAATGGGATGTATGTGTTAGACCCCTAGAAGCTCATGCAGCATTTTTTGCTTTGATTTGATTACATACTTTAAATCCAAAATGGCTGCCAGATTGATGGCCAAAATTGGTCAAAATTCCATTAAATGGCATAATATTAACCAAAATGTACGATGAAAATATAGTATATAGAATATATAGACGTATGTATTAGACCACTAGTAACTACTATCCAGTATTTTATAAATACTCATTTGTATTATATATTGTATTGTACAGGGTGTATCAGAATGAACTATACCGTGTTTCTAAAATATATAAAAAATACAAAATGATTATTGTTTTAAATTTAAACACCTGCAATATAAAGGTGAACATGATCGATGAAAAATGTGTTTTCAATTTGTTAGCTCAAAGAATTCAACCTTTTTAAAAGAAAAGCCATCGGCAAGTCTGATTAACGCATGGTTTCATCTTATGTATATTTTTTGTCAACTGCTTTTATTTTTTAAATTGATCATTTCGACCAAAATTGAAATCTACCATCTTTACCAGAAAGTCTGTATCTTCCATAAGAAATGTCCGATTTGCAAAAATCTAAAATTCTTATGAAAGCTGGGCGTTTGGGCAAGATATAAAATTATGTGAAAACGGTTTGAACAATATCAATTGAATTCATACCGTAATAAATCATATTGCCTTGGTATAGTTCATACTGATACACCCAATGTATTGTGACCTGTAAGTCACACGATCTGATTTAAGGAAAACGACAAAGTCGGGTATATACAGGGGTTACCATGCACCCCCAGGACTCCCTCAAACCAACTTTTGTGACTTCTTTTCATGGTCCCAAAACATATTCAGGATGTTACCTTAAATCGGATCGTGTGACTTACAGCCTACAGGTCACAATACAATATACAATACAAATGAGCATTTATAAAGCGCCTTATATCTAAATGCAATAGCTTAGCAGTTTAGAACATACTATTTGGAGAATGTGATGCAAAATACACACTCTAATAAACTATTTTTTACATTTACTAAATTACAATGGCCATTTTAGCGGCCATGTTATTACAAAGCAAAAATACTGGATAGCAAGCAGTTACCAGTGGTCTAATACATACTAAGGCTATATTTTCATCGTACATGTTGGTTGCTATTATCCTATTTTAGGGAATTTGAAAAAAAATCACAGCCATTTTGGGACCCATTTTGGCAGCCATTTTGAATTTTAAGTATGTTTTAACATACAAAAATACTGGATATGAGTTACTAGTGATATAATACATACATCCCATTGTTAAAAACTATATTTTCATCATGCATTTTGATTAATATTATGCCATATTATGGAATTTTGGCCATCATTCTGGCGGCCATTTTGGATTTAAAGTATGTAAACAAAGCAAAAATGCTGCATATCAGCTGCTAGGGGTCTACCACATACATCCCATTGTTAAAACTATACTCTGATCATACATGTTGGGTTGATATATGCCAATATATAACATTTTAGCATTTTTGGCGGCCATTTTGGCGGCCATCTTGGATTTAGGTATGTTAACAAAGCCAAAGTACTGGATATAAGTGCCTAGTGGTCTAATACATACATCCCACTATTAAAACTATACTTTTACCATACATTTTGATCCCAATTTTGATTGATATATATCATTTTAGGAAATTTGACCTTTTTGGCGGCCATTTTCGACGCCATCTTAAATAACCCCTTAGCATACCAACATTATTTTTGGTAACATACTGAATATGTTTTAGGACCATGAAAGGAATTTAAAAAAATTGGTTTGGGGGATTCCTGGGGGTGCACGGTAACCCCCGTATATACCCAACTATGTAATTTTCCTCAAATCGGATCGTGTGACTTCAGGTCACGTGATACGTAAGCGCCGGGTTTGCCCATTTTTTTTCTTAAATAAACTCAAAGGGTATTAGGTCTTTGTTATAAACACAAAGCACAAAGAAAAACAAATCACCTCGAGAGGAACTGTAGCAACTTGAAGTCGGTTAGGTATTATCTGACTTTTTCAACTTCCGCAAAATGTGATATTTGAACATGGCAACAGGATATCAATCTGGCAACACTGACTTTTTTAAATCGGTTGTTTATTAGACCAAAGATAGGGCAACTCATTCATGAAGTCAGTTTGGGCAAAAATTCTACCACCTTGGTGTAGGGTTCTGCCAAACTTTTTACTTGTTTCGTTGCTGAAATCAGTATAATTAGGAGGATTTTCCCCTAAAATGAGCAAAAACAAGATAGGCCCGTTACCATGGCAACAGAGCGTTGCTGAATTTTTTAATACCATATCTTTACATAACTACTAAATGTCTTTCACCTCCCAAACTTTAGGCAAAATCCAAGAGATGGCGTGTCCAAAAGTTTGTCAACTTAGAAAAAAGTCGCTCTTAAATTGTCCTAAAGATAAATAGGATCGGTCAGTGTTTATAGATATCTTTACCCTTTCAAACGCAACAGAGAAAATACAGATTATGTTCAGTGTACTTCCCCTAACCAGGTCAGTCATTTGATGATTGTAATTTGTCCAAAGAGACTAGAATAGAATAATCGTTTGAAATTCGTTTGATAATTTATGACAATGTTTTAATTTTGTTTTAAATCATAGTGAATTCTTTTAATTGTTTTTAAATTTCAAAAATTGTTGAAATTCACAAAAATGTTCACCAAAATGTAATTACCCACCACAAAAAAGAAGCCAGACTGACAGACCCTACCTGAGAGGTTTATTTGCCTGTAGAACAGGGTGGGTTTTTTTGTCACCTTAGAGTAAGGCAAATGTCCTGCCACAACGAAGGCCGGCAAAAATGGCAAAAAGCCAAACCATAAAAAAACCTTAGAAAGACATCTGCTAATAAACGTTAAGATCATCTACAAAAAAGTCATGTATTCATATAATTTTTAGGCAGTAACAATTAATAATGTCATTTATAAATAGATTTTTTTTTTAAAGTTCATTATTTGTTAATAGTCGCTCATCAGGGCATAACATATTTTCTTGCATTTCATCTCTCTGTTGCCCTCAGTCTGACCTAAACAACCAGACGATCTATGAACTGGTTCACGAGGATGACAGACCCGACATCTACAAGATCCTCGCAGAGGCAGATGAGAAGATGGGCAGCACTGATGTCCTCAGCAAAAAATTCACATTCCAGTGTCACATGCGTATCGGCTGTCATGAAGTCAGCGATCCAGTGCAGTACGAGGTGGTTACTTTTAACGGGAACTTTACACAGCTGAATAACAGTGAAGGTGAGGAAAATGTGTATTTTTTTTGTTTTTTGCACATAACGCTTGTGATGGCATTTGCACCCTCGCGATTGAAGAGAATGTCGGATCCTATGCTTAAGACTAGATTACAGGCACAAAAATACCTGCCCGACAGAAATTCCACTAGCCAGTGTAACATCAATTATTAATACTAGCGGCGTACCCTCGCTACGCTCGGGTCCCCGCTAGATGGTTATGCCACATTACCTACCTCTGAAACCACATAAACCCCCTACAACACCCCCACACCAGGTTGATTTATAACCATATTCCTTTTAAAGGCATTATAAACCCCATACAACCCCCCCCCCCCCCAAAAAAAAAAATCAGGTTGATTTATAACCATGTCCCTCCTAAACCATTTACCGTGGCTACTTTATTAACCCCTACCTCTCAAACCGCATCAAGTTAACCTTCGGTACTTTTAAAACCACATAAACCCTCTACAATCGCCCACCCCGCCTGCAACTACACCAACCAGGTGGATTTATAATCATAACCTTCCTAACCATTTCCCGCGGCTACTTCATTAACTCTTAACCCTATCCTAAACCCCCCCCCCCCCCCAAAAAAAAAAATCAGGTTGATTTATAACCGATTTATAACCATGTCCCTCCTAAACCATTTACCGTGGCTACTTTATTAACCCCTACCTCTCAAACCGCATCAAGTTAACCTTCGGTACTTTTAAAACCACATAAACCCTCTACAATCGCCCCCCACCCCCCCCCCCCCCCCCCTGCAACTACACCAACCAGGTGGATTTATAATCATAACCCTCCTAACCATTTCCCGCGGCTACTTCATTAACTCTTAACCCTATCCTAAAAACATTTCCCGTGTTTTACAGCCCCCCCCCCCCCCCGGCCCCATGCACACACCCAAACCAGTTTGATTTATAATCACAACCCTCCCTAAACCATTTCCCGTGGCTACTTCATTAACCCTCGGTCCCTTAGATTGTTTGGCATGCCAACTTAGAGTAAAGAAATCAGGTTGTTTCATTAACCCCCGCAAAACGCTATCCATTATAACCCTAGGCCTATCCTAAATCATTTCCCCGTGGTTTTACACCACCCCGCCCTCCCCCCCCCCCCCCCCCCCCCCCCCGCCCTCCCCCCTTCCTCCCCAACATGACACCAAATACCCAACAACACACTGTACTGGCCTATAACCATTATCCCGTGTGGCTTCTGCGCCATGTGTAGGGGTGCGTGTGCCGCGCGCGGCAGTGAGCCCGAACGCAAACATGCACGCGACGTGTTACCACGGTATGATTACGCGGTAGTACGCGCAACGCACAATGTTGTTCAATTCTAGTGGCATTTATAAGCCAAATCTGAGCGGTTTTTTGCTGTTTTTGGAGCCAATTGTTAACCAATTTCACTGAAATAAACTTTAACTCCCTTCCCGTTATTTCCTCTATCTTTCATGCGAATAAGGCGCCACTTTGATCACAACTAACGGAGAAATAAGGATAACAAACACACAAACACACAAACACACAAACAAACACACAAACACACACCGTTTCCAGATTTATAGTAAGATTAAAAGGCTTTTATATAGCGCCTTTTCCGTAGATCAAAGCTGTAAGTTTGAGGAATTTATCTGGCACGAGGCCCCTGGCACGTAGATCAACACTGTAAGTTTGAGAAATTTTCACCTGCCAGTCGGTCGGGTACTTTTGCATCTTCACCCGCCCGACGCAAAAGTAACTGCCCAATCTCGAGCCGAGTCATTGAGTGCTCGAGTCTCAAGTCTTTTGCAGTCTTGAATATTAAAATGTTGAGTTTATTTTGAGTCATTGAGACAAGTTTTTGCACTTCATGTAAACACAACATGATACAAACAAAAAAGTGAGCTGTTTTGATCAATCCGTGAATTAAATCATTGCCTCTTTTTCCCCGATACTTCTTTCCAGTTGCATTTCCAGAAGATGCGATGCCCACACGTTACTGCTTTGTGGCCACAGTACGTCTGAAAAACACACAGCTAAGTCGTGAAATGGCTACTTTTAACGAGGGAGGGAACGAGTTCTTATCGCGGCACAGCTTGGATTGGAAATTCTTATATCTGGACCACAGGTGAGGAATTAAACAAATTCTCTTCAAGCAAGAGATTGATTTAAATTCATCACTTTATCATTTCAGTTTTTTGTATACACTTACACATCTACACAAATTCATTATGTATGTGTTACAAGTTTAAATATCATTGTTAAGTTTGTAACAAAATATGCTAATTACAAGGGAAAAAACATTGCAGAAACATTTTTCATGATAACATGACACAAGTGTTACGGATTTTCGTTGTTGCATGTGCAAAACATTGAAATGCAAAATAGAGTTCATTCTAAATAGACAATATGACAAATTGTGCATATGTTTCAACCGAATAGAGAGCATTTGCTCACCGCAGCAGATGCCTTATGTTCATGAAATTGGGCTAACAATAATTGTTAAGCTTTTTATGGTGTCCTAATACCATAAAAAGTCACTGGACATCCTTATTTAAGCTTAATAAATTTGATAAATTGATGCAAGATTTAAAAAAGAATTTCAGTCAACTGAAAATTTCATTACTATGCACTTATTTACATAAACAATCCATTCAAAATGTAATATTACTCAGTTTTAGCATCGGCATCATCATTGGTATAGATCAGGGGTAGGCAACCTTTTTGAATGAATGGGCCAGATATAGGGAGTGAAAAATTAACTGGGCCGCACCTAACCAACCTTTGTAGCAATGGCCTGCTGTTGATTTCAAACCTTTGATTCAGAAGACTTTCAAGCATGCTTAATAATCTATCTTCACAAAAACGTAATCTCAATACAGTACATGACAGTGGTGTTCTTCATATTGGGGGGGGGGGGGGCAATAATGAAAGTCAACCGACAAGATTGTTCTGAGTCAAACAATGTGCGCGTAGCGAGCGAAAATTGTTGACTTTACACTTATTTTTGGCACGATTGAGGTATATTTGGTATATTTTGGCTCTAAACAAGCCGCTACTAACAAATATTGCACTTTGGGGACACATATACGCGCTATTTTTTCATTTTCATCTGTGTACTTTTGACCATCATAATTCCATGATTCCTCTTGTCAAATGAACCGACAGAGCCAATCTCAACCGACACAACGTCAATTTTGGGGGCGGGGGGCGGGGTGATCGCCCCCTCGCCCCTCTCTGGTTATGCCACTGACGGATGTCAATTAATGGGGAAAATAGACATACACACTTTGAGGAACATAATTTGTGCCGATAAATGCTAAGCAGCTAGCTCATTTTTTGCGATGATGTATAAAAAAAAAGCTTATAACAATAAACAATACTTCATTAACGCAAATGACTATATAATTCCAAGATGGCAGGCAATAATTATGGAACCTGTTAACATGCACTGTTATGGTGAAACTTAGTATAGACTAAACCTAAACAATTTCACTTTGTATGTATGTTGATCTGACCAGGTCATAGAAACTATGGGATCTTTAACAATTGCAGAACTTCTTTTTGACGGACATCCAAAATGTTAATGGTGGACAGAAAATGCCATCGTGGATCAAGAGCAACATCCCTCTTGTATCCCTTAAAAAGCTGACCGACCCATTAAAAAACCACCAACAATTTCAATTTTGTTGTTGTTGTTGAAATTCCCCAATTTGTTAAATAAAAAAATAAAAAAGAGGACTTTCCTTTGATATGTCAAGAGCCCAATATGTTGTCAAAATTTGAATAATATATACCTGTTTCAAATAATCAGCAGAAATCAAATGAAAGCCTGTACTGTTTTTATCGGAAGGAAGCATCCATTAACCCTAACAGCCCCGTACCCCATGAAATCCCATTTCCCAGCCTGTCGGTTCCACCTGGCGCTGAGGTTTTCGGGTGAAATAATGGCCCCGGGCTACATAGCTTCCCCCGTGGCTCAGTTGGTAGAGCGTCCGCCTGTCAACCGAGAGGTCGTGGGTTCAAACCCCGGGGCGTGGCACCTCTTGTTGTGTGTGCTTTTTTGGCTTGAAAAAAATGTCGTTGGATAATCCACCGGGAGTGTTAGGGTTAAGGGAAGTGTCAACCCTTTTTTATGAAATTTATCAAGCACTGTAACTTTTAAACTAATAATGTAATGTACATAAAATTATACAATTTTTTTAATGAAATGAGTCGGAGAATTAATTTTTGGTATCAAATTTCACCAAAAATAGTGATTTTTACATTTTTGCCTAAAAATCACTTTTTTTGGTACCAATATTTTTCAGACAACCTAACAAAATCAGTTTTTGGTTAAAAAATTCCAAAATTTCACCAAAATCATCTTAAGTCTTAAAGATGTGATTTTTGAGAACAAAACGATGAATGTTGCTGTATTTTTCGATGGAATTTGCATCAACTAAATTCACTTTAAATACCAAAACTTTGGCTGAATAATTACAATTTTGTTCCTGCTTGGACAAGAGTTAGTAGGCCTATCTATACTGTTGACAGATTACCATCCTGGAATATCTCCCTGGCCAACGGCATATTTCTTAGGATTTTCGTTTGTTTCACCATTATTTTCTACTCGATTTTTAGCCAAACTTTAACACACCATAACTCTGGTTCTACATAACGTTATAAATATTCATGAAAACCTCGAACTGTACACAATATTATCCAATCAGAATTAAGACATATAGCTTCTACATAAGGTTACCAATCAGAATTAAGACTTATAGTTATGTCATTGATGAATTTTTCATATCGAAAGAAGGCGGTGTTAGTGTACACATTCGCGAGTTTTGCCGTACTGTGCCTCATTAGCTATGCAAAACGTCAAACGATTTGTCCTTGAATCACCGCGTTCTGACTGTATAAACTTGCAAAATGCAGAAATATCAATTTGTGTAAGGCAATATTTCTTAGAATTATTGTCCCATCAATTTTGTTTGTGACCTCCGCTGGGTGTGAATGATAGCTCTCCCGATGACATCTGTCACTTGTCAAGTTCTCAGAGGCAATAATTTCAAGCCATTATGTACAGGGTGTCCCAGAAAGATTTATACCAGGAAAAGGTGCATTTATTTATCTATGAACACCATGGTTATTGGTAAAGTGCTTATGATTCTAACATGAACATACATTCAGCTTTCCTATATATTTTGAATTTTAAGAATTGGACATTTCTATTTCTGATGGTAAATTCCAAGTGTGACCAATATTACCTCTTTTGACAGTGTTTAGCACAAAGCTTGATTTCAATGATATGCAGGTGATTGGTTGTGTCCCCTTTTCATCTCCACTACAAAATGAATAGAGATATCAACTGTTGGTGATGTTTTATGAAGCAATATTTGAATGGTGTGAGGACATTGTTCTACTTGAGTGATTTATATCATGCTTTCTTAAGCAGCAGTTTTTGAAAGTTCCACAGTACAGGGTGAGTCAAAAAACTGGAAAGAAGACATCTTGTTTTCAAAACCAAGTTGATGTTTGAAATATATGAATAACATATGAGTTGGTAGATTTTTCGGTGCTAAAATTTGTCACAAATTTTACACTTCGAAACGCATCAACTTCACTCTGAAATAGAATATTTCCTCCCATGTACTATCTTCTACAGAAAAAGTATACATTTTCTGAAGGGAAATTTCACAAGGATTCTAAAAATGGGGTTGTTTTGTAGGTAGGGTGAGGGGCAAGAGGGTTATGGAAAGTCAAACACCAACTATTTTTGAGAAAAATTGTGTATTTGTACCATCACACTCTATGTCAAAATTGACATCATATTTGAATTGCTCAGCTTAAGAGATTTAAAAAAAGGTATACTTTTACTGTGATACCTGTTATAGTTTTTCTGGTGTGCGAGGATCTTTGTGACGTGGGGAAGCCGGTTCACTTGTGCGCAATTTTGAATGTTATTATCAAACTTTCTTACTGAAGGGTACTACCTACCAAGGCAAATTACCTATCAAATTAAAGCTTTTGTTGAGTACTTTAAAATGGTACCCTAAGTTCTGTGATAGCATGTTGCATTCTTGAACTATGGACAATTTTGTGAAAAAGCTTTTTGGGAGCCGAGGCACTGTTACAAATAAAAACAATAGTCGAACTGCAAATTGATATTTAACTAATATTTTGATTAATAATGCACTTATATTTTCATTCTTCTCTTTAATATATCTTTCAAAAGATGCAAGACATGTGAAATGTTAAAAATAACCCATTTATATCCAATATACCACTAAAATGTTACATTTCTTACATTTTTACATACCGGTGCCTCCATACCAGTGCCTCGGCTCCCCCAAAGCTATTTTTCATAAAAGTGTCCATAATTCAAGAATGCAACATGCTACCACAAAACTTGGGGTACCATTTTAAAGTACTCAACAAAAGCTTTAATTTGACAGGTTATTTGCCTCTAGGTAGGTAGTACCCTTCAGTAAGAAATTTTGATAAGAACGTTCGAAATCTCGCACAAGCGAACCGGCTCCCCCATATTAGCTGCCCAACTCAAAACACATGGCCATATTTGTTATTAATTTCATGTGAAAAAATAAAGTCAATCACATTTTTTGTTTGCCTTTGGTGAACCTTTTTACCCACGCAACCATTTCACATGCTTGTCCACAAGACACCCAAAACATGCATAATATTGCAAATTGCGTCTCACATTAAAATTTGAAAATTTGAGTAAATTTGTGACGTAATTGGAATTTAATGCTTCCTTTCTTGTTTACATGGGAGATAAAATATTTAATTTACATAACTCATGCTACCCATGCTATGAATTGCTTATATTGTTTTAAATTTGAATATAAATGAAATTATTCCAAATTTGTGTTGGCGGGATATTCAAATGTGAACATGAAATGTGTGCAATTTCAATTGAAAATCACTATGCTTGTGGACAAACAAAGTAAATTGGATTGTGCAGAAAAAAGGTTCCCCAAAGACAATCGAAAAATGCGATTGACTTTTTTTTGTCACATAAAGTTAGGAACAAATACATCATTCTTGCACCGTTTAAAAAGTTTCAAAATTCAACTTGGTTTTGAAAACAAGATGGCGGCTTCTTTCCACTATTGCAGTTTTTTTGACTCACCTTGTATATTGCAGGCATCAGACCTGGACTGCAATGTTGTTTTTATATTTATATATTTATTCCAACACAGTATAAATCATTCCGGGACACCTATAGTTCTTGAGCAGATCATTCAATGTGACCATATTGGTTGTCCTGTCTTTTTGTGCCTTTGATTGGTCTCCCCAAGTTGGTAGGTTATATTTCAGAAGTACACCTGTCATTAAGCAACCTACCATTTGAAGTACTGGGTACCCTATATATACTATAACTTACTCAAATGGCAATTCAATTCGTTAGAATTAAAGGGGCCACTCCCCTACACTCCCTCTTTGAATGTGAAAATGCCCCCACCTCCTCAAGTTCCCTTATATTTGGTGCTATTTAAGAACATCTAATCATCTATTATAATATTGTTCTCTTATTTCAGAGGTCCACCCATCATAGGCTACCTACCGTTTGAGGTACTGGGTACCTCGGTGTATGAATATTATCACCAAGATGACCTGGATAAGTTGGCAAGATGCCACGAAATATGTAAGTATTCCTTCAAATAATTTCATCAAGAATCCAAGTAAACATTTGTTGGGAATTAACAGCTTTCCATATGTTATTACAGTAATTTTACTGGGTAACATTTTCAAGGTTGAAAACCATAACGATGACCCAAAATTGTGCTAGTGCAGTGTTTCTGGCAGTGAAACAATGGAATTTCTAATAATTTTCACTCTCCACTAAAGTTGTCAAGGGTAAAAATCAAAAGAGAAGGGTATTTTACCCTTAGTATAGGGCGAGTGAAATTGTTTCGGCTTCAATTAAACTTATCTATCGTCTTCCTAAATAGATTTTGTTTGATCTAGGGCCAGACTGAATTGTTAGGAATGAGTCTTCCTAATTCAGTCACCTTCACGACCCACTGACTGAGAGTGTGCCATCATAAATATATGAGATCATCAAACATTCTCCAGTTTAAATAGAAAAAGAATGACAGATCCATTGTTGAAATTCAACTGAGAAACAGCATGTTTTCTTTTGGCATTTTTGGAAGGAATTTAATATTGCAAACTTTGAGATTAGAACTCGCCAAAAGAATTTGCCACTGAAAAACTTGGCATACACATGTTCACTTGATAACAGACAATACAGAGATAACATTGAAAAATTGTGACCATGTCAAATTCTTATTAAGGGGGCTGTATACCTTCAGCATAGCCTCCGTAAAACTGCCATAACTTCTTCATTATTCATTTAATCCATATAAAAGTACACAGTTTTTTGCAGAAAAGGATTCAATGAATCCAACCATAAATGAAATTGCCCATTTTGGAGAAAATTATAAAAAACATGTTTTTGACTCATTTTAGGTTCTGCAAAGATAACTCAAAATATATTTTGTCAAATTTTGTCATACTACATGTAGTTTTATTATATTCCTAGTACAATTCCGTAGGAATAATTTTCCTAAAATGGGTCAAAAAACGTGTTTTTTTATAATTTTCTCAAAAATGGACAATTTCATTATCATGGTTGGATTCATTAAACCCTTTTCTGCAAAAAACTGTATACTTTTATATAGATTAAATGAATAATGAAGAAGTTACAGCAGTTTTACGGCGGCTATGCTGAAGGTGTACAGCCCCCTTAAAGAGGACTGGGTGTGGCTAACATCCCAGGGTTAGAGCTCACTTTTAAGGTTTATAAGTATTGAACTGAGAACTCACATTTTATCTGTAATGTTCAGACTAACCATAGTCCGTCTTCAGCGGGTGGAAGCTAGTTTGCAGCTGGTAGAAACAAAAACTCAAAGCTGGGGTGAAAATTTGTGTTTTTTAAGAAGGATTGAAAAGGAGGGAATTTCTTCAATTCCTTCTCAAAGTGATGGAACTTGACGTTGAATTTGAAGATTTAAAATTAAAAAATGGTCAATAAAGTTTGCTTTCTTCAAATCACACCTATTCCTACCTCTGCAAAGATACAACATAAGTCATAGAATTGTTATTAATCAATGGTTCACTAGATTCCTCTCGTCTTACTTTTTGTCCTTTTTCTTGTTTTTTACTCTGCCTCATCCATTTCCTCCTGATTTTGATAAAGTATGACACATTTAATGAAGACTTACATTAGCTTTTTATTCACTTACATGTATTTCACTTCTGTTAGCATTTAACGTAAAACGTTCAAGTAAAAGGGCTGTAATTTCTTTTTAATGGAAGAGGGTATGCAGGGTGAGGCATAAAAAACACACTTTTTGTGAAAGGTGTCAAAATAATATCAGGCCTGTACAGGGTGCGTAAAAAAAAAATCTCGTGAGGGCCATGATTTTGTTTAAAAACATCCGCACTGTTGGTAAGCCCTATCAGTCCTCTATCAAATATACTTGATATCTTAATGTCTCCCCTTAACTCCAGAGATATATGATCAATTCAGTAACAAGAGTGTGAATCCCACTTTGGTCATTTTTTGACGAGGAATTGGATTTTCAATTAAAAAACTGCTTTTCAGATTCCAATGATGATTTATAGGATACATCATACCAACTAGTCAACACCAATCCACTGTATATAAATGTATGCTCTACGCACACCGTTGCTGCGCACATTATTTTGGTTATTTCATCGTATGATGGGAGTTTTCGTTGTTTTTTACTGAGTTGTTGTTTACTACACCGGATGTGATGTTTTACAAAGCTTGGCGTGATACCGTAATTAATAAGATCTACCAAGAATTTCTACAGATTCATCAATGTATTGTATAAAATACATCAGGGTTATAGCTAGGCCAGATTGAGTGCCGACTAATTTTACTGACTGCGAACGGAGTAAGTGTAGCTAACTAAGTGCAGTGGATCATGGCATGGGGTCCAGAGGTCTTCTTAATGGTTTCTTAATGGGTTCCTGCCACATAATTACTTGTTTTATGAGGCAGTTTAATGATTCTATCCACAACATTTTAATTTGTATTATTATTATTATTATTTTTTTTTAAACCTTTTTTTAAGAGTGCCGGCCGGCCAGCGTGAGTGCCGGTACGCCCGACCGGCGTAGCTATAACCCTGAAATACATCTAATATTCAAATATTCTGTGGTTTGTCATGGATAATATGGATGAAAATATGTTTTTCTGCTTAAATTAAACTAACTATCAAAGTAGGTAGATCATAATTTATTTTCTGAATATGGTCAATTGCACACTGAATTAAGGTTCTAATAAAAGAGTTCTCTGCCCATAAAAAGTGGCTGAATTTGACAGATTTGCCATAAGGCCACGCGTTTTGAGGTGGGCCCATTTCCGTAACACCGTGTGATTTTCTAGAAATCGCGTCATTTTTTTCTCAATTTGGTATATTTTTGTTGTTTGACCTTTTGTTTATTACCTTATAATAAGTAAGTAATAACTTAATAACTGAGTTAAACAATTGACTGTAAGGTATTATGACTTATTTTGAGCTTTCTTTGGAAATTGCCCAAAATTTATGCTCCCCTCATGCTCTCCTCCTCCACCACCGTGCAAAAATGGCTAATCGGAGTTAGTTAATTACTAATTACTAATTAATGAGTCATCAAAAAGCATGTTTTTGACTTCAGAGTTATTGGTATGAATATTCCCTTCAAATTGGTACCAAATATGACAGTATAGCACATGTAAGTAATATTTTACACCCCGAATAATTTGTATGTTGGTCGAGCAAATGTTACAACACCACCTATTTGCGGGCCCAACTCAAAACGCGTGGCCATAATTTGATAACCAAAGCTCCAAAATGGATAGAAAGATTGCTGCACTTAATTATTATTTAGAGCTGTGAATGCACGGGTACTTCTGTACTCAGGTACCTGACCCGACCGCCTCCCCCCCCAAAAAAAATAAAATAAATTGGAATACAAATTTGTCACCTAAATAACCCCGATTAACCCCATACATGACCCTTCATGTGGCCCCATACCATGTCCATGAATCCTCTATCTTGTGATTTCTCTATCCTTCCAAACAGTTGATAGGGCATTTGCTGATGTTTTAGCCATGGCTAGACGCAGAACCGTAACCAAGGGGGTAGTAGAGGGGGATGGGGGATGCCCCCCCCCCCCCTAAAAAATAATCATAAAAGTGTTTGCAAGCGTAGCAAGCGAGAAAAGGTGTGTTTTTTACACAATTGTGTTCAAAGGTGCAAATGCTGGTAAAAAGGTCCACTTCTGCCACCCCCCCCCCCCCACCCCCCCCCCCGTAAAGAGGTCCACATATATATATATTATTGATATTGATATTATTTACCTGATATATGACTTTGCTCAGATTTTACTATTTTTGGCGGGCATCTTGGATATCTGTAGAGCATCAGGGTTTTTTCACTGTTAAACATCCCAAATGTGTTTAAGGACCCTAAATGGCATCTAAAAAGTTGGTGTGGTTTAGTACTGGGGGGGTGCGCGGGAATGTACAGGGTTGCGCGGGAATTATTATTATTTCCATTTTTATTTTCTCACACAGTAATGCAAACTAGCGAGGGCACATCATGCTACTACAGATTTCTCACCAAAGGGCAAGAGTGGATATGGTTGCAGACTAGGTACTACATCACATACCACCAGTGGAACTCCAAACCAGAGTTTATAGTGTGCACACACAAAGTAGTCAAGTAAGTGTAAACAGGTAGCATATGGAGGTAGAGAGGAGAGGGTATCACAGGGCAAACATTGATATAGTTGCAGACTAGTTATACTAAACATCTACGTTACATACCACCAATGGAACTCTAAACTAGAAATATTGGTTTTTTAATTATTTTTTTTAAAATTTTTAATTTTTTTATTTGATCACAAATTAGTCTAGTGCACGACTTCTATTTTATATGAGTTCTACAGATTTATTCCGTAATACACAGACTATGGGCTACCCTACCTCTTTAGTAGGATTAAAATGGCTACCTCAGCACTGACAGCCTAGCTGGTTTATAATAATAGTTAATAATAGTTAAGTCTTATATAGCGCCGGTATCCGCCAAAAATGACGCTCATGGCGCTTGTTGCATATACAACCACTTGAACACAAAAAAAAAAAATGTACAGTGCATAAAGTTCAAGTCTTAGTAATAGTATATTCATCATTAACAAGAAGTCTGGAAAATGCAAATCCAAGTTCTTCTGATTGTGTACAAACCAGGACGACATGAGATGTTAAGTGTTGTTTCGATAAATAAGATGTGACATCTACATGATCTTCCCACAGCGATTTAGAAGACGAGCGAATGCATAGATGAATTAAATGTTCGCAGCCGCAGAGGTCCGTTGAATTGGTTCAAATAGAAATTGTCCTTTAGAAATTATCAGTTATATACAGTTGATAAGGAAAACGTGCCATGATGAGTATAATAGAACCAATACGATATGCACAAAAGATGGAAACAGGGGTGAAAATATAAGCTGCAAACAGTCCAGTAAAAATGTTAAACTTGTAGGATACCAACAATTTGAGCTGCCGCAATGGCAATATAGTCTATTTGGCCATCACGAGACAGTGACGTAACTGCGTATTTTACAACTTTTTTTTCAATTTCATGCCCGTGAGGGTCTTTATTTACAAGCTCTCAACATAAAAAGACAATATAATAAACAATGTACATGTACATACACACACACAAAAAAAACCACACACACCATCAATCGGTATTTTGTAATGACAACATTCGCTATAAATAATCAATAATAAATACAGAATTATTTTACAATAAAGGCTCCCATTTTTTAATATGGCCTCCCAGCTTTCCTTTACTCATGGCAATTTGTTTTTCAACTTTTTGCACAGAAAAGACCCATTCTTTAAATTGTATAAAAACCAACCTTGATTCTTGAACTCGACACCTATAAATGTACTTCTTAGCCAATATGATAATCATATTAATGAAATTGGTATTGTTTACCTCATAATACCCAAGACAAACAGTGATATATGAAATAATAATTTGGAATTTCAACTCATTTAACCATTTGATTACTTCCTTCCAAAAGGAAGAAGCCGAAACACACAACCACATTAAATGTTTGACAGTTTCCTTCTCATCCTTACAGAAAGTACATTTATCACTCTCAACTATACCAATTTTAAAAAGAAACACATTAGTTGGTAGAATCCTATGAATAAATCTGTACTGGAAATAATGAGAATGTGCATCAATTGTGCACTTATAAGGTAAAGAGTAAACTTCATTCCAATTGATTTTATTATCAGTAACACTAGCAAACTCCTCTACCCACTTGTGCTGAGCGGTAGGTGTGATATTACTCTGGTTCAACAATTTATATGCAAATTGGCTTCCTTTCACTGCATTGTCCAGGTCAATCAATACCTTGGGTGTCTGGCTTTGTTTACATTTTGTCAGATAGCCTTTATAGTGTTTGGAGATCACATTAATCAGACCCAAGTATTTCAAAAAATTACAATCAATGTCATACTTTTTCTTAAAGTCAATATATGGCATCCAATGTTTATCATGAATTAAATCAGAGATAAAATTAACACCTTTGATGCTCCATGATTTAAAATACACAGTTTTTTTGTTAATCTTTATATATGAGTTATACCATAAAACATCATCAATATTACCTTGACAAGCATTTCTTAACTTAAACCAGGACTTCAAAACATCTTTTAGAAATGTGATACAAATTTTATCATAATTAAAATCAGAATGAGCTGCAGGTTTACATGACCATATCCAATCACCACCAACTTTTGACAGTTCATTCTTAAACAAAATTTTCCACTTCCCTTTATTCTCACTATTCAAAAATCTTTTAACCCAGGCAATATTTAGAGAATCAATAAAATGGTAAATATTTGTCATTTTCAGACCACCATTCTCTTTATTACAGTACAGTACGTCCCGTTTGATTTTATCTGGTTTCCCGTTCCAAATAAATTTGAACAAGATTTTCTCAACCTTCTTAACAAAATTCATTGATGGATTTGGCAAAATAGAAAACAAATAAGTCAACTGGGACAAAGCTAAAGATTTAATAATTGTTATTTTACCAATTGGCGTGAGATCACGTTGGGACCAGATATTAAGAATGGAGCTCAATTTCTTACACTGTGGCTCGAAATTAAGCTCAGAAAGCTCATTTCTGTTAAGTGAGATCATAACACCAAGAAATCTAATCGGACCTTTAGTAAACTTATACTTCTCATCAAGAAAAGTATTCTCATTATCATTCTTCAATGAACCAATGTTTAAGAACACAGATTTATCAACATTTAAATGTAAACCAGATATGGACCCAAAATTGTTCACAACTTTAATTGCTTTCAAAATTGATTTTTTTGAACCATCTAAAATAATTGTGGTGTCATCTGCAAATTGGGTTATTTTTACGTGAGTCTCATTATCAATTTGTAGACCTTTAATATCATTGTTATTTCTGATAGAAATAGCCATCAATTCTGCACATAAAATGAAAATATAGCAACTCAGCGGGCATCCTTGCCGCACACCACGAGATAAATCAAAATATCTGGAGACATGACCATTATTAATTACACAACTATTAATTTGCGCATACAAAATTCCTATCCATTTTCTCAACTCATTACCAAAACCAAAGTACTCCAGGCATTTTTGAACATACTTCCACTCTAATTTATCATAGGCTTTTTCAAAATCAATGAAGAAAAGGGTACCAGGCATATTGTTTACATCTGCATATTCAATTATGTCAAGAACTAGCCGCACATTTTCACCAATATACCTGTTGGATAAGAAACCTGTTTGATCATTAGAAATTACAGAGCTTAATACCTTCTTTAATCTATTTGCAATCACTTTAGTAGCTATTTTGTAATCAACATTGAGTAGTGTAATAGGTCTCCAATTCTTTAACAGCTCCTCGTCCTTACCATCTTTGGGAATTAAAGTTATGACCCCTCTTCTTTGACTTACAGATAGCTGACCAGATTGAAAAGCACTATTAAACGACTTAACTAAAATTGGACTAATCTGGTTCCAAAATATTTTGTAAAACTCAATTGGGTATCCATCTGACCCTGGACTTTAACCATTTGGCATAGATTTAATAACATTTACACATTCACCAATCGAAATAACACCTTCGCACATGTTCGCGTCGTCACTTGATATTTTAGGAATGTCATCTACAGTGATATCAATTTTATGAAGAATGTTTTCATCTATACTATAGTCAATATTGCTTGTATACAACTTCGAATAAAAATCAACTTCTTCATTAAGAATTAAATCACTATCAGTTATTACATCACCGCTATCATTCCTTAACCGGCTAACATTTTTTTTTGAAAAATTCCGCTTCTCAAGATTTAAAAAATAACTAGAGTTCTTCTCACCATCTTCGACCCATTTAGCTTTACTTCTAATCATTGCACCTTTAGCTTTATGGTCATAGATGGATTCCAACTCCATTTTCTTGGTATTCAAAACAACAAGGTCTTGAGGATTCATGAAATGACCATACAATTTTTCAAGTCTATTAATCTCCTTTTCAAGATCATTCTCATTTTTGTTGCGCTCCCTGGCTTTTTTCTTGGAATACCTTATAGTGTCTCCTCTAATGACACATTTGACAGTCTCCCATAAAAGCTGTGGATCTGCCTCCTTATTATCATTGGTAACGATATCAATATTGTCCTTTATCATATTAACATATTCGATGTCATTCAATAAAGAAACATTTAACTTCCATAGACCTTTGCCAGGCTTCTCGTAATTATCATTCAACAACAATGAAACCATACTGTGATCAGTCCTATACCCATTTGAAATTAAACTATTCTCAACACACCCTTTAAGAGTCTTGCTAATTAAAAAATAATCTAAACGGCATAAAATTGGTGGGCTTGTATTTGACCTCCATGTGTAACATTTACTGTTAGGATTATTATCCCGCCAAATATCAATCAGACACCTTCTCTTCATCATATCCAAAATTTCTTTCTGTGCCTTAAAATTAGTCTGCATTCTACCACCTTTTTTATCCAATATTAAATTAAGCACACAATTATAATCGCCACCAAAAATGAGTGAATCACACTTAAATTGGTTAAGAATAATATCAATCTGTTAAAAAAATTGTGGGCAATCATTGTTTGGTGCATAAATATTACATACCGTAAATATTTTACCAGACACATTAATATCAGCTATAACAAAACGGCCATTTGGATCACAGTTATACTTTAGAATGGAAAAGGCTAAACAACTATTAAATAAAATTGCAGTACCTTTGCTATTACTACTACCATGGCTCCAGAGAGTTTTACCTCCCCACTCATTTGTCCAACATTTAACATCATTTAAAACACTATGAGTCTCTTGTAGAAAAATTATTGCCGGCTTCTTTTCACGTAGCCAAAGGAAACATTCATGTCTCTTATTCTTATCGCGAAGCCCTTTAGCATTCAAAGTCACAAACTTTAAATCAGTCATAAATGAGTTTTGTAGAGTCACACAATATAAGCACCATTGATGGTATCACATGAAGAGACGAAGACAGCGAGAACTTGTAGTTTTTTACACAATAATAACAAAACAACATTAACTTCCTTGCATAGACCATAACCATGGTTTTATGAAAGTTCTGCTCTGCAAGGGAATATATCTGGATTTTATGGACACATATCCAATGTTCCGTACGCTCTCGTGGAAATAAATATGAACACTTGAAGTCTCTTTAGTCACTTACTTTACTGTTAGTTATTTGTATTTACAAAGAAGATTTGCGTGGAGACACACGAAGAAAAGAAGAAACAAAAGTTGATTTAGAAATCACTCGCTTTTTTGTTGTAGAAAGTACCATCCGGATTCACCACCCGGAGGGTAGCGGGGAAGTTTACGAAGACTTTCCTGCTTGGATCCTCTTGCAACAGTTCCCATCTCTTTCTCCACAGTTTTTTTCTGGCTTCTTGCAAGGTCTTGCTGAGATCCTCTGCTACAATTATCTTTGCACCAGAGAGGGGGTATTCTTTTAGATTCTTAGCTGCTCGCAGAACTTGCTGTCGTTGTGAGAATCTTAAAAAGGCAATTATGATTGGTCTGGGTTTAGCTCTAGGCTTATCAATATATGTTGGCGTGCGGTGAGCCCTCTCAATATCTATAGCTTCTGTAACTTTAAGGTTCTCACGGAACAGCTTGCGTACGAAGTCAGTACATTTCAATTCCCCTTCTGCACCCTCAGGTACATTGAATAAAACCAAATTGTTACGTTTTGATCTGTTTATAAGGTCATCGACTTGCGCAGCTAGCTTATTGTAGTCTGTCTTATCCACCTTTTCTTTAAGTTCAGCATTTATTATCTCTTGGCTCTGCTCAAGGTCTTCCACTTTCTTGTTCATAGTTATCATTTCGTTCTCCAGTTTGTCCAGTTTATTGTCAATACTATCCAAAAGACTTAACTTGTCTAACTTACTCATAATGGCGTTAAGCTTATCTTTCATGTCGTTCATATCATCATGGTCTCCGCTGCGCTCAACGCCAACAGCGTCCATGTTAAGTCTGTTGAATTCGGCACCCTCTTCGTCTGCCGTATCAGTAGAATAAACTCGCCGATATTTTTCACCTGATTTCCGGCTTTCGGCTTGCTCAGTTCTCCTTCCCCTTGATCTTGGCATTATAAGGGCTTATTTAACTGGAATTATAACGACTTCATATCTAGTCTATATGGTAAAAAACAGCAAATTCCACGGCAGCAAACGGAAACAATTTGTTTACGACTCCATGGACAGTGTTGCCATGTACAGTGCATAAAGTTCAAGTCTTAGTAATAGTATATTCATCATTAACAAGAAGTCTGGAAAATGCAAATCCAAGTTCTTCTGATTGTGTACAAACCAGGACGACATGAGATGTTAAGTGTTGTTTCGATAAATAAGATGTGACATCTACATGATCTTCCCACAGCGATTTAGAAGACGAGCGAATGCATAGATGAATTAAATGTTCGCAGCCGCAGAGGTCCGTTGAATTGGTTCAAATAGAAATTGTCCTTTAGAAATTATCAGTTATATACAGTTGATAAGGAAAACGTGCCATGATGAGTATAATAGAACCAATACGATATGCACAAAAGATGGAAACAGGGGTGAAAATATAAGCTGCAAACAGTCCAGTAAAAATGTTAAACTTGTAGGATACCAACAATTTGAGCTGCCGCAATGGCAATATAGTCTATTTGGCCATCACGAGACAGTGACGT
Organism: Ophiura sarsii; assembly: GCA_035610835.1. Lineage (NCBI taxonomy): Eukaryota > Metazoa > Echinodermata > Ophiuroidea > Amphilepidida > Ophiuridae > Ophiura > Ophiura sarsii. Next base: position 53,627,330 of record CM069450.1, on the reverse strand, counting down.
AACTGCGTATTTTACAACTTGCAGCACATAACACACGCGTCTACACGAGGCGCTGGCGTATACAAACGAGCGTTGAAAGATGGAAGATACATATGTATGCGTAAAACCTGCACCTGTTAAGTGACTGTCTGCCAAATAGAGTATAGGTGTTATGACATTTGCCGGCCAAAAGGTCCTGTGTTTGATTCCCCCCAGTATCATCAGATTTTTTGTTAAACCTTTGCTATCAATTCATTTGTCTCCAAACGGTGACAAAGTTTCTAAGTAGGAAGACTTACGACTAGGCTAATTTGTGATAGCTTACTCATAGGTAACACACACACAAAGTAGTCAAGTAAGTTTGAAAAGGTAGCAAAGGGGGGAAGGAGGACAGAGTAGGTACTTAATCACATACTTCCAATACTTGTGAGATTCCAAAGGGATATTGGCAGATATATTTGACAAGAATGTAAAACCATACAATATAATCAGGTATAAATGTGGAAAAGTGTACGACAATCCAGTGAGATCCTCACAATTTGGTTGAAGTGAATCTCTGTCTAATTGGATTGCGGGCAAAATTCCAACAATGCTATATTCCCTATTAGAAAACAGGGCATTGCTTCTTTCACCCGTGATATCACTTTGCACATGGAATAAGAGTCAGCACCACGAAGTAAATGATGGAGCAGACAACGAAAGGCCTGTTGAATTTGGTGCGATGACACTCCTAATTGAACGATATGAAAATGCTCCAAAAGTTTTGTGTTATGGCTAAAATTTTGATCGGATGATTATTATATTAAATGAAGATTATCAATCAATATCAGTGTACATTTTCTACTTTTGACCAATTTTGTATGATTTTTAGTCATTTTAGAGATTTCAATAACTGTTTAGAATTACTTAAACATGGGCTAGACTTGGGCGTTCAATAAACATGCATATCTTTAACCGTGCATATCGTGAACATTTTGCCTTGACCTTGCCCTTTTTTCTTGTTTGCAGAAATGCTAAGACCATAATCTTCTTCCAAAATGAAAACTTGGAGTAACCAGTCGCTTTATATACGAGAAAATGTCATTTTATTAGAGGTGATTTTACACAATAGGCAATGGGGATTTATTATTAAGTGGTGTGGATCCATAAAGCTGTGCGCTGGCTTATAGTTGTGTTTTAAGCTTAATCCGTTCGGGTAGTTAAAGCAGACATTGCCCAAAACTTTACATCAAATTTGTTTTGCCATGTGTACAGTTACGCCGAAGTTCGCAACCAGAAGAACAAAGAAATCAGTCTCACGGACGATTCCATGATGACGGTCAGCGAGTCGGACGGCGGGACGGCCATCGATTCCAGCAGTTCGGATTGTCCGAGTCCGAGTCGGTCCATCTCGTCCTCACTAGACAACAGCGTGCAGAGGGCATCGGACTCTCGACAGATGTACAGTAATCATTCGCAGTATTTCTCAAGTGGTAGGTTCTTAGAATTTCTGTGTAAAGTCGGTTTGCAGGCAGCATTTTTCTGGGGGGGGGGGGGGGGGACTAGGGAAGGAGTAGGAAATTGGTCTGGGGAATTTGATTTATTGCCTTTAATATCAAAATTGCCTAAAATTAGCTTTATTTGGATTATACCTTGGCATTTCTAAGTAATCTTGACAATAAAAGTGCAACTTTGTAAGATTTTTAAAGATGTATGTTCTGATCACTTTTTTTGGCTATGATTTTTTTTTCACATCATGATATTTTGATATCAGAAGAATCCCAATATTTTTCTCATTATGTCTGTAAAATCGTAGGTACCAGAAATGTTCCATATAGAAATTATAGGCTAAAATGTGGTGAATTACTGCCAAAGATGGTTAACCACCAGCCAGATTGTGTACTACTCAATGGGCCAAATTATTGTGACCATGTGCTTCTAAAATTAGAACCATTGGAGTTATGCAACTCAAACTTTGGAATGTGACAATTTTAAGGATGACCTTTCAGGTAAAATAGAAAACACCAAGTTGAAAATCGGGCCAGAATCAGAACATCTACCTTTAACTGGAGGAGGGGTTGTGAGCTGACAGGAGACAATAGGGTGGGGAAGATTGAGAAGGGGTGGCGAGATTTGCCACCAATGCCCTGTTCTTGATGAGCATGGTGAACCATCACCTTTATGGTGCATCCTTATGTATACAAAGTATTGAGATCAAATAATTTCCCCCTTTCCACACATTCCACCTCTTAACAAGGGTCAGTGAGCATACCAAGACAATCGTCTGTTTTACTCTTATTCCTGATGATTCAATATATCTTCTTTTCTTTTATAACCATTCATACATGCACAGGTGGATCCTCCGTTGGCGATCTCTCGGACGATTGCGGCTCTGTGGTGTCCGTCAGCGGTAGCACGAGTTCTCGGGGCAGCGTCGAGCCTGTTATGTCATCCCCGTCCCATCAGCAGATGGACAACCGAAGAAAACAGGACCAATCCGTGTCAGGATTGGTCGGGTCAAGCGTCAGCAACAGCGGCGGTGGTGGGATGCAGCAGCTGTTGGATAGTCCAGGGGGATCGGTGTATCCCACATCCCCCTCTCCGTACAGCAGTCCTAGGGTAAGCATGAGAAGTAGATGGGATAGAGACTGTAGTGTTAGCATATCGTCATATTAAAGGCTAAACAAACAAAAAATATCTTGAGGTCGGGTCGTTGATCAATTTTCTTTTCCTTTTTTCTTTTGTTGAAAAAAATTAACTGACAGACTGTCGCTGTAGTGGTTCATGTCAAGACAAATAGGTAATTGTCAATTTTCACTATTGTTTCTAATTTGATAATAGTTTAAACACTTACCGTATTGGTCCGAGTATTATAGTCCCGTGCCTGATTATAATCCCACCCCCTAACTTTTAAGAAAATTCAGGAATTCAAGGAAAATCCGTTTATAATCCCATGTTAAATTTTGAACTTCTAAGTTCCAGGATACCGAATTCATCACCCTAAAATTAAAAAAACTATGGCGAAGCTATGACTATTTCAACACATATTTTAATATTTTTAAAGTACAGGTATCACACTTGTAAACATTGGAAAAGCACTTCTAAGTTCCTGTTTTAAAACCAGAAATGAACATTTTTTTGTATAATTTAATATAAATATTTCTTAAAATTAATAGAAAAATAAGGCTTTTAATAAGGCTTTTAAGCCTCTTATAGAGAGGTTTAAGCATGAAAATATGATCAAACCATGATTTATTTAATGTTTTAATGTTTCCAAGATGGCGGCCACCATGTGTTGATTAGATCGAAAATTATGATTTAATATACATTAAACAGCACTTTTTTATATTTAAATTATAAATCCATTTAAGAAAGTCTTCAAAATACTAACATCATCAAGAAAATCTCAAATTTTGGTTCCAGCTTGCAATACGGGAAAATTTGAGTAAGCTTATTTTCCTTCTTTAATCCCCCTAGACATACATCTGATCACAATCCCAACCCCCAATTCCGTTTTTCTTTTTCAAGTAAAAAACCAGTGGGACTATTATACTCAGACCAGTACGATATTTATTCAAGCAAACTTATTGGCACCTGACGCTCAGAAAAGATAACACTGACTAGACCAACATTTTGCAGAAGCCACCGTGATGATGAGAGGCAAGTCTGCCAATTTATTTTCCACTGACTACATACGCCAAAACAATTCAAACGATAATATATAATTTTGCAATAATTAAAACGAATTTCTGACTAACGACGCGGAAGGAAAGAACGGTTTACCAATCCGACCCACATACGAGCACTACCTGTACTGCGGGCTTGAAGTCAAAATGAGTTCTAACGCCTACGACGTGGATGGACTTGAACAAAGCCCATCCACCCCTGAATTGAATTGAAATAGTCACAACAAGCATTATTAAGGACGTACATTTTTTACGACGAGGATGAAAAGAAACCTTTGCTCATCCGTTTGACGTTCACTATTTCGACCCCTGAAAATAGTAAAACACCCAAGATCCTGTTCCGATCTTTGCTGCTTTTTGCATTTAACGATACCTTTTCGTTACGTGTACACACATTGTACAATTCCGATCTTTGCTGCTTTTTGCATTTAACGATACATTTTCGTTACGTGTACATACATTGTACAATTCCGATCTTTGCTGCTTTTTGCATTTAACGATACCTTTTCGTTACGTGTACATACATTGTACAATTCCATAATTTCATACTGGTTTAATTTAAACCACATTTGTTAACACCTTTGTGGGAAAACAGACAATTTGCATTACATTTTGTACAACTACTTGTTGAAGAAATAATGCCTATCTACCGTTACAATTTTCAATGATTGTAAAGTACTTCTTTACAATGAAAGAAAAAACCAAAACTGCCACACCAACTGGAATTTAGATAACATTAACGAAACCAAAAATAGGAATACACAGCATTTAAGTCAACATGTGCCGTGTACAGAAGGCCTCCTTTTGTGAGGGAGGTCTTCTTTAGGGAGGGAGGGTGGGAAATTTAAATTTGCAGAGCTGATAAAAGCGTGCTTCTCATCAGAAAACACGGAGCGAATGACCAAAGACTGTGAGGAAAAAAGCCTCTCACACAAAACGAGAGTGGGTTGAAACGGCAGAACGCCCACACACGCGCTCATTGGTCAGCCAAAACAAAGAGCCTAAAACGCTCAAGAGCACACAATATCGATCCTCACGCGAGTGCCAAAGGGAAATTTATTAACACAACAAGTAGGTTAAGTAATTTCTAATTGGCACCTGACGCTCAGAAAAGATAGCACTGACTAGACCAACATTTTGCGGAAGCCACCGTGATGATGAGAGGCAAGTCTGCCAATTTATTTTCCACTGACTACATACGCCAAAACAATTCAAACGATAATATATAATTTTGCAATAATTAAAACGAATTTCTGACTAACGACGCGGAAGGAAAGAACGGTTTACCAATCCGACCCACATACGAGCACTACCTGTACTGTGGGCTTGAAGTCAAAATGAGTTCTAACGCCTACGACGTGGATGGACTTGAACAAAGCCCATCCACCCCTGAATTGAATTGAAATAGTCACAACAAGCATTATTAAGGACGTAAATTTTTTACGACGAGGATGAAAAGAAACCTTTGCTCATCCGTTTGACGTTCACTATTTCGACCCCTGAAAATAGTAAAACACCCAAGATCCTGTTCCGATCTTTGCTGCTTTTTGCATTTAACGATACCTTTTCGTTACGTGTACACACATTGTACAATTCCGATCTTTGCTGCTTTTTGCATTTAACGATACATTTTCGTTACGTGTACATACATTGTACAATTCCGATCTTTGCTGCTTTTTGCATTTAACGATACATTTTCGTTACGTGTACATACATTGTACAATTCCATAATTTCATACTGGTTTAATTTAAACCACATTTGTTAACACCTTTGTGGGAAAACAGACAATTTGCATTACATTTTGTACAACTACTTGTTGAAGAAATAATGCCTATCAACCGTTACAATTTTCAATGATTGTAAAGTACTTCTTTACAATGAAAGAAAAAACCAAAACTGCCACACAAGTTTTTACATTTGATGACGAAAATGGGAACACTTGCCTAATCCCCCCCCCCCCTTTTTCCTTGAATAGGATTAGGAAGATTGTGACGGAAAGCATCTGAGACCAGGATGAGAGTTGAAGTACACCAACGCGTTTTCCCAATCAGAAATGAGGATTACCCCATGCCCTGCTCAGTAAAATGCACAGTATCATACAAGTAGAGAGAACAAACACTGGGCCTAATAGCAGGATGTCTAATAAAATACATATTAGACAGTCTGCAGCATACGCTATGTGCAAAATAATTGATATTGGACAAACATCTCTTAGTATGACTAAAAGCACGAGGCAGCGTAGCTGCCGAGAGCTATAAGGAATTAATCGCACTCATATCGACAGTACTAGTATTAGTGATGATTCATGTGGCAGAACTCTGCTGTACAAACCCCTGCACAGTAGGACACTGATAGAACTTAGAAGTTTTGATTCAAGCAACACTGATCAAGATAAACAATCATCTACTAAACACACACACTCACCCCAAATTGAGATATTGAATTAATCCGGTTATTTACGATGTCAAATTTATAGCCCTCTGAAGCTGTACTATAAGTGAAATGTGTGGAACTCTGGACTGGCTGTGTATGTGCTATTAGAGACCGTATGGAGATCTACATAATATATGCACAAAGATAAGAATTCAATGGTATAGAGTGCACAAATTACGTTTGGGTAATGCTCATCCTCTGGTTTTCATGAACACTGCATTGTAAGAGTACGTGGTTAACAAAGCAAACGAGAGATGCCAGTGGCCCCGTAACACAAACCGCCAGTCATCATTATCCGTTTTACTGTAGCTCAATCACCAAAATGTATACGCTAGAGAGCTTAAATGGTCTTGAGATAGTACATTAGTCCTTACGACAAACTTGAAGATAGCAGTAGAGTAACAAGAAGAGTCTTTAAAAAGACAAACAGCGCTCAGAAGGGGTAAACAACAGCGTAATCCGTATGACGTTTTGCTATACATATAAGCATTCGATCCAAGTATAACTTGATGTGAACATTCTGTTGTGACAGCAATAACTCGTATAGTAAACAATGCGCATTCGTTGAAAATAGCACTGTATGGTAAAGCAATATCCGAGAGTGAGGCTAATATCATATTACATACACGAGCATCCGTTCCAAGAATAGATTGAGGCAAAGACATAGTAAACAATGATATGGCTACCCAGTCGCTAAGTTATTTGAACCATACCGTATACGAGTACATGTAGACGGTAACATGGTAACATGGCATAGTTGGGCTTCATTGAGAACGCTGCTTTGGCTATTTGGTATTGACTGAAGCTACGTAGTGCAGAACGCTTGCTGCAACACATTATGGTGTATAGTTGTGGTAACGTACAGGCATTTGCAACTGGTGCGAAATATTAAAACAACGACCTTTATAATATTATGAAACGTCAACAAGCTGTGTTTCACAGTAATCTGAAAATAGCGATACCTTTGTATGAGATCGTGCCACCGCATGATGCAACAATATCCACTGCAAGTTGTGGTCTCATGGAAGCGTTGTCACCAACCAAGGACACTTCTTTACTTCACTGATGACCATACTCGGAACGGGCCGGATACGGGTGCCGATGATCGGTCTCTCCAAAGCCATACTGGAGAAAACACGCCGAAAAGCTAACGCATATAACGTTCAGAGCAGACATGGAGGTAGTACTACTGCTGGGCCTAGACACATGTCCTGAAAGAAGAAGAAAAAACAGCAGAAGCAGAATCTGGGCCATTTACATGTATATCCTTAACAATAAGTTCCCCGTATACATGTAGCCACTGGTAGGAAATTACAAAATCAACGTCCAACTAGTAACCCGCACACAGAACTGGAAGACAAAGCCTAAACTAAAGTCATAATAAACCAGTTACAGTAAACTAATTAAATGTATGCTATTGATACGAGTACGATAGAATCACACTAAGTTGATGTCAAAATACCAGAAAAAATTGCAGCGCAACTATTTTTTACTAACTAAGTGGCAAAAACCATGTTTGACCCCCTCCAAAAATTATACAGATATAGAAATGATATGATTAATAATGAATGGACGACACAAGCCCCACTTATAAATAAAACAAACGACTCGCGGCATAGGGCAAAAGTTAAAATGAACATTGATGAAACTAACATGAAACGCACAGGAGAGATAGCAACAAACATGACAAAAACAGAATTAGAGCCGCAGACCCCCACGCGATCGTAAACAACAAAAACCTCATTATACCAATTATTGCGTCACATTTAAATCTGCCATGCATCTACCAACTATAGTATTTATATTCGTCCAAATCCTGCCTGACTGAAAAACGCGGTTAAATATTTATATTTACAATGCAAAATAAAAACTCGATCGTAACGGCAAATTAGTTAGAAAATACGACCTGATAGATGACCTTTGAACTTTGGCAAAGTAGACTTTTTGTACCAGACGTTTCCAAATAAAAAAACAATACCGGGCCATAAAACCTGAATTTGCAAACGGAATACAATGTTATTAAATGTAACGCCGGGGCGTCCAGAACACTCGCAAATAAATCACTCGTTAACACTGAAGCAGTTAACCATTATTGCACGTTAACAACCACCTCTTTAAAAATATTTCAACAAAGGTACAATACACTATTGAAAATTTTCGCAACAAATGAAAACCGATTGGCGTTAAATACTGTCGGAGAAAGAAATGTTAAAAACGACCTCGCTACGCGTCGCTAAACAATTTAAAAGACGGCTAACTATACAAAGCAGGATATCGATAAATAAGACATTAACTTAATTCAAGACGATGGCGCGCATTACAGAAACTCCCCAACAACCATTCATGAATGAACAGCACAAATCAACTACCGTACCAAATCAATAACCCGCTAATAGAATCCTCTTATATTAACCAATGTGAAAATTGTAAAAGTTGTAAAGAGGGGATTAAATGATATGCCTGCTAGAATAAATTATACCACGTTATCAACAACCTCATAATATTTCAACACAGGTACATTCCAATATTGAAATTTGCGCAACAAATAAACCCTTTGCTTTAAAAAACATTTTAATACTGTTGGAAAGAATATTGTATGACAAAATGAGCTAATTGAGCTAATCGCCCATCACTTTTCATTTCATTTTAAACGCTACATGATGGACAAACTATACAAAGTGAAGATCGATATACAGGTTATTAACTAATCAAAAGATGGATTACAGAGACTACCCAACAACTAATCTATGAATAGCATAAACCAATTATCAACCAAATCAATAACCGGCTAACATGGCCAATAAACCATGTGAAGATTGATAAGATAAGAGTAATTGCCAAAGTGGGGATTAAATGATCTCCCATGAGTATTTTTGTTTTGTGTTTTGCACGTACACATAAACAGTCTGTAAAATGCCGTAAATGCCACGGACACCAATACAACGATTATCAATAGAACTATGATTCTGACGCATTAAAATCAACGGGAAGATTTATAAATATAAAATCAATACGGCGAGGAAAAATCCTAAACTAAACAATGTACCACGAATCACAACTTTATTTTTATTTTTTTTTTTATTTTTATTTTTTATTTTTTAAAAAGACAATGGGTGGGTGTGACACCCGAAACGGCAATTATTTAACAGATCTAAACACCACGTTAGATTTAGTATATAAATATATAAAAGCTCTCACCATTGAAAAATAAACCACGCCGGCATTCCAATCTGACTGAGAGTTCTGATTAGCTGCAGATGCTTGGCGAAAACCGGGTGTTGACCCACCATTAAAAACAAGGCTGCTGCCGTCGCCAGGGACGCCATTGGCGAAAAAGTTCAATGAACCTGCTGCTGATGACGCTAAACTGATGCACGGGACGTGGATCCGGTAAAACTTGCTGAAAACTGCCCAAAGATGATGTGATGACTTGAGACACTTGGTTTTGTCCCGGGTTTTGAGCAACTGAGCCGACGATTACATTATATTACCGTCATTAACGACCACCGTAGAATAGCCTGGATTTAATCGAGGGATAGACGAACTTGACGAAATGGCGTTACCATGACTACCAGTACCAGCACTCGTAACAACGATACCAGTGCTTGACGACGTACCGAGCTGAGCGATGGAGTTACTTGCTGCCGCCGATCTGTTGTTATTATAGTTCAGGCGGGAGTTTGAAGCACTCGTTGCACTTGAAGAATTGTTTTCACCGCCATTATGACTATTATTAACTTGACTAGTCAAATTCACCATCGCCTGCCTTTGAGATGTAGTTTCACGGCTAGCTGGTTGGGGCTGAAGATTTGCAACTGCAGCTGAACGTTTGGGTACCCCGACCACGGCCGCGTCTCCCAGGCATGATTTATTGCGTTGTAAAAGCGTTGTAGAAACAAATTTAAATTAAAAATTTAAATTTGCAGAGCTGATAAAAGCGTGCTTCTCATCAGAAAACACGGAGCGAATGACCAAAGACTGTGAGGAAAAAAGCCTCTCACACAAAACGAGAGTGGGTTGAAACGGCAGAATGCCCACACACGCGCTCATTGGTCAGCCAAAACAAAGAGCCTAAAACGCTCAAGAGCACACAATATCGTCCTCACGCGAGTGCCAAAGGGAAATTTATTAACACAACAAGTAGGTTAAGTAATTTCTAATTAATTTCAAGCAGAAAAATAGTAATATTGTTAAAATTTGGGTACAATTTAAATCTGACCACCCTCCCCCCCTCCCAATTGCAACCTAATTTTTGCGATTTTAGGGTCAGTTGCTGAGGGCAATACAACATTTTGGTGTTGTCTAACTGCTATCTCGTGGGTACTAGTTAATAATATGTGACCCAATGTGAGTAAATGAATAATGAAGGAAATATGAATATTGAGTTATTGATATATAAGTATAATGTTAAGGGACATTTTGGTACCAAAGTCAATGTCATATCACATTCCAAACCAAAGTTAGAGATGATTGAAAATCACTTTGTCTCAAAACATCAAATACAAATTGCCAAGTTATGGGCAATTACAGTTTGGGTTTTGTTAACAAATCAATGGAGTAAATGAAAAGTAAATACCTCAAAATGTAGTTTAATTCCTTATTTTCATGAATTTGAGTCTTTGGTTAGATACAAGATGTAATAAAAAAACAGAAATAAGACTTGTTCGGAATTTGACTTCTTTTGACCTTGTTCCACATTTGTGCTCTTAAATCAAATTAGCTACTACTGCATTCCACCTCATCTACTCATGTAGGCTTCTCGTTACATTGCGTTTTTGCGTCTGGGGACGCAATATTTTTGCTGAAAATGCAGTACATTTTAAACTGGACTCTTTATTGCGTCCATCTGGACGCAATTATTTTTAATCTTGTGTCAAGATAATTTTGCATGTGTAAGCTTACAATTATCAGTTTTCGTGACGATCCGAATCAAAGTATTCCGTGGTGCGCACTACGTAATCTCTACCTCACGGCTCTGATTGGTTGGTGCTCAAACGTAAGAACTGAAAAACTTGTGAATAAACATGAGCCTATTCACGCACCATCACGCCCCACTGCGTCGGTGGTTACGGCGCAGCGGGACCACTGCGTTGGTGGTTACGGCGCAGCGTGACGATCGTTCAAAAGGCTTCAGTTTAAATTTGACCAATCAGGCGCTTTGGTGTTGTTGGTTGGCAGTATTTTGTGAGTTCAAGCATGCGTGCGCAGCCTGATCGAAGTGCGCCCATATATGTCGAATGTGGCCAGGAGATTATGTGCCGTAGATCCATATTTCAATATATCTGTCTGCATTTATTTTCATTTCAGAGGGAGGAAGAACCATTGCCTCAAGATCAGCTTGCCATTATTCAACTCAAGTTACAGGAACAGTTGGTTTCAAGGCATCAAAAGCTTCAGGTATGGACACTATTGTGATAATTTAAAACGAGGTTTATTAGCAGGCTCAGAAATTCGAGGAGAATCCAAGAATCCATTCTCGCAAAGATTTGTGAGAATCCAAGTTGATTCTCGTAGATAATCTGTCTAATACACTATTTGAATGGAGGAGAATCTATAGATTCTCGCAAAATCCTTTGCAAGAATCTAAATGGATTCTCGCAACCTTTGACGAACTTCTGATCCTGATTAGATGTTGTGTTTCACATACATAATGCTTAAGTTACACGTGTACTAACTACCACCTGAAATCATAGCGCTTAATTTGAAATGTTTCATGTCAAATTCATATGTTTTTTTAATTTCCATGTAAATTCTATACTTCATAAAAGCGCTATTAATTTCTCTATGACAACAACCACGCCCGAAGAATAATTGTTGTCTAGGTTTATGTAAAGGAAAAAACAAATTATAAATTAATTGACAAGTGAAATTGAAATTTAACAAAATAAAAGAAAATATGCATTCAAAAATGACATTTTCCACCTAAATGGTTCAACTCTTGGATTGATATTGATATTTATTAAAGATTTTAAATAAAAAGTTTGACTCAATTTTATGAATCGTCATGGATTTGTGTGACAAAACGAAGGCTAAGTAGATGATTGTGTATATCTTGGAACAGTGCGTCACAAAAGGCTCTTAATTAATGGAGAGCTATTTTTAAACTTATAATCTCAAAATAAATAATCAAGAATTAATTATGTCAGAATATTTAAAGGAGAACAGTACTTTTCATGAAACTTTGACCATTTTTTTGAAACTACAATACTCAATCAAACTAATTTAAAGGGGCATTGAGAGATTGCAGAGAAAAATGAAATTTGGAAAAAATGAATTGCTTCAATTGATAAGGTAAATAGTAACCCCGAAGTGTAATAATCTATGGAAAAACGGTTGAATAATGGCGCTAGATAGAAATTCGGTTGAAGCAATTTATATGTAAACTAAGAGATCGTCAATATACAGGACTAAATGGAGGGATTACAAGTCTCTCGAACAGATCATTTTCAACCATTGAGTACCTGATTGTTAAAGATTTAACATACTAGGCATCACCATGACTTAACTTGTAACAATGACAATTTGACTGATTAGCAGTATTCCAGTAGCGATACATTTGAGTTGATATTACACTATTTGCAAGCCTACAAGAGTTTATATTGCTTACAATTGTATTCATACATGATAATACTATAATATATTCAGATATCATTTATTGTTTCCCATTTTCAGTATTTAAATCGTGCTCTTATATCTAACTCTACAATACAGAAAAACTCTGAAAAACATGTATTTATTTTTAAAGGTAATTTTCCGTCTTCGTTGTCCAAAATCTCTCTCTGGCTTTGACCGCATCGTAACAAAAGTGAAACATATATCAATTATTATTTTTGATAAATGTGTAGCTATGATTCAGAGCTATAATCATGACAAAATTGTCATGAGGCTGACATTCATATTAACGATGTTATGAGTGAGGAGGTAGAACTTGTTGAATGACCCTCGTATATACCAGATTATCTTATTTATCGTCCTTTTTTTGCAATTTTATTTTGTTTATGAAACAGGAAGCTATAATGCAACAGCAACACGAGCTTCAGGCAGTGCAGCATCAGCTGCTGGCAGCACAACAACTCATTGTTGTACAGAATCAGCCATTTGTTCAGCAGCAGCAGCTGCAAGTAGGAAACAGACAAATTCAGCAGCAGCAGGCAGAAAACAGACAAATTCAGCAGCAACAGCAACAATTGCAACCACCGCAACAACCACTACAGCAACAGCTACAGCAGACACAACCGCAGCCACAACAACGGGTTCAACAACAGGCTCATCAGCTGTCACAGCAACCCCAACAACAGCAACCCCAACAACAGCAACTCCAACAACAGCAACCCCAACAACAGCAACCTCAACAACAGCAACCCCAACCACTACAGCAACCACAACAACTGCAACCCCAACAACAACAACAACAGCAACCACAACAACAACCACAACAGCAACAACAACAACAACCACAACAGCAACAACAACAACAACCACAACAGCAACAACAGCAACCACAACAACAACCACAACAGCAACAGCAACCACAACAGCAACAGCAACAACAGCAACCACAACAGCAACAGCAACCACAACAGCAACAACAGCAGCAACAGCTTATTTGCCATTCTAATCAGGTGAGTACAGCCAGTTTATCATTAAAAGTCAAGACAAAGAAAAAACAAAAACTTCATTCATTTTTTGTGATGTAATTGTAAATGTAACAGGCCCGTGTGGGCCACTGTTCAAACAGAACAACAGGCCCATGTGGGCCACTATTCAGACAGAACCACAGGCCTGTGTGGGCCACCATTCAAACAGAACCGCAGGTCTGTGTGGGCCACCATTCAAACACAACCGCAGGTCTGTGTGGGCCACCATTCAAACACAAACGCAGGTCTGTGTGGGCCACTATTCAAACAGAACCACCAGCCTGTGTGGGCCACTATTCAAACAGAACCACGGGCCCATGTGGACCACTATTTAAACAGAACCACAAGCCTGTGTGGGCCACTATTCAAACGTCCACAGGCCCGTGTGGGCCACTATTCAAACAGAACCACAGGCTTGTATGGGCCAAAATTCAAACAGAACTGCAGGCCAATGTGGGCTACTATTTAAAAAGAAACACAGGCTCGTGCGGGCCACTATTCAAGCAGAATCACAGGCCCATGTGGGCCAATATTCTAAATTCAAACAGAACCGCAGGCCTGTGTGGGCCACTATTCAAACAGAACCACAGGCCAGTGTGGGCCAATATTCAAACAGAACCACAGACCTTTGAAAGTGTCTATTATTTATGGTGGAAGGCCCCAAGACCCCAGCAGACGCGATACCTACATGACTTCCACGTTCGCCGTTCTGATGATGAATGATGAATTTGCAATCAAACGGGGTCCCAACTGTTGGGCAGTTCTAGCTTGCAGTGCGCATGATCGGTCGTCTTTGCCCAACAATTTTGATTTATTTAAATTTAGTCAAAATAAATGGGCAAAACAAGGGTTTACCCAACTGATGTGATGATATCGGTTTTGAATGTGTCAAAGATAATGACCAACACAGTTGTAGTGTACCACTGATGTCTTTGATCGTAACAAATAATCCCCACATCTTTTTATTTTTGCAGCCGTCATCATCTACATGGCCGCTGAATAAACTAGCATTGCCATCCCCTGCGCCAGTGCAGGCTACAGTACTTAACCAGCAGGCAACTAGTCAGCAACAGCAGGCTGTTAATCAGCACAATAACAATGCCACATCAACGTCTGCATACTCACACATACAGGTAAAGGTCATTTTGAACAGAAAAAAGAAAGACCGCCCTCCCCCCGACTGACCGACCCAACCTGAGAGGTCCATTTGCCAGGATAACAGGATGAGGACCCCACCCGACCCGTCGCCCTTCTGGTCCTCATTCTTTTGATCACAGCCTTTTACCACTTTCCAATAGGAGATCCTTATGGTTGCAACTTATGCAGGTTTTCTTACAACTTACAAAATAACCGGTTTACTGTTTCCACCCACAGGGTCAATTTAATCCTCAGCAAATGGTAGGAGGCAGTGGAGGGGGAGGCAGTATGTTGGCATCTCCACCCAGCCAATCCGCACAGCAACTGTCTCCCATGCCATCACCCGCACCGCCACAACTCATGTCTCCCATGCCATCACCCGCACCGCCACAACTCATGTCTCCCATGCCATCACCCGCACCGCCACAACTTATGTCTCCCATGCCATCACCCGCACCGCCACAACTCATGTCTCCGCAACGACAGCATGGTCTTCACCAGCAACTGTCCTCACCTCCGCAGCAACAACAGCACATGGTTGGCGGAGGTGGTGGTCACCAGTCCTCTTCCACGCAACAGCAGCAGCTTATTGGGGGACAGTCGTCATCGTCGCAACAACAACAGCATATGCCAACAACGGGGGCGCTTCAACAGCAGCAGCAGTTGCAACGGCAACGGCAACAGCAGCAGCAGCAAGCATCACCGATGTCATATTCTTCACTTTCTAATCAGGACTTAAATATTCCGCCCGGGATGGACTTTATGGGGCAGTTTGTGCTTTCGCCGAGGACTGATGACACATAACCTGTCTGTACAAACAATGTTATGTTTCAACTTATAAGAGAGCAAATCAAAACTTGACCGCGCGGCAACAGGCGGTTCCGCCCGGTTGGACCCAAATCATTGTTTAGAACAATAGAAACCGGCTGCAACCTCACGGAACTGCACGGAACTGGCGGTTGCCGGGCGGTCGAGTTTTGATGTGCTCCCTAAGCAGTTGTGTGAACTTCCATCATGAACATTTTATACTATGAGAAACAAATGTGTAGCTGCTAAATTATGTTATTGTTACTACTTGTAAGCAGTTTGATAGTGTTGGGGATTGAATGAATAATGAGAAAGAAATGTTACATTTCTTCCTTATCAATGAATCGTTTATATTATGAGTCGTTTTTGCTGGGCTACTATAATACACAGTGCAAATGTTTCTTAGTATTCAGTATATATACCTGATGAGTGCAGCTATATTGGCTGCATGAAACAGTACTGTAGTGTAAATGGAAAAGCCAGGATTTCATTTGGATTATATATTATGATTCTATATATTTATACAAAACAGTATCACAATCTAGCCCGCCGGATTGTCGACAATTGACCATTGTCGACAATGACAAGAGACTATAATTCCAAATAGTTCCAAATTGGCGAGAAATATTAGGGTTTTTTTATCTCTCCGCGCGCAAAAGTAATCCAAGTGTACGCCCGCGATAATGGTCACACGCACACGGTAATGGTCGCACACATGCGTCACGCATATGATGGACAGTGCACTAGTTGCCTTCATGCACGCCCCGTCTTTCTGTATACATTAGCTGCTGTAAGGTGTCTTTGCCAATTTGGAACTGATCAAACTATAGTTTTGTTGTGATTAATCAGCCTTATTGTGTCTTGTACCTTGGAGTAAAGTAACAGTGCCAATCAGTTGTACTTTGTAGCAGTGAAAATAAATAGTTGTATTGTTCTCTACAAGTTGATCCTAAATAATGAACACATGCTTAGGCCATGAGAATGAAGGTTTAAGATTTGCGTCCGGACATTTTTAAAGTGGCATGAGGCTATTTTTTTTCATTTTTCATTATTCATTATTTAATTCCAGCGAAAAAATAGAGAAAAAACAACAATTGCAATTGCCGAAGGACCGATCACATTTGGGATACGAACGGCAGAGGGAATATCGCAGCCGGCGTAAAACATGTTGCGCTGTATTGATGTGAGAGGTGAATGGGTGGGAAAATCGAAGCTTGTTGGGGGTATTGTTTGTATGGCTATGTAAAAGTGTGTATTTACTTTTTTACAACTGCTTAATGATTAAAAGCTTGCAATTTTTTATAGCGATGCTTTTTCATGAAAATAATGAGTATTTTTTTAAAATAATGAGTTTTTTATGGGGGATGTTTTGGAGCATGCGGGCGGTGGTCGTAAATCTTAAAATTTCATTCTCATGGCCTTCCAGTCTTCAGTTGTCTTCAAATTCCCTAATTTTTGTTTGGCCTTGAGCCACAATTTTAGTGTGAAATGTTGCTACCTGGTTAAATGAAATTCACATTGATCTGTCAGTGTCAGATGTTGTCAAAATATTAAATCTTTCAAAAGTAGACAAGACGTACCTTTGATGTGATGTTTCTATCATAAACCCAGTAGAAAAATGCTATATGATGTTTGAGTGCTGATGGTAAAGTCAACTACAACTGTGGCTACAGTCAACTTAGGTGTGTGTCTAAACTGTGTTAAAATTATTGTTAACATTGTTACAAATGTAAATTAAGAATGGAAGAGTGGTGAATGATCAAAACAAACCTGTATTTTCACTCAATCCCTGGTCAGATTCGACCAGTCAAATTTATTGAGAGAAGTATATATGGTGGGATAACTTTCTATGAGTTAAATGTGACCCATCACATCGATGCAGACCAGGTGTCTCTAGATATGAAAATTGAGATTTGAAATTCATGTTAAAGAACTATTTGTTAGCTTTAAAATGACACCTAATTTGTCTAAATCGAACGTTGGAATCAGGTTTTATGCAACTCAGAAGGTCGGAAATTCTTTTTATTTTCTCTCAACTTCTTTTGTTATTATTATAGGTGAGCCTTGCCGACTACTGGTCTGTTCCAATGCGATGGGTCACAAATGTGTTTTTGTGTGCTTACTTTCGTACACATTTCTGTGGTGTGTGCTAAGATGTTCTATGTGTATAAAAGATATTTTGTTCTATATGTATAAATTGGTTAAAGTATTCAGGGACTTTTCCCAAATGTGTTTATCTTATTGTATTAGACATCAAAAGGTTATATATTAGTATTAGAAATTCTTTGGGGGTCTAAAAGACAAGCCTAAGAACTATTTGGGCCTTTTTGTTTGTATTTCAGTGAAAGGTAGGAGGCACATGAACTGATGCACATGAAATAATGCACATCTCCTATTGCGCTTGTGATTAATCTTTATGTGGATTCAAGAATCGTTTTTTTGAACTCTTCTTAAGATAAATTAAGAAGAATAGTAGAGAGTTCCTCCAAAGTTGAGCTTCATGCAGATGGAACCAAGTCTTTAGTCAGACCTGGGTCCTATTTCATGACGATTGAATTCTCAATAATCTTGTTCAAAATAGTTCAAACAACGAATCACTCTACACACAAAGAATCACTCATAAAAAGAAGAATCGCTCTTCTTAAAATTATCTTAACTTTTATGCAATAGGGCACTGTTCTACTACGCCCTCACTGCATAAAATAAGTCAAAATCATAATTCGTCTTGCCTATTTAGTTCTGAATAAACTATAATATTGGTCACATCTGTGATCCCATACTATAGTGGCCGTCAAAATCTCTGGCTTATATTAAGCGTACTGTAAGGGTCTGCATGGCGGCTGTATCCAGTTTTGCCTTAATGGCAAGGATGTGCATTTGTGATTAGATCACTCGTACACTTTTCACAAATGGGTGTCACATATTCCAAGTGAAGACTTTGGGAGGCAAGGGAATCAATCCTTCTGCTTTTTCAGAAGTGAGGAGAATGGCAATATCATCTGTGCAATTATTAGTGTTACTGTTATATTTATTATTATTTTTGTTGTTCAATTGCTACCTCTTTGGAGTAATTGATAGTGTTATAACGGGGGGGGGGGGGGGGGGGGGGGGTACTCAAGATTTGATTTAGGTAGGATAGGGATGTAATACTGTAAAAGCTTTATAAATTGACTCATGGTCCATATGAATACCAACTCAAGTGTGTATACCCAGGAAAGGTGATTAGATTAGATCACTCACCTTTCCTGGTATACCAAAACCAGAAATTGTCAAAATTATATTTTTTCCCAATTTTGTCTCTTCGATAATGGGGCAATCAAATTGCCCTTTCTTCAAACAAACTTTTTATAGATCATTAAAAAATAAGCAACAACTTTGAACCATTGAAATACCAACATTTACACTATACCAATGGTTAAAATGGAAATCATGTTTTCAGTTAGTCCTCCTATTGTCATTTGCATTGAGTATCCCTCCCCAGACTCGGTATTTCATCAGATATTTTTCAGAGGTGTAAAATGTAAACTGAGGTGATATGGTGTAAAATTCTAATTGTCTTTTACTTTGAATGTATGTAGTTTTTATCTCTCTTTAAATTGTGTGTGATATCCGTTTTTCAAGATTCAACGTGTGCACTGTACATAATTAACTGTCAAATTATATATTGTATTTAATAGTAAGTATATTTTTGTTTTCACAAAATTTGTCGAGAATGTAATGAAGTAAGTGTGTGATAGTGTGTTCCAGTCCACAACATTTCAGAATGTGTGTGTGTATACAACAGTAATATTCAAGGGGTGGAAAAAAACTGCAATCTCTTTTTTTCCTTCCCTACTTGTACCTTCCAATGAGGAATTTACTTGAGATTTATTCTGGCCTGACTAATGCCAAAGTTGGGGTTTCTGACTTCAGACAAACACAGCAAAGAAATCTCCATGCTTAAAGTCCTTGATATATATAAATGCCTACATTTATTTTCCTGTTTCTTACAATTGGGCTTTAATATCATATAACAGATAAAGGCAACCCTAAAAAACACCTGTTCAGGCCCGACCAGAAGAATATTTGAAACATTTTGGGGAAAAATTGTAGAAAATGTCCTAACATTTTTAAATGTTTGATGAAAAGAAGATTTATTTGTTTCCGTTAAAATAAGAAAACAATGAAATAAATGTCAGTATGTTGAGAGGTTTTTTGACAACTGTAAAACTCTATAATTTTGCAGATACTTTATTTCACGAATTTAAAATTACTGCTATTTAAACAATTTTAGCAGGCATTTAAATTTGCGAATCTGCAAACTTTACTGTTACTTTCAATGGGAAATTATCGCACATTTCGCGAATCCACATCCCTCGCAAAATTTAGTGGTTTTACAGATTTCTTTATTTGTTGTTTCATTAAAAAAACAACCCAAGAACAGTAAGAACAGATGGTGTCTATTTGTTGCCTTAGTTGGAAAAAAAACATCACCAAGCTATTCTTTCCCTTGGGAACATGTAGCGTCCGTCGGTCATTTTGTTATTCTTGTTATGTTTTTTTGTTTTTTCCAACATTTGTAAAAAGAAATTGTTGTTGTTTAATATTTTTAAAATTTCACTCATTTTCAATTGTTTTTTTCCAACATTTTGAAAAAAAGGGGGAAAGAAGAAATCTCAAATTTAAATTTGTTCAGCCGCCTTATGGAGTATTTCTTTCTACAAATTGTGGGCTACATTCACCATTTAACTCTGCTATTTGTAATGGATTTAAAATATATTTTTAGACTGTATTCATAAACCGTCCACACGTTCCATGTAGCAAAAACATCTTCCAGTGTATCAACACCGAAGTAGAATTTTAGACTTTGTTGTATAACTTTGTGATAAAGGTTGGCAAAAATGATGATGCTATAGTTTAATCAGTTCCAAATTGGTGAGAAATATTCGGTTTTTATCTCTCCATGCGCAATAGTATTCCAAGCGTACAAGCACGATAATGTTACATATTCAATTCAAGTTAGCCGTCATTTTTGGGTGGTCCATCATCAATCCGATCTGGGCCAAGATGATGTTTTCCGGGTTTATATGTATCTGCACACATAGAGACTGGTTAAAATAAGTTACTTTTAACTTTCTCTGACTGGGGATTCCTGCGTGATATTATTAAAAGGGGCATTCTCTTGGCATTTGTGTTAACCCCCTGGGCACTACCTGTCTTTCGTACAATAATTCTCATTGGTCAATTACATGATACAATCATTTTGATGACCAATTACAGTTTTGCTTATAAATATTTTATGCTAATATTTTTGAAAATTGTAATTATTCTAACGATGTCTCTGATTGGCACAATATTTGACACATTCTAAATTCCAACCAATTGGCCGGTAGTTCTCAGGGGGTTAATAGTTTGCTCTATTGATTGAACAAAATGTAAAATATCATATTTTGCCGACCTTTAAATATACTTCATTTCAGATTCAATAAAGATTACTTATCTAGATAGCTTGAAATAGGACTTACAACTCAAGAGAGCGATAAGAATATTTTTATATTACCTTCAAACATAAATGCCGATATGATATGTAAATATAGGCAATGATGTTAACACAATTTGTGTTCATATTAAAATTAAAAATAGATGTATATTCAGGGTACCATAAAAGGTTGAACACTCAAGGCACAAACATTTTCTATCACATTTTAAGGCAAACGCCTTTGGGAGAGCGGAGATGTGCAAATTTGTTGGAACCAATCAGCAACAGTTTTAAGTGTTGTCTATACGGAATATTCTGTTATTTCTACACACATACCAAACCCATACCAGAAAATATCTCTGGTCTTATAATAACATGTTTGTGCTCCGAGTGTTGATTTTGTTTGGAAAAACTCCTAAATATCAATATGCAGTAATGGAAATACCCACATGACTGTCAACCCGGGGTAGACGATCATGTGTATCGCAGCTCTATTCATAACAGTAGTATTGCTTTCATAATAGTAGTATTGCTTTATTCCGTAATGTTTAAAAGGAATTCCTTTTTTGTAAAAGTTATGGTTGGAAATATATTCTAAGTCCACAAAGTGTATAGTTCCTACCTAGACAACCCTGGGTAGACAGTCATGTGGGTATTTCCATTGCTGCATATAAATATGTTAAATCCAGAGAAAAACCATCCAATGGTTTTTGTCATGGGAGGGAGGTAAGCGCTCAGCCTAAGGGGAGTAACATGGTTTAAAAAGAATAGAATTCGATGGTTTACATGTTTGTTAAGATTTGAGAAGAGACACTCACTCATCAGAAACAAGACATTGTTTTTTACAGATGAGGGTCTGTCCTCAGATTCTTTTGAAAAAGTATTGAAAAACATCATGTAATGTCAATCGTATAAATATATATGAATATATATACAATCATGTTTAGCTTGGTATAGCAAATTACTGCTGATAATGAAAGATATAAATAACTGTTATAAATATATATATTTGTGTTGGTTGCAATTCTGAGTGATAGTGTATTACCATACTGGTTTATTATATATACATCTGTGCAATGAGGTCATACTTTTTGGAACTGTAAAAGTGGTAATTTTTCATGTGATTAGTTTTCATGCTTTAACGTAAAGAGAGTAATGTAAATTTATATTCAAAAGAAATATATTTGCAAATTTTTATTTATGCTGAAAGGCAAAACAGTGTGAATAGAATGCAAACATTTCCACACTTACAGTATTAAAAAACAAAACCAGTATTTTTCCCCATAGTTTTAAAACTTGTGGAACATTTTATAAATGTTGTAGAATGTTCAAATATTTTCTAGGAAAAACAATCTACCAATATACTTTAAGACAATCTGTGTTATCTGTGGAACCGGGTGGTTCTCACTTAGTTCCCTGATACTTGTTTCAAAATGTTACATACAAAAAATGCAAACATAGGTCAGAACAAAAACCATATTTCAATTTAGCTTTTGACAATCGGAAGTAAGACACCAATTCATAAATAAGCTTTTGAAATCATATGTTTAAAAAGAGGCAACTGCAAACTTTTGTGGGGTTCAAATATAGCTGTGCTCAAATAAAGTATGAATTCCAAAGGTGCTTGGATGCAGGTTTGTTTAGCGCTAGATTGAGCTACCCACCGATATGTAGGTCGCATATCATACAGATCTATATGAAGAGACATACTTTCCAAGAAATAATTGTTTCATGTGTACATAGCTATAAGGCAATTTTGTTGTTGTGTGTGTTGCCCTCATCAGCGACCTACCCTAAAATCTCACAAATTAGTGTCACATTTTTGTTTAAGATTAAAATGTTACTCAAATATTACTATTACTATTTTCTGCTTGAAATGTATAGATTTACTTGAATAAATAGTTTTAAAACTATTATCATAGTAACCTAGTAAAATTGCCATTTACCAGTTTTTTCTTGACATGAACCATGACAGCTATGGTCTGGCAGTAATATTTTTCAGCAATTAAAACAACATCAAAAAACGACGGACCAACCCGACCTCGACATTTTTGGCACTTGAGGGGGGAACACAACAATTTTTTTGTTGGCCTAAGTCTATTCCATATTAATCATTAATGATTGAAAGATTAGTGAACAATTTTTAAATTTAAACAATTCTCTTCTTCATAACATTAGATACCACCCAGTCTCATCAAATTGATTTGGGTAATGAGCCAGCTCGAAGCCAAGTCTGACTGTAGTGTGCAATAAACATGTATGTCGAATATATCTGTATGCAATGCAGCCATTGAAATCTCTGGGTTTGTAGTGTATCGTACTGTGCCTAGTCTGAAGTTCATTTAGTGTCTTGTAAAATTATGGAAAATATTTCCCATCACAAATTTGACCAAGAAATTATTCATAGTCAGCATTTCATTGTGATTTAATTAATGAGCCACATTTTGTATCTCATTAAAGGTGTTCCTCTAAAACAAATGTTAGAAATGAACCCCTAAAAACTTGTCAAATTATTCTATTTTAATATTATTTAAAGATGATAAAGTTCAACTTAAACAATTTAAATATATGGAAAGAGTAATGATATTTAAATTTCATTGTGACATTTTATCATCAAATCATACATCAGTGGTTTCTAGATTTGTTTTCATTATATGCAAAATCTCAAGTTCACCAAAGTGTTCTTTAGCCATAACCCGACAGGCGGTTTGTAGGGACTAAAGCCTACAGGGGAAACTGGAAACAAATAATGACCAAATGAATGGGGTGTTCCACACCCGGGGCTCGAACCCAGGCCGCAGCGGTCAGAGCCTAGGTGATTGTCCGTCATGCTAAGGCAGTCGTGCTCCTAACATAACTTTTTCGAAGCCTATTCCTTTCTGTGATTGTGCAATGAGATGGGGCCACCAGTTCAGTGCTTCTGTTAGATTTGGTAGTGTAAGGGTTATAGAAGCAGTCCAGTAAGCGCAACAAGGATCTCTTCTCATTAATAAATTCATGTTTCCTGCAACATCTGCTCATTCCATTTCATGAAATTGAAGAAAATATGTGCCTTCGTTGAATCCCCATACAAATTTCCTATTGAAAATAGCTTTATTATAGTCAATGCGATCCAATGGTAGGCAGTGTCAATTTTGACTTCCTTTCAAAATAACATTCGCAATTGTTTGTCAATGGATTCACTCAAGTGAAACTAATCCCAAAATTGTCCCTAGTCTTTAATCTTTCTCAGATATTGAGAATGTACCCCTTTACTCGTCTTTAAAAATAGAATATTTGAGAGGGAATTTTAACAGTTTTTATTTCAACGCCATGACTTTCATATTATAAATGGAAACCATCTAAATTCCTTATACTTTCCAATAACACCCACATGATCTGGGCATACTACAAAGTTATATTCATCTCATCATTACTAAGTATTATTGTCAAGCTAATCTTACTGTTAAATTCACTAAGAATATCAAAGAGAACATTTTAAATCGCTGAATATTGTAATAAATGTTTTCCCTTTAAACTAATGTCTCTTAAAATCTCAAATGTATTCAAACAAACTTTTCATCAATTTGTAAACCTAGAATACCAAAAAGCTAACATAGTAGTTCAATGGGTTCCCAGTGTGTTTTCCCAATTTGTAGCATGCAAGGTGTCCTAAGCCTTTTGGTTGCTAGTGCAATATATATATGTAATACACAATGTTGTGCTTGCTGGACTGCTCCTTTTACAACTGTATGCTCTATCTCTGCATAAACAGATACAACACCATCTGTCAACTGAATATGCCATGCTGATCTCAAATTTGCCATGAAGCAGGAATTGGTAGTGGATTTATGATGTTGGGATATGCCAAATGGAAAAGTATGAAACATAGATAGCAGCATGGTATGTTCAATTACATTTTGACAGATGGCATTTAAAGGCATATTATACGATCTTTTCCAGGGGTCGCGCATAATTTGCGTATTTTGACACCTCGATTGTTGAAATCCGATGTTGCGGAGCGGAGTTATTGTCATTTCAATAGACATAGGTGCAGTTTCAATAGTTTTTGCTTCAAATCAAGTCTAATTGGACAGTTGAGTTTATGAGTCATATGAGTCATTGAAATGTGCCTTCATAATTCAAAATGTGTCCATTTTAAAGAAAGTGTCCAGCAAGCACAACATTGTGCATTATATGTTAGTAAAATAATTATCAAGCCCAAATCACGAAGTTATATAGAACAAAACATCATACTTATCATAAAATGAATAAAAAACTGCCATCTCTCAATCATGGTTATTGGTGCTCAAATGTACGCAAGTGCATTGTATAACTATGACTTCATTGATGCCGGGACTTTCGATTGCCGCGAATTTTAAAAATGGCATGTTGAGAGATGGCAGTGTTTATTAGGTTTTTAAGATAAGAATGATGTTTTGTTCTATATTACTACGTGATTTGGGCGCGATAATTCTTTTTCAAACATATAATGCACAATGTTTTGCTTGCCGGACACCTTCTTTAATTAAGCACAAACAGGGCTTACATATATATGTCTTGAACAAGGACTCTTATGTGGTAGCTATATGTTCCCTGTGTTGTAAGGAACACATTTATACCAACATCTGAAGTTGGTTCATCTGTACTTGACTCTGGTCTTAAATCACATGTCAATTTTTTACAGTATGTGCGAGACACATGCACAGATTTAAGAAAGCAAATGTTGTGTCTAGGCACGACCCATAAACATGAAATAGCTTAGACTTTTCACTACATTTGTTTTTTGCCATACAAATGTCAGACCCACCGTTTATAATCTACATTTTTTACTTACTGAATGTATATGGATCTATTTTTAATGTGCTTAATTCATGTAACATTGTACCACACTGCACAACATGTATTCTATAGTACTTTTTACCAGTCAAATCATGTGATGGATAAATTTGAGGAATAAAAATGTGTAAAATGTAAAATTTCGTTTTCAAGTCTCACTATTATTCTTTGGGTGTAATATTGTGTATTTGTTTATCATGCATTTTATTACTCTTTGTGCATATATAGGTATCACAAAATACCTAAAAATGTAGGTTCAATAATTTATTTGGACATGCTTAGAATATAATTACTGTAAATAGTCCCAAATCTGGCCAGAATTCAACATTTATATTTGCTCCTACAATATAGTAAGATCTTCCAGTGACCCTTGACAATATCTGGGCTTTTCTTATAGACAAACGACCCGCGTGCTCGCCAGAAAGCATGTGCTGGTGTTGCATAATACCAATTAGGCAACAACAAAAAAGTTGACTTGCCCTTTCCGACCGACCCGAATTTTCGGAAATCTAGGGTCGCTATTTTTTTCAACAAAAAAAAGATTGAAAAAATTGAAAGAAGCACATAACAATAAAGAAAGATGAAAACGTGTTTTAAAAAAAAAAATCAAAATCAAAATTTAAAAAAATCTTTAAAACATGTTTTTGTGCAGTAAATTTTCAAAGATTTTCAACAACAACAAAAATATCTGACTGTCCGACCCTGAAAGGGCAAGTCAACTTTTTTTGTTGTTGGCCTTACTGATGTTTCAAGTCCTTATGGTTCCAGTGGTTATGTGTTGGTGTGTGATTCACAGAATAAGTGTCTAGTGATGGCAGTTATAACATCGTGGTGTGTATTGAATGGGTGTGGGAGGCAGTTGTAATGGTATCAATAGGTGGTGGTAGATAGGGTCTGTGGTGGGGGAGAGGGGATAAGGACTTGATTTTAAGTCTACAAGATCCGCTTGTTGATTGATTACTTTATATTAAAAAATATATACCCTTATAAACCCTTATTTGATTGTCATCACTTTCCTTCTCTAATATAATAGTTCATTCAGTTCCAAATTGGCAAGAATTATGCGGTTAATATTACTTCACGCGCAAAAAGTAAGCATAGACCATTTCAAATTGAGATCGGAAATCTTCGGAAAAACAGGTCACGTGGAGTAGGTGCGTTGCGCGTTCTTCGCAACAGTTGATCGCATTCACAGCATTGTCCTAGTTGGTTCTCCGCCTAGTGATTTACTATGTTTACATACACGCGTGCACAAATGAGAAGTAACACGTGGAACGAGACTATTTTGTTTTTTTATCAACAAAGGCGTTGACCGGCAAATTCCAAATGTATCGAGCAGACGGTAAAAAGTGAAAATATTACCCCAAATCTCTTTCATCTCACCGTTTGTTGTTACTGAAATGCCGCAACATCAACTTTGTGAGGGATACAATCTATCATTAACCAGCGCAATCTATCACACGGGCAGACGGGTGAAAACACTTTTTTTTTCTCCGGCACATGGCCATGACCTGTCAGGTCATGTAACCGAGCGTCAAATCACTCGGCTAATCGGAAGCATTCGGGTGGTCGTATATTTTCGGATTTGAAATAGTCTTACAAACACATTTTTAGCATATACACGTACACCCTGTTGTATACGCACCCAGCCCATGCTCTTCTGTATTAAGGATCGCCAATTTGGAAATGACTCGACTATTTACATTCACTTCCTCAACTTAATGATTTTCTGAACTGCCTCAATTGAATAAATTCTACCAATCAAACGTTTGTACTCATCACTTGATGCTATAAAATAGTTTTATTTATTTTTACTTGTATAATAAATTTGTATCATATTATCATAAGTCATAAGTATTATAGATGGGTCTTTTTTCAACATTTACTAATTTCATTAGTTATTTACGATTAGGCAACGAAAAATCACCCTTGTTCGATGGGCCTGACCGACCCATTTTTCACTAATTTTCCAATTTGTTTAAAACAAATATTTTGTTGTTGAAAATTTTGAAAATGATTGGAACATTTTGAAAATTGACCAAAACACCCGACCCTACATGAGAGGTCTGTTTTCCTATAGAACAAGATTTTTTGTGTCACATTATAACAGCTTATTTGATATGACAATGGAATTAAGCTGTGAGCTTCATTTTCAGCAATCAGGGAAAAAGTCGTGCCCAACTGCACATAATCATAAAAGTAGCACGCCAACTCGCACCCTTTCTGTATCCTGGGCTCTATCCTCTGGCCAAGCTATTACTTTTGCAGTTAAATATTGTTCATATTTACAATGCCTTGAAATTCATAGCCAGCATTACTGGGTTTCAACAATCATATATATAGATCTATCTTTAACTCAATCAGTTCCAAATTGGCAAGTAAAGTGCGGTTTTTATCCTTTCACGTGCAAAAGAAGTAATCCAGTGCGTTTGTCGCATTCATCTGCGCCTACACCATTCTGTATCAATTTGCTGCTGTAAGGAGTCTCGCCAATTTGGAACTGATCAAACTATAAGTTATAACTCCCAAAACCAAAAATATGTAAAATCTGGTTGGTTAGAAAGTAGCTCAGTTTAGCTCCTTCAAAAGTGTTTTCTTCTTCACAGCTCAAGTTTGCTATACACTGTATATACACATGATGTACTAGCCTGGCCAAGCAGGCTACATTTCAATACAAAAGTACCATCGCTTTTGAAAATTGGGCTACTTATTGTCTCTTCTTGGCCACAATTTTTAAAATTGGGCTACTTATTGTCTCTTCTTGGCCACAATTTTGAAAATTGGGCTACTTATTGTCTCTTCTTGGCCACAATTTTAATAACACTGATCTTAAAACATCATATCATCAAATCCTTCCTCCAAGAACCTCTTGTAAATGCTCATGAACTTTGCCACAAAGGCTTCCAAATGGTATATGGCCTTTGACCCCTGTTGTAGTCTGTGCTCGTAGAATGCTGCCTGCTGGGTAATCTCTGATTTGAGGGCACCATCACAGTTTAATATGAGTTCTTTTAGTAGACCCTGAGAGACAAAATAAAAAGACAATGATATATATTTATTGACATAAATTCCTCAAAATGTTTGGACATATTTGTCAATCCCTATATTTTGTTAATATGTCCATAGTTGTTAGAACATCAATAGAAAGCGGAATTGTTCATTATTACAATGATACCAAATTTGTAGCAATCACTTGTTTCAGTGCTCAGCCACTCGCCTGAAGGTATGATGGAGAGGCCTCAGTTTGAATGTGCCAAAATCATCACTATTTTCGTGGGTTTAGTGCAACAAAGGGCTATCTGCATTTCGGTTATTTTGAGAAAAAGTGAATGAATGATTTGTACCCGTCATTGTCACCTATTGGTTTTGACCAGTTAAAAGAAATGCTATTCAAACCTTTTTGATGGGTGAATTTACTATTTCCTCATAATTAGGTTCCTGATCATTTGCAGATCATTTTGATACCAAAATCTCATTTTTACCAAATATGCAGATAGCCCTTTGTTGCACTAAACCCTCATTTTGTGCTCAAAAGTCGATACAGCATCACTCTACACTATAGTTGTCAATGTAACACTTCAGACGACAAAGTCATTCTTCTGAGCATGAAATAGTCGTGAATTTCACACATTTTGGAGACTTTCCCACGTTGTCAATCAGATGGTTGAGCACTGACACAAATGATTGCTATGAATAAGGTATTGTTGGACCGAGGAACACATCAGATATGTATTGATATGAAACACAATGTGAATATATCATGAAATATCCGACAAATTGTCCGAACTTTTATTGAGGAGTTTATTTAACCCCATAATTCTGCAGGGTGGTTCACAAAAAGTGTCATATTTTGAAAGCCATATCCACATACTACTCCTTACTAATATGTTATAAATCAATTTGCTAAATATGTAAACAAAGCAGTGGATGTTTAGCATTAGTGATGAATAAATCTTAGAACTGGCTAACCTTGTACATGTATACTAGTATATCAATATGGTGGTTTGAAGATTATGCCTGTATTCACAAAGAATTTAGTCCTAGCCTAAGTCCTACTAAGATGGACCTCTTATTTCTAGAATAAAAGTTAAGCTTTTTTATGAATAGGGGGCCAAAGATGTTATGTGCAAAATCATGATTTTCATGAATGCCTTTTATAACATGAGTTTATATAGGCAACGTGATTGATCGTTTAGTTTTGTTTTCATTCAGTTGAAATGAAGATACTTCATGCAAAATGAATAAATGTCCAAATATTATATTAGTAGCCCAACCTAGTCCCCAATTATCTCAGACTGGGGAAGACAGTAAAGTCCATGCAAGGTGGAAAAAGCTTCCATCACTCACCTTCATAATCACATCAGGAGGTATGCAATGTGTGAGTAATTCATACAGCCGACCTCTGACCTCGAGGAGCCTGCGAGGATTCTGTTGCTGAATGATGGCGTTTGCCGTCTCCTTAAGAAACACCTCCCAGTCTGGATCAGGTACCTCCTGATCTGAGCTAAATGGGTATCTGTTGGGGAAACATAAATAAACAATTGTTTGATATTTCACAATTGTAGTGATCAGGAAGAATTTACTCAGACTGTCAACTAGTTAAGCAAAGGCTGTCTTGCATATGATACCACTGAACTTATTCATTACAACCAATGTTGTTTTTTATTTTTGACCCATTGACAAGACACAAAGTTTATCATAGTGAACATGTTGAGATGTTATTTAACTTAAAATCTGAATCTGAACCTGGGTATTTTATGTCTTTGGATATAATGGGTTTCAGTTTTGAGCTGTATATATCCTTCCTAAAAAGTGACTGTGATATATCTTAAATTGATACTTCTGGACTAATCGCTTTGAAAGAGAGTGAATGAAGCTTTTGGCTTTACCACGCAAAGCCAAATGTGAAGGAGAAATTATATCAAACATTAGTCAGACCACACCTAGACTATGCAACGGCGGCCTAGGATCCCCACACTAGTAAAAACATAAAATCGATTGAACGAGTTCAAAAACGCGCTGCAAGGTTTGTGACAAACACCTATGGTAAAGACACTAGCATCAGTAACATCCTCACCTCACTGGGCTGGCCATCATTACAAGATAGGCGCAAACAACATCGTCTCACTTGTCTCCACAAGATGATAAACGATCACCTGGACATAAATTACCAAAACTACACCCAACCTAAACCACCAGAGCTAAAAAAGGACATAACAACCAATTCCAACAAACCCAGTCTAGGACAGACACATTCGCAAACTCCTACTTTATGAGAACAGTACGTGACTGGAACCAGCTTCAACCAGACATTGTCATCCACACTGACCCTGCCCAATTCAAAACTGCCCTGACATCCCCCATCTACAATTTAGTCCACCCTTATCCTCACCTCCAGTTAAAACTCAGACAAGTGTTTTGGAGGACAAACCTACCAAGTACCAAGTGCCAAGCGTTAGAAGTAAGAAAAATAAACTAGTTATCCAGCAGAATATTTTGGTAATCCACCACTATTTGTTGTTATCCGCAATTTTGTTAGTTGTTATGGTTGTCGGTCGGATAATCAGCAAGAAAAAAATGGTTATCCACAAGGAAATTTTGTCATTTTGGGTGCACGGATTATCTCTATTTCGAACGCTGGGTATATAACCCTTAAAAATGATTCTATTTTCGTATCTACGATCTTGCTGGTTACACCATGTGACTTACTGTTGCACTTTACAAGCCTCCGCCATGAGTAGAGCTCTCCTCAGGTTGCGTTCTGACTTGGTGGCTATCTTTTTGGCCAGTTCGGTCGGAAGATTCAACCCTTCTTTTTTACAGACTGTCTGCAGAATCTGACATATCTATGAAAAATG
Source organism: Ophiura sarsii (assembly GCA_035610835.1). NCBI lineage: Eukaryota > Metazoa > Echinodermata > Ophiuroidea > Amphilepidida > Ophiuridae > Ophiura > Ophiura sarsii. The sequence continues at coordinate 53,595,537 of CM069450.1, read as the reverse complement.
GGCACAAAATTCATTAGTTGTTGGACAACAATAAGTTACAAATGTGGTTTGTTGTTGCTATTGCTAGATTATATGACTATGAAACCTTTGATCCAAACATTGTTCTGAGTATAAGAAAATAAAACCCCAAACCAGATGTGTTTATGGGAAGATATTGTTCTGGTTGAGATTAGGTTCAATTAAAAAGAAATGTAACTGTAGTAGAATTTGCAATCTATTAACTCAATACTTCAGGTGCTTTTTTTCAATAATTGAAAAAAACACAATACACTGTGAAGAGTGTATAAAAAATACTGCTGTATTTGAGAAAGTGCCTTCTTAGTGTAAAACAAACACCCATGGACGGACGGTCCATGAGAAATAGCTGAAATACCTTTGCTATATAGTGCTACAAGATGATATTTTACATAAAGTTGAAACCTCATATCATCTTTTACCTTGTTGACAGAGGGCGCCGTTACTTTTACCCTGAGGCAACGCCTGGGTAAGGCAGGGATGACCTTATTCGTTGAGGAAAAGCTCAAGGACACTCTACCAGAAATTATGTTTCTTTGACATGAATAATAACGCCCTATAAAAGGAGATATATTACAAAAGATTTTGTAACCTTGTACCATCTCTTCTTACCATGTCGATAGAGGGCGCAGGTACGCGTACCCCAAGGCAACGGCTGCGTATAGCAGGGATGACCTTACTAGTTGAATTGCAGCAGAGTATGATACGACATGTGGCCATGTATTTCTCCATAGTACGACGCAATGCATGCTGGGCATCTTTTGTTAACCGGTCCACTTCTGTGAGAACGACCACTGTGAATAATGACACAAGTTTATATCACAGAATTTAAAAGTGGATAATACTTTAGACTAAACTCAAATTATCAATTGCCCCACCACGTTTCTTGTTTCTTGAGAAAAATGTTTGGGGTGTATTTATACACACAAAGGAATAAATAAAGCAATGAATTATGGTACTTCTAATCACTGTCCCATTTGAATAAAATATGTAAATAATAATGTCCAGTTTTAAGTTTCAATTTACAACTAAAATTAATAGCGCATAATAGCAAGTGACCTAAGAAAATAATTTGATCATAGGCCTACTACTTTATTTTTACTAGGAATCCAAAATTCTTCCCCAAATCAAGATGGTCAGATTTCTCCCTAACCTCAGAGGAGGATAACTGAAACATAGATTCCCATATCGTCAGCCTGCTTCGATAATTGCCTAACTCACTTTTCAGCGAAATTGAGCTTTTTGCATAAATCATGAGCTTTTTGCATAAATCATGAGCTTTTTGCATAAATCATGACTTCATAATGAGTCATTGACCAATCAAAAGTGTTGATAAATGCACAATTTCAATTCTGCCTCAGTCAGCCTTGTGAGTTAGGCAGATTGTAATAATTATGTAAAATGTTTAAAATGGGTCATATTAACTCGTATTAGGCCTATAACAAGCCACATTTCACTTAAAGGTATATCTCCAATCTAATTCTATCCAACAGTTACTGCTCCTGTTTGAATTCACCTGCACTATTCATGGTGCTATTCAACATATCGTCAGCCTGCTTCGATAACTGCCTAACTCACTTTTCATATTTTTGTTGAACATTTTCTAAAAACTAGAACAAATGAGTTAGGCAATTATGGAAGCAGGCTGACGATATGTTGTAAGCTTGTATAGTCCCTGCTTTGCTGTCCATGATGAAGAACTGAAATTTGAATCTGAATCAGCTGCTGGTTAAAGTTCCAAAGATATGGCATGTTGATATTTGGGAAATGTTTCTCCAGGAACAAAAGGAACAAATGTCTGATTGAAATGAAATGTTTTGTTTATAATCTTGCAGTCTTGCTCAACCCAAATGTTGGCAGTGAGTTCAAACTTAGAGACTGTGTTTCTACTGGGGCACTGCAAAAAGTAAACGCTAATATTAATAAACGCTAAGATTCAATCGGTAAGTTTCTAATCCCCCCTGTTTCTACTCGCGAAAAGTTACCGCTAAGTTTATCGATCTTAGTCGATAGGCCACGACATTTGACCTTTTGTAATACCAAACAATGCCACCGCACCTTAAAAAGATTGCTTCACAATGTGTATAACCCAGCTTGACACGGTTCACGACGCAAACCGCTTAGATTAATCGCCTTTCTGTTTCTATTGGGTTTATTGCCGATTATTGCCGGTTCCAAACCTGGTTTGTAAAGGTTTTTGGGATTACCAAAAATACTGATTATTGCCGGGTTCTGCCTGTTTCTACTGGGCAAACTTAGCATTTATTAGCGGTTTCTTCCCCAGTAGAAACACGCTCATAGTGTCTCAAGGTTTTTGTTATGACTTTCCCCTTTCTTGTTTCCCCTTTAACCATACCTTTAAAATCTTTCTGTGATGCAGCATCAAGTTGTTGGGTTTGTGCCACTGTTTTCAACATTTCTTGTATGACTACTCTGTCGTATATTCCAGCATCACTGTCAAAGTAGATGAAAATAATCAATTTTGTTAAGTAGAAAATCACAGAAAAATCAAATTTGATTGTGATAATTGTCAGCTTTGAACCATTACATAGTGTAAAATAGTGTTCACTGTTGTATGTACAAATTAAATATATTCTCAGGCAGGGCAGTGTCACTGCCAGTCTGTCAAAGCCCCCTCCTCTCCCACTCATTGTCCATGTTTTCTACAAGTCCCTAAACCAATAACTTTGGATAGTATCTAAGATTACATATTTGATAATTAGATTGGACAACCAATTTCTGTTAGTCCTGACCATACCATATCCAACCAAATCCAACAAACGGAAATAATGTTGGATTTTGTTGAATTCAGCATTGAAGTGAATCATTACAATGTTGGGATTTGTTGGGATTTGTTGGGAATTATTTGATTTGGTTCTATTTAGCAGTTTATGATGAATCCCTTACCTGGGATTAACTTCAATGTGGTAGTTGCTAGCAATAGTTGTGATTTCTACTTTTCTCTTTGAAGGCGTCTGAAAATAAATAAGAGTGAACATCATATTAAAAGTATGGTCTTAATTTTTAACCACAAAGTGTCTATTTTCCACATCAAATGCTGGAAATTGATGTTTATTGAAAAATTGGGCTGGGTTGGGGATTGAGGGTTTTGATAATTAGTTTTTGAACAGTTCCATGACCTGTATATTGGTTGCCGGTATCATACCGTATTATGTACAAAATCATTGTTTTAACATACAAATGCATCCATAATTTGGCACCGGTTTATCTTCAAGAACTCATTCATGAATACGAACCATCTCGAAATTTACGATCAGCTTCAAAACAACAACTTATCAGTGCCTCTGTGTCAACTTTAACCTATGGTCATCGTTCATTTCGTTATGCTTCAGCTGAACTTTGGAATCAACTTCCGCTTCACATCAAGAACTGTAAAACTCTTAGCCATTTCAAATTGTCTCTTAAGACACACTTATTCACAATTGCTTTTGATGATTGATTACCCTGTTTACAATGTTTTTTGCATGTTCATCCACATATTGTATTATTCTTATATTGTAATGTAATTTCAGTGTTGTTATGTTATCTGTTAAGCGCTTTGAGACTTCGGTGGGAGGCGCTTTAGAAGCACCGTTTTATTATTATTATTATTATTATTGTCCAAGAATGGTTAGCCATACATGTAAGGCATATGTCTAATAAAAGGGGTAATTTAGATGTATTTCAATAGCTTAGTCACTGTCATAATGCTATGGACGAAATTCAAGCTATTTTTATGTGTGTGATTTGTTTTTGTTTCCGGTGGCGGCGTCCAAACGCATAATACGCGCGAACAACTTTATATGCACGCATACGTGTGATGACCAATCTGGACATGCAGCAATTTTTTGAATGCTTGCGGTACGTAATTCATAGTTGACGCACTGTTAGGCTTGTATGCACACATTGTTGGCATTTTGTCCACAGCATTCTGATGACGCTGAAGGCATGATCCAAGAACAACAGATAGCCACTCTTGCTAAAGACCCCTTGCACGAAGTGTTCTTGTTGGCACCTGCTCTGCAGTCAAAGGATGATGGGATAATACAGTGTAATTTTCATTAAAATATATAAATGTATAATGTATCATTTAAGTCATTAAAGGGTAAACCTTCATCTTCTTTGCTCCTGAAAAAAAATTACCATTAGGCCACAACAAAATAAACCCTGTTCTTGGTGCAAACGGACCTCTCCCCCCCCCTCCCCTTCAAAATGAATGTAAACAGTTAATAAAATCTCGAAAAATGTTGCTGTAATTTGACATGAAAAAATAGGTCGGTCGGGCCCGTAGACAAGGGTCTCTATTTTTCGTCACCTTATCCGACTAACTGTAAGTCAAAACAGCTTTTCAGAACTTAGGTTTTGAAATTTAAGTTGTACTTTAAGATGAGATAAAACAAAATAACTTTACATTTTACTTAACTTTATTCCACTTGAAATATAAATAAAGTAATCTCTCAGTGGCATAACCAGGGGAGAGGGTGACAGAATTTATGCTTTTCTGCATGTGCATCAATATTCATCATTAGTCAGTGAAATATAGGCATACACCTAAATGTACATGCCCCTTTACCACACCACCCCATCCCCTTCAGAAAAAGCTACTTCCACCACTATGAACTATGATCTACATTGTGTATGAACGTACTCCACTACCCCAGTAAGTGCAGTTTATTATCTAGTGGCTGACTATAAATCCTGGTCCTGGCACACTTTAGCACTGCATCTTTTATATTATTGCAATACCAGCTTTTAAACTGGTACTCATACATCAATGATGTCATGTATTTGTAGGTATTTTGTCCATCAACCTACAACTTTAATTACATGTACATGATGCCCTGGTGTCACATTTAGAATATCACAAAACGCAAAATTAGAGGACATTTTAATTCACTTTTTTGTTACTCACTGTAAATGTCTGATGCTCAATACGTAATTTCTCCACGCCTGATCCGTACAGCTCCCTCAGTGTGCACATGATGCGAGTCTTCTTGCCCGCTCCTGATGGACCGTAGACGAGAAGATGGGGGAAATCTCCACATTGTACCTGCAAAAAGAAATTTGCTAAATTTTCAAATGGGGTGATCTTCAGTGTTCTTGAAAATAACAAAACAAAACAAAAAATTGATGCGGGATGGTGCCACCCCGTCCCCTATCTTATTCAAATAAGAGCTAGCAAAAGTGTTCAGAATAGTCACATTATAATTCTTTATTTACGACTAGCGAGCAAAACTCACAAAATCACCTTCGCTGGCCATTTTGAAAACAATAAACCGTGTGGTCAATTTTGTAATTTTGTCTTTCTGTGTAAGGCACACATGAAAGTCAATGTTATGTTTTCCATAACATTTTTTCCAAACCATAATGAGGCAACTGTTTCATTATCCATTATTTTGCAGGATTTCAAATAACAGCAAATTCATCAACATACAAGTATAGCGCGCTCTATACCTGCCAATATTGTGTCAAAACACCACTCTGCACAACTTAAAGGTAGATGACCCGATTTTCAACTTGATGTTTTCTATTTTACATGAAAGGTCATCCTTAAAATTGTTGCATTCCAAAGTTTGAGTTGCATAACTCCAATGGTTCTATTTTTAGAAGCGCAAGGTCAAAAGACATGTGCCCATTGAGTAGTACACAGACTGGCTGGTGGTTAACCACCTTTGGCAGTAATTCACCACATTTTAGCCTATAATTTCCAAATGCCACATTTCTGGGCCCTAATATTTTACAGACATAATGAGAAAAATATGGGGATTCTTCTGATACCAAAGTATCTTGATGTGAAAAAAAAATCATAGCCCCAAAAAAGTGATCGGGTCATATACCTTTAAATGTATAAATTAATCAAATATATTCAACTATTTTTCAGGTATTTATGGTCGATTTAAAATCACACAAAATATAATGCACATTCAGACATTTTGAAACACGTTTAGTGCAAACAACTTTTAATAACAATGTCTACTAGTACTGACGGTCACGGTTAGGGTTGTCCAGTTTCGTATTTTCGAGCGGCGCCCTTCACCGTATACCAAAATGTTGACAGGTGTTGCTACGTCATCTGGCCCAAATACGGTGACACTCGCGGGAGTGGACGAGGCCTGGTTTCAAATGAAGGTAAGTTAAATATTTTGTACTTTCTAGTCGAAATACGTTCATATTTAATATTAAAAACCCTTCAGAGAGACGATTAAACAAATCTTATTCCACAATATCGTCGATGTAATAGTAAATTTTACTAAACCAGTCGTAACCCTTCCGAATTTGACATCCATATTACGAATCAATTTTTCAAATATCTTTTTACTACCTGAAAGGAATGACCAATAATAGCGGTTGCTGCATCCTGATACTATTGTATATTTAACTTGTCCATCGTTTTGTCTAAACTCGAACCGTAGCTAACCGGTTTGACGAAAAAATGTGTCTGATCCACATGTGTTACCCGATCCATGCGTCTCATTTCTGTGTTGGGCGAAATGGATTGGCGCATGTTTGCCGGCAAAACGGTATTGCCGTATTGATGAATCTGTTGATCAGGAGCATGTGCTTTCAATTCAAGATCGCGCAGTCAGGATTTTGTTGTTGTTGATTTGTTTAGTTTTATGGGCGAGGGGTTGGGGAAGAGGGGACCCGGGGAGGTGGAAGGGGGTATGGGAAGGTGTAAAATAGTGTCTAACCGATCAGATCGGGAGTTTCCCGATCGGCCCAATATAAGTCTGATCGGTGATCGGCAAAATTCCTTCATCTACCGATCTGATGAACCGATCAATCACTAGTATGAAAATCCGATTAAAAGCTTATCATGTCGTCTTTTCTGTGTTAAAATTCCTCTCAAACTCACCTTCTTACTTCTTCACATAACATACTAGTTAATTAGTTTAACCAGGTGAATTTAGCGAAGCCTATAAGGGTACAAATCCTTTCAAACTCGCCTGTTTTCAGATTAGTTCGATCGGCGGGATTCAGCGAATGTACGTTCAATGTTTTGTTTTCGTTTTTATTATGGGAAATACCCATGTCATGGCCCGCCAAAGGCGTTATCAAACAAGGCTTGTCATTGGCTAGGTTATGTTTCACTTCTATAGTAAAAGATTCACTAAACTAAGTTAAAACTTTGGGTTTATGGATAGAATTAAATATACTTGTATAGAAAATCTCAAATACATTAATTTACTATCAGGTATCTGTGTTTATGAATTATGATGTATTTTTGCAACAAAGAAAGAATTGTGGGAATACCCAGCGTGCCGTGTGCAAAGCTTCAACACACATCGCACATGGTCGGTCGTAATCGCAACGTTTGTCAAATGTAAACAATGACTTGACACTTGATTGACAGGTGTCCTTCGAGACATGGACCAGGTAAACACGATAAATAAAAAGAGTAAATAATTATATTTTTTATTTAAACAATTTGAACTTGTTTTTCACTCGTTATAATCTGCTTTGCTAAGTACACAAATGCTACTATATTTACGTACGGCAAATGTACTGTTATTTAGGCATTGCAGTTCACTTGCGCATTAATCGGTGATCGGATCGGATCGGCCGATCAAAGAGGAAATGATCGGTGATCGGCGATCGGTAGACATGAGCTGATCGGTTAGACACTAGTGTAAAAGCCCAACAAATACTTTGAATTTTTAAAAAATCTTCCAATTATTTGTTAATATTTTTTTTTTTTAATTTTAAAACTATTGTAAGATTTATGTTTGGGGTAGGGGAATATATTGTAAATATTATATATTTTTAAGATTAATGTACAATGTACTTGTAAACTACGGTATTAGTGAATAGCAAGGTTTGGTTTGGGAGTCTTTTGGGCTACTTTGGGCTAAAAAAATAGTGAGCCCTTTTGGCCTGAAAAATGGTTCATCATTAAACATGGCACAATGAATCAAAGTTTTTGCATTGAAACACTGATATAAAAACCATCAATTTTACAGCACATTTTGCTCCATAACTTCACTTATACTTAAAGGGACATTAAGTGGTGTTGAAAAGTTTAAATGTTTAAAAATTTACTTCAGAATTCAAGATGAACACAAAATCGCCATTATTGTTGTTTCTACTAACAAAAAACACAGCAAAACTAGATTAAAACAATATCATCGCTATTTATTGAAAAACGCCCTCTATGCAAATATGGTTCGCGTTATGTATCACGCGTAATGCAGGGGGATACTGTCGGACGTAAAATGCTGGTCCAGCGGGACCAGCATTTTTTGAATCGACGTTTTCTTGTACAAAGAGAGCTGATTTTTCTTAATCCTTATAGGTGTAAGTTCATACATGTAATACAATTATAAAAATAAACTAATCTCAGTTTTTATCATAATTGAGGGCGCTGCCTCCAACACATCTCTTAGTGTCCCTTTATTTTAACCTAGTTAACTCATCAAGCACTCATTTTATGAACTCTATGAATTATGAACATCCCTATCACGGTATAGTCAATTGAAATTCATGAAGGATACGGTTTATTCCGTCAGATCAATTTAGTCCCCTAAAATACAGGATTGCCTGTAACTACTGTAGTGTATTGTTATGTAAAGCATTTTTTACGGACTTTTTTTTGTGACAGTCACACACTCACACTCACAGTCACAGTAAACTTCTAATTCTATATTTTTACTTTTTTTTAGTAAAATTTAGACAATTCTTTTTACTAATGGCTGCTTTACTCTGAATGGGAACAATTACCATTATGAGGCTCTTACTGTTGCGTGAGGCATATATACATTGTAGATGGTACAATTGTTATCGGAGAGACTTGGCTCCATGGACCTGGTGCCAGTGGTGGTACAATCATGTAATGTAAATGAGCATCGAGTCTTCCAAATTCAACAACCTTTAATTATTTTTTATTGTAAATTGTACTCACCAGCTTCTTGAGATTTGTTGCTTGTTCTTTGTGATAATCAAGCTTCAGTAACGATGTAGGACGATGTTTATCCACCCAAAGACTCATTTTGGATAGATCAAATACCAGTTATCCGGACGACTAATTCGCAGTAAACTGTACAAAACTATCACTTTCGCGCGGTTGACAATTTCCGGAGAGTTGCATTGTGGGGTACTGTTATGGACCATATATATATCAGAGGGTGATGGACGCAGGGATCACCTGTCAAAAGTCCCAAATCTTAGTCCTAATACTATTTATACTAGTCCTACGTGCGGTACATGGGTTTCCCCGATCATGCGATGGACAAATCCAGTAGCAGTAGTAGTACCACTGGTACATAAGGTTTATCGTAGATAGAAAAAAAGCCATTGATTATCCTATTCTGATGCATTGTGGGTTCGCAAACGGAGCAGATTTGCACCCACAATCCACCCACAATGCATCAGAATAGGATAATCAATGGTTTTTTTTCTATCTACGATAAACCTTATTGGTACAAAAAAGTCCTTTTTGTTGTACCAATGTACCTTTTTTTGTACCAAATGTACCTTTGTTTGTGAACGCCCATCCACCCACCCACATTTTCGGAACGCCCTTCACATTGTGTAAAGCATTTTGTCGGGCCGTTTTGGACTAAAACATGTCCTGTTTTGGTGTATTCTTCAGTATTTTCTACGGTTTGGTGTAGGCCTATTCGTCAGTATTTCATATTGATTTCATGGGGTCACTTTTCGTACAGCGAAACCACACGCAATACAACAAAATTGATGCTGTGTATAACTGGTAGGGCCTATAGGACGCATCTCCTCAACCAACTCTGTGTCTACTGAGCTAACTTCAGCTGTGTATAACGTATGGATGCCATACAGGTGTCTACATAAAGCTAAAGTAATTCTCTGTCTTAAAATCTACATTTTATATTTTTAGAAAAATATATGCCCGCATAATTTGTTTACACAATGGCACTAGAGGAAATACTAGTGATTTGCGTGTATTTAGGCCTATAGGCTCTGTTAGGTGAGCTTTTTCAGCCAAACAAATCCATATGTCAACAAGTTTAGTGTATTCGTCAGTGTCTTCTACAAGTTGTCGTCAGTCTCGTCCAGTATTTGTCACTGTCTAGATTTAACTGTCATCTCCCCCCCCCCCCCCACAAACACTCAAAGTTTCACATTTTGACGGCTGGCTGTTTTTGACGTCACATCTGCACCAACATTCCAGTTTAGCTGTTTACCCCCCCCCCCCCCCCCCCCCCCACCCCCCGCTCTCGCTCTCATGAATTTTCTGAGGCATAGCCGCATAGGCCTACATAATGTAGGCCTACATAGATGCCTGTCATTTGATTGGTTAAAAGTGACTCGGGATAATTAAGCTAGGCCTTCAATTTCAATATGACGTCATGAAAACAATATTTCCATAGTACGTATGCCCATTTTTGCGATTTTAACCGGGTTTTTTTTAAAATTGCTATCCGGCCCCGGGTTCGTTCTCTAGGCCTACTTTATACTGACGACATATAGTAACAATAACATTTATTGACTTCGCAATGCATGGTCTATTTGAGTAAAAATTATCACTTTTTAAGCAAAATGTGTGACATTTAAAAACATGGCTATTTATCTTTCTCTTGCAAGATTTAGTTAGTTTTTAATTTGAAATGTATTGAAAAGATACAGGGTGTCCCAAAAGTCTATGCACGTTTTTGAAGAGTCATATCTCATAAAATATAAATCATATGATATAAATTTAACCATATTTTGATAGACGAGACTTAGGAAATTATTTTGATACCAAACACAACCCTATTGGTTAACCCACAACATTATGAAACTGGTTGAAAGTTTTTGGCCATGTGCCAGACCAACCCATACCAAGTACCACACATTGTTGCTAAAATCAGGTGCGCATAAATTAACAGTATGAAAGCAACGTTGCGCATTAGTCACAGTTCACTGCTTACCTTGCAACATTAATGTTATTACCAAACTCGGTCACTCATAACATAAATAGGCGTAGTAGACAACACTGCACAGCAAAAGTCTTCATTCAAGATGGTTAACAGCATAGATAAGCGAATACAAATTGTATGGTTCTACGCTATATCAAATTCAGTTCAACTTACTCAACACAAATTTAGAAAACATTTCAAAGTGAAACGCGCACCAGGAAGAATATCCATTCTTGAAGTTGGTGGATACATTTTTGAATACAGGAACTGTGCATGATTTGTATCGATGTGGTAGAAAGACTGGTAGATCAACAAGTCACATTGATGTCATAGGACATGCAGTAGCCAAAAGTCCAAAGAGATCTATTCGCCGACCTTCCGCAGAAAACAAGATTAAAAGATCAACTGTTCACAGAATTTTGCGTATAGGACTTGAAGAAGTTTCCATACAGATCAAGCAAAACATTAAAGCAGCGGACAGATATAGTTTGTTATTATGATAGGATCACTGTAATGTAAAATTATAAATATTACAATTGACGGATCACTTTCCGTGTAACCAACTCTACCTGTCTTTTTGTTAATCTCAATAGGTATGGATTTATGAACTTTATTCCTCCGAAGTATAAAATTACATTTTTGCAGTAATACATGTTTTACTTATATGGTGGCATTACAAACAGATGTTACTCCAATGTTTGGTATCAACATTATTTCCCACATCTCCTCTTTCTAAATATGTATTCATATTTTCAATACGACTTATATTTCGTGAAACACAAAGCTTCAAAGTCGTGCATAGACTTTTGGGACACCCTGTACTAATCTATTCCTTATCAAACTAACTTTTCACATATACAAAATGGGGGACCACAACAAAAAGGATCTTCTAAATAACGAGTTCACACGAAAATATTTCGCGCGTCAACGAGTCCCGGTCCCGCCCCTTTTACACGCGAAACCTGTCACTGAGATTCAAATGAAAGTAGGCCTATCACTCACAGATACAACTTACCAGTATTACAATTTGGCTGATAAATAGATTCGCCCTAGCATTCCTTTTAAAGATAACAAGTTAAGAATATAATTAATGTTAAAAAACCCACAAAACATGGGTTATTTTCCATATTGACTGACCTCTTTGGTGTCCCCTCAAATTATGTACGTTGTGCGGAAACTTTGTGATATAGGCCTAGTCTGGATATATATATATATGAAGAGAGAGCTTTCCTGAACTCAGTTCTTCACCCTGAAGTTCAGGGGTGTGGACTCTCAGGTACAGCCTCCGCAAACTGACGTAACTTCTTCATTATTCATTTAATATATAAAAGTATAAATTTTCTTGAAGGAAATGGTTCAATGAATCCAACCATGAACATGAAATTGACTTTTTTGGAGAAAATTAAAAAACATACGTTTTTGACCCATTATTTTTAGGTTCTGTAAAGATATTACTCAAAATATATTTTGTCAAATTTTGTCATAGCCTACTAGTTTTATTATAATCCTGATAATATTCCCTAAGAACCTCTTTTTTTTGTTTTTTGAATATCTTATTTATTTTTTGAATTATAGACCAAAAAGTGGCAAAAAATGTGATTTTTATGATTTTGAATTCAATTCAAAATCTTGGAGCTGGAGTGGGGTTTGTAAATGAGTAGGCCTACTGATAAAAAATTGACCAACAGTCTTTTATTAGAATTTGAACAATGCATAATGAAATTATAAAGGGGTCAAAAAAGGTAAGTCCCCCTAAAATTAGATTACTTTTGTTTACATAACTTCACACACAATTGGACGTTTTGAAAAATTGAAACGATTATAAAAGGAGAAAACGCTTTAATAATAATAGCTACCAATAGAAAGTTTTACATTTTCGTTATCATGTTTAGGCCTACTTTTTCCAAATCAGTCACATTTCCTCAAAATCAAAATGATGTTTACAGAAAAAGTGACACTCGTACTTGTATTGGATTTTGGCAAATTTCATGTTAGGCTAATGAAAGTTGATTCCATGTTTCCCGTAACATTTGGTTCAAACCATAATGAGGTAACTTTTTCATTATTCATTATTCATTATTTTGCAGCAGTTCATTATTTACAAAATAACGACCATTTCAGGTGATCATCGAAGTCGATTTCTATTTTTAGGCTCCAATTGATTCAGAATGTAGACAAAATGCGATGTTCGAGGAAAACACCGAAAAACTTCAACAATATCTCAAAAACGGCGGAAAAAATGGAAAATATCAAATAATGAATGATTTCGCTATTCTGGCATTCATAACGCGGTCGAAAAAACCAAACGCGGGCGGGTTACGGGATGCTTTCATCAGCCTTAACGGAAACATCATTTTGGGGATTTGACTTTTTCGGGAAAAGTATACATGATATTGGAAATGGGATAGCTAAGCGTTTTTCCTTTCCAGAAAAGTTTCAATTTCTTAAAACGTCTAATTGTATCGGTGTTACGCAAATTGTATAGGATTTTCATTGCCACTGTTTCTGAGAACATCGTTTTGGGAAAATGAGACAATTTTGGGAAAAGTAAATATGATATTGAACAGGAGACACTTTCTGTGAGAAGCCAAGCACTTTTTCTTTTCACAAGTTTTTAAATTTCTCAAAACGATTAATCCTGTGCAGAGTGAGTTATGCAAACGAACTTGGTATCATTTTCGTACAAAAAAAATCACGAGAGAGAGTTTTTAAATTTACTGGTAATGGACCAAGTGCCACTTTTTCTGAAAACATCATTTTGGGGAAATGTAACTGTTTTGGGAAAAGTAATCGAAAATGTAAAACTTTGTATTGGTAGCCAAGCGTTTTCTCTTTTCATAATCGTTTCAACTTTTCGGAACGTCTAATTGTGTGTGAAGTTACGAGGGTCATTCAATAAATGAAGAGTCATTATTTCCAAAAGGCGCTTACTCCATAAAAATGAAATAGGAGAAAATCAACGTTTTGGTCAACGATCATGGTATGGGATGCATGAGTGATTCTATTGAGGGATAGTGTGATCAATACAAAGTATGAACCTTTGTCTTTCAAACAATACAGTTTTGGATTTCTAAGTGTGAACTATGACGTCATAGCATTGTCTCAAAGTAAGTACACTTGGGACACTGCTAAATCAGTTATTTGGCGAGAAATTTGAATTGTTTGTATGAAACATGTGATAAGAAGATTACATAACATGACACTAGAAACAGGTAAATCCCAAATGTTTTCGCGTAAGTATGATAAAAAAGACAATAACTTTAATTCCCTGTGTAATTTGATATATGTAGTATAAGAGGAAAAAGTGAGGAGAGGCAATTGAATAAAAAGTATACAAATATCAGTATTTCAAATAGCCAATTTCATTGAAAATGCCCAGTCAGTGAATCACTAATATTGCGGAAAATCAAACAATTTTGGAAAAATCCAAGCAATTAACCAGTTTGGGAGATCCCATATGATAGCTAACTAATTATCTGAACTTATTCGCATAAAACCTGCAGAAAATATGCGCATGCGCAGACGGCAGATCATTTTGAACAGGGCCAAAAATGGCTAAAATCATGAAATTTACCAGATAAAAGCTTACTGTGCCTTCAAATTCTAATCAGAAATAATGAAAAATGCTTAAATCAATGTGTATAAATATTGTGATAGTCAAAATGAAGATATACATGAATGTATCAATCAAAGATGGCTGCCACAACCTCTCTTATTACTGTTATCTTTAGAGCTACTAGATATGTAGGCCTATTGTTAAGGGACCGTTTATTATTTATGGTGGAGGGGGGGGGGGGGGGGGGTGGGACAAATTTGAGACAGGGGTAGAGTCAAAAAAATTCGCACGGTCACAAAATTTCGCACTTTCACAAAATTTCCCACCTTCAAATTCGCACGGTCACAAAATTTCGCACGGTCACAAAATTTCCCACCTTCACATAATTTCGCACGGTAACAAAATTTCGCACGGGCACAACATTTCGCAGTACAAAAAGCACAACAGTCAACAGTTGTTGACTGATGTGCTTTTTGTACTGCGACATTTTCTTTCTTTCCCTTTCTTCTTTTCTTTCTTTCCCCTTTTTTTCTCCTTTTCCTTTTTCTTTTTCCTCCCTTTTTCCTTTCTCTCTCTCTTTTCTTTCCCTTTCCCCCTTCTTTTCCCTTCCCCCCATTTTTCCTGGTGGGTAGGTTTGAAGTTTCCTGCTGAGCACCTTCAGGGGGGACTGAAGGTCCCCCCCGGCTGTTACGCCACTGAACCAAAGGTATCTAACAATCCAAAAGTGTATTGTTTGAAAGACAAAGGTTCATACTTTGTATTGATCACATTATCCCTCACTCATGCGTCCCATACCATGATCACTTTCATTATTTATTGAATGACCCTCGTATGTAAACAAAAGGAATCTATTTTTTTTGGGGGGGGGGGGGGACTTACTTTTTTCACCCCTTTAGTTTGGTGTCCCTACGTGGGTTTAGAGCTAAACACTATTTCGCACCATTTTATCTTTCTTTCCGAACACCTTGATTGCCCTGGGCTCCATATTTTGTTCTTTCACATCCACTGACAAATTTGGCATTTCAAAAACTTGTCTGATAAGTCCATGCTTGTCCCTATTCACCCATATTGTATTTTTAATTTCACAAATTTAAAGTATGCTGTCTACCCCGGGACCGTCTAATTCCTATCCGGAGTTGCGGATTGAGGGGGTGGTGTTCACGGATCCCCAATTACTTGGGGAGACCTACTCAATTTAATAATTATCCTTTCCTTTCCTTTTGTAAATGTTCCTTTTGTAAATGTTCCGATTGGTATAGCCGGCCTACTGTAACAGCTACTGTATACCGCCACCAAAAATACTGAACTTGTCCTAAAATAGAACTTATGATCCGACCCCATGCATCAATGCCCTTTGGTTTCAGGAGCTGATCTATCAATTTGCAGTCATAGCAACGGGCAGGAGGGTACTGACGCCGCTACAGGGAACGTTTATGCCTATGGCAATTTACAATACACACAATACATAGCACATTTAATTATATCTAGCATGAATTATGCCAATTGATTTTCGTGACGTTATAGGCAAACAAGTCTGGCCTGTTGTATTGTTCGTTTGTGAATTGGTTAAAATACTGTATTGACTCAGAATTGACTCGACAACTAGATGACAAATGCTGCTATTAGATGGATAAATAGGATAAAACATGATGATGGTGATGTTATGATGCATGGAGAAACAGCCAGAGGGGAAATAATCAAGAAGAAAATTTCAGATCGCGAAGTAGCAAGCAGGTAGGTAGTAAGTAAGTATTCCTTAGATTTAAGTCAAGTCAACTTGTAGTATTATATAATAATGTATGTATTGGTATTACCATGGCAGGTAATATTACCTGCAATGGTATTCTAAAATGCATGGTACTGTTTTATTTTCAAGCCTACAGTTTACACTCAGTATAAATAAAACGTTTTCGTTTTTGAGACCCGATAAGAAATATAGGTGTACTTTAATGTCTGCCCTTTGCTGTTATTATTTACCAAGTTCAGTTCAGATGAATACCGATCACATCAATGACAATATCCCGGGACAATATATTAATTATTTTATTTCAACATTAATATATCGATATGTTTATTAATTATTGTATCTCAACATTAAAAGCTTGATTGAACAACGACACACGTTTATTAATATTATCTCAGACAATCTGAGGTACATAGATCGTATGAATCTTCTCAGATATTATGATGGAGCGTTTATCCTGAAACAAACTATATACTTTGCTGGTATACTGGGTAAGGCCAAGGGTACACGTACACGGCGTACACCACAGACAGGTCTAAATAAAATAACCATTTTACTAGGGAATATAAACAGGTTATGATCGGGGTTATGATTCACTTTACTTTTTTATTACTTATCTATGGATCCTTCATCGAAATGATGAGGTCCAAGTATTTTAATGTCAAACTTCCAATTTAGTTTGGATTTCTCAGAACTCGGACCTGATAACGCTCTATCCCGTACCTCCACTCCATCACGGCCACTTAGACAAGGTCTTATTTGCAATTGTCATTAACTTCGTAATTGTTATCTTCTTCTCAAGTGATGTTTAATTAAGCATTATTGCTTTATTGCCTCGCGGACAGTGATTGATAGGTGTCAAAACAGTAGACCTATAGATATCGGAACAATTATCTTCATCTTCCCTGGTTTGCTCAGACTCACAGTAAATTTGCTAAGTAGTTATTTATTTCTCACGGGATTCCTCGATGATAAAAAGTGGATTTTACCGCTTGAAATGAACCAGTCGAGTAACATTTTGGAGAATAAAAAACGCACCAAAAACATCATGAACACATGCAGTTGGAAAACTCCGGATAGAATATAGCCTGCTTTCCTTTGAGGGTTTGCTTTCCTTTAAGGGTAGGCTTCCCTTTCATTTTCATTTTCATTTTCATTTTCATTTTCATTTTCATTTTCATTTTCATTTTCATTTTCATTTTCATTCATTTTCATGATTTTGTAACGTTTGATAACATTATTTGGTCTTTTTCTTTGTTGAAGATTCAGGCAGTGGCATCAAAGCGTCCCATTCTGCATCATGAGCTGATGGCATTGAAACGTGTCTTTTGATAGAAGTCCATTTACCGACAGAACTTATACGCAACACTATCTTGAGCCAATTTCATTCAGATGGCAATAGCAAAAGACGATCACTGAAACAAGATAAATACTTTGGTTCTAGGGATGAAAGCCTCATGAGGCCTGAGACTGAAGCAATGGAGGTTGCAGATAGCGATGATACCAAGGAGAGTCTTGAAAATGTTGAAACTGAAGGTGTGGAGAAAACTAAAGATGTAAGCGGCGGGGATGCTAAGAGAGACGGCGATGATCAGAAGGGCGATGTAAATGAGGGTGCAATTGAGTCACAAAATAATGTTGCCACGGAAACGAAAATTGATGTAAACATTCCTCAAGTTGAAAAAGATGAATATTATAATGGAAACGGTGAAAATGGTAATATAAACGATGACGATGATGAGGATGACCAGGTAGATGATGGCACTCGAAGTGTTGCAATGGGAACCACAAAAAGTGTGACTTTTTCGGTTCATCACAATCTCGACGAAGTCGATGCTGAAATTGCCAGAGTGACGATGGCAAATAAAACCAGCGATGATCAGATGTCAAACTTTGAAGTGGAGGTTGATCATTATGGTGGTGGACGAGCTGCCACCACAAACACGCCAGTGACGGATGTGATCATTGAGTACCCGGACGATGATAAAAGGTGAGATATTTCGAATTAAGCTCAAACTTTGAAAGTTGTCTGTTGGTTATCAAGACTTATCCAATTTCACCCTTGACACTTCCACATCATTGTAATCACGTTGGAAAATAGAATTATGCAGCGTTTCTCAACTGTGGCGTAACTAGAGGGCAGGGGCATTTGCCTCACCCAGCAAGAAGGCCGGGAAGAAGGGCCCACTCCGATGCCCCAAATGAAATAATAAACTCTATGTATACAAACAAATAGTGGGTCATGCCCCTCCCCCATCACAGGCCTGTCCCCCTTATGCCCCCCCCACACACATTAAGACCCTATAGTTATACCAGGGAGGTGTTATTAGTAAATACCACCTCTCTGGTTTACGCTACTACTTGTTTTCATAGCTACAATGTTAGTTAGTGATTGGGGTTGGGTAAAGGGGCAAAAAATGGTTTGCAATGTACTTAGACAACAAACTTTGATCTGTTAATATCATGAATATTAGATGAAGTGTGTCATTTGGGAAACAAAGGATTTTGAACAGAAAAAGAGAGGCGGGTCCTAAAAATATGTTAGGTAGAAGATACTTCGGCACAATTTATCGTGTGGCGGCCCTACAATGTGGGGTGCGTTTGTTGGGATGGGAGGGGAGGGCTGGATGGGATGCGTCTTTATTTCCAGAACGCCTTCCCCTTCTATCCGTTTCCAAGTGTCGCTCAGAAGATTCGAATGGCTAGCTTCAAAATTAACCCGTATGTCATTTCTGTCTTATGTTTCAACCCTCTCGACTAGCCCTAGAAGAACACAGACACCATCTCGTGAGAACATCTACGAACATGCCATCTCTGTCATGCGAAATCGCAGTAGCATGACACACTATACGCAATCTCAAGCGACCATCAAGTCCACCTTGAACCTTCCTGTATCACCCCATCCTCCTCCTTCGTCAGCCCCAGCGGCGGTGTTAACAAGGGTTACGCCGGCTAAAGCCGCCGACGGATTGCCGATTTATGACCTGCCGATGATGGTATCGAGAATTGAGCAGCCGCCATTTGTAGATAGCTCAAACTGTACATTTTATGTCGCGCAAAAGAGGCGGCGTCCTGTTCCACCAGTAAAGGTAACTTTCAATTTACAATACGGTAGCCCATGTCATGAAGTAATATTTATTATCAGACAATCTGCAAACACTGAATATTGTGTATGAGCGACCTTCTTTCTAATTTACTTAAAATAAATGTAAAATATTTAGTCTCAGTGGCGTTAGCAGGAATTCGTATTTGTGTGTAGGGAGAGGGAGGTTGTTATCTCCCCCGAATTACGGTATGGGATCTAGGGGCGACTACTCTTGGCGGGGTTCAATTCAGGGGCACACTAAACTTAGACTTGGTTCAGAGACAATAGAACGATCATTTTACCATTGCCTCAAATGAGACTTTTCAACCGAACCCCCCCCCCCCGGACACGACACTGTTTAAATTGAACCTGTATGATCATAAGTGACGGAGAGAATGGGTTCGGTCCTTTGAGCCTCATCATAGAATTGAGCAGCGCCATTTGTAGATAGATAACTTGATGATTCATAATAATATATTATATTATCTTCCTTTATCCCATCACTCAGGCATGGAAAGGTTATCACAGCAATGTCTACTTCGAGCCTATGATTTGCAAGAAGGCAGAACTGACTTCACCAAATTCCAGATCGAACAAGTATCCACACAATATGATGCCGCAAACTGGTGAAAAAACACCACCAGAAAGTGGTACTATAGAACTTCCTGAAATAGTAAGCCCACCAATGAGTCAGAAAACTCGATCCCAGACCGCATCCACTAAATCGGTTCGAATAGCTCAATCTGCAATCAGTGCAAGAACTGCGACCAAAAGCCGAGCTAGTACCTCGACTGTACCCAAATCGAGACCTCTGACGACGGCAACGTCGACCCGGCAACTGGCCGTTCTCGATAAGCTCTCCGTGCTAAATACTATGGACTCCAACATCCGTGAAGACATCAAATGGATCGACGGTATAGAGTCCACAGGGACACTTCAGGTTGGCGAGCCCTTGCGTCCAACAGGAACCACAACTCATCAGTACAGAAGATCAGCGGGAAGTAAGCACTACAAGATGCGCATATGTCGCGGGCTGGTGAGTCACACTCTCGCTGGACAATATAACTCGACACCTCCAAATGGTGTCAGTGGTGGGAGGATGCTGGACTCTCCATCAAAGCTTGAACATCTTGAACATGAATATCAGGGAGAGTCCCCCTTTCTTAGTAATCCACATGGGATGTTTTCAAGTCCTGTACCATCGTATAGTCTTCATAGCTCGAGTCCTTTGCCGTCGTTACATCATAGACAACTGAGTGCATCAACTGTACATAATCCTGCTACAGTGAGCTCGTCTAAGCCATAGGTTGTTGCAGGAAAATAATTGACTAGGTACAACAAAATCATAATATTGCCAGACAATATAATTAAAATCCTTCCAATTGGTGTCAGCTGTGGGGTAAATGCTGGAGACCCCATCTGAAAGCTGAATTATCTAGAGCAGAAATAGCACCATCACTCAAATTCTCCAACTGGTGATTTGGAAGAATGTCATCGTTAGTCATATTAGTTAACTGCCGACAATGCTCAATAGTATTATCACTCAAAATTCTCCAATCGGTGACAGTAGTCGAAGAATGCTAGATTCTCCAAGCTAGATAATCTGGAGTTGAAATATATGCTGTATTTCATGGATACGAGGCAGTTGGTTGTCACAGGGAAGTAACTGATAGTGCTTAACATGCTACAGTAGATTGTCAATAAACAGGAAGCCATCACCTGTGAAAGGGGTTGGGGAGAGTAACTGATGATGCTAAAAAGTGTCATTAACTCAAACCCTCCAATATTGGTGTCAGCAGTGGGAGAATGCTGGACACTCACGACTTGATGACCCTCTATATATCTCAACTAGCTGATCTGGAGTGGGAGTGTGGCCAAAATGAATTTCCTGTATGGAAAGAGGATTTACCCTAATATGATAATATCCAATAGACTGAACTAAGTCTGCATGAAAGTCTACAGGACAGTGGCTGTTCAGCTCTTGATATTTTTACTTTTTTACCTTTTATTTTACAATATCACAGTATTAAAATTGTATTAACACTAACAAATAAGAAAGAAAAAAACAGATATAAAGTTGTATAACTTGATGCATGCAGTCTTGTTTGTCTTTTATTCAATATTGTGCAATTGGAAAGTAGGGAGCAAGATTCTTATGTATTTAATTAAGAGGAATAACAGGTTATGCATTAATAATATGGGGGTTATTGTCAGTGGTGTTAGCAGGATTTCGTACGGGTTGGGTGGGTTGCAGGCTCTCCATTCCCCAAATGACTTCGCCCAAAATGGCTGTACCATCGTAAAATTCAATCACTTTGAAAATTGCAAACTGACACTAAAGTTATGTGGACCTAGGGTAAAATGTGGACCTTTTTACCAAACGCCTGATCAATAAGTACTTTAGGCATAACATACCTTTAAACATACTATTTTACGATACAGCTCAAATTTGTTATGATAAAACTGCACAGCATAAATAAATGAAACTTGTAAGACACTCTTGTCATTATCACAGATGTTTTTTTTAATTATTCAGATCAAGTCCTAATATAATTCTTCAAACATGAAAATCACACACCCTTGTATATAATCCAACAAAAAGACTTATTACAATTTCTGTGATAAATTAAGGAGAAATAGATGAAGATAACGATGATTGGTTTCTGCAGAACATTGACACTGGTTTAATTATGATAATGTTCTGATAACTGCGACATAAAGTACGTTTGAATTGACTGTTAATCAGACACACCAGGAAGACATTGCTTTTGGTCAATTAAGCATTGTCAGAAGAAGCTGGTCTCAACACCATTGGACAAGAGAAAAATCCTTGATGTGTATGGACCATGAGCATGTTTAAAGTAGAAGAGCCTAGGCATTACACACAAGTTATTGCATAATCATGCTCAGTGGCCCAACGTACATGTAGGATTTTCCAATGCAATGAGGAAAGAAAAAGCTGGTCTACATCATTATCTATTACAAAATGCAAGTGTCAAGAAAAATCTAACTCTGTTTTGAAAGAGCATGTTACATGTGTCAGATAGCTGCCACATGTTAAATATAATTAAAGCGATATACTGAACCTTTTTTTGATTATTAGAGGTAACATAGGGCAGCTAAAATGCTTAGACTATTTCCTATTCATGTTTTAACTTAAAAGTGAGAAGGCAATCATCAATAGCTTCCAGGTGTTAAATATACATTGAGGTTGATTTTGGTCTATGGTAGGCATGGTATGCCTTTATATAAACACATAACTTTACAAATGACAGATAGCTATGTATAGGTAGGGTCTTGTGGAGCAAGCGTCTCCATATTATATTATGGGCAGAGCATGGCCAAGAGCTCATGGGATGACAAATCTGATTCCTTTTGAAAACAATTCCAGAAAACATCTAAACCAAGTTTGGAATTGTTTTCTCGATTGCCTAATTTGTGTGCGCATTCATAGTGTGTTGTACATCAAGAGAAACCTGATGTGTGTTTATCTTTCCAATTATACTAAATGGGAGCAATCACTTGGTTCATTGGTCAGCCACTTGCTTTGAAAATAAAGGGAGTGCTAAATCTCAATGTGCCAAAATCATCATCATTTTGTGCTCAAAAGTCAATAGAGCATCACTCTACACTGTAGTTGTCAATGTAACACTTTATTGAACAGACGGCAGAGTTGCTCGGCTTTAGTGCTATCGAGTGCAAAATAGTGGTGAACTTGACACATTTGGATTGAGATATTAACCAGGTGGCTGAGCACCAAAACAAGTGATTATGAACGCGGTGTAGTTGGAAAGAAAACAACGTCAGCTTTTCCATTAATATGCAACACAATACAAAATATCAATAAAAAACCCCTTCTGAGGTCTATTTTGGCAAGTTATGTTGCAAACATGCAAGCACTTATTGCCAGGGTAATACATGTAGCTTGATAAAAAAAGCACTTTACACTGAATATTTATTTGGCAAAGATGTTTTGATGCACAGATTGAACATTATTAATACTAACTGATTAACTAACTGTAATAGTACATGAGGCACTGTCTGTGTTTACAGTAACATTCTGCGCATTAAGTTTAGATCTCAGATGTATTGCAACAGTTCAAATCATTTCAAAAGCAAATATACATGTAGTTTTGTAGTCCAATATATACAACATAGGAAGCAATAATTGTGTCAACACAGGCCTTTGGGTGAATCAAGCATTAAATGGCAACACTTTGTGCCCAAAATGGTATGGTATGCACCTGTTTGGTCCATATTAAATTACCTGTATGCTTCATTCTAAAGGTTTGGAAATGCCACATATTTGGAGACAAAATGTGTTTTTGAAAAGCCTGTGAAGGCCATAATGTACAAAACTTGAAACATGTTTTAATTAAATACAGCTTAGCACACTTTTTATATAAACAACACATCAAGCTAAATCATAATTAATTACTCTTCACCTATAAATTCAATAATCAAACTATACACATAAATTAGCCAAATTAAAGCAGCTTAATTGTTATCACTAGTGTATAGGCCTATTAAGGAACAGTCATAATACTGGTAGTACAATTAGATTACCAAAATTGCATTATTATAATTTTGAATTTACAAATTCTATCTCTCTCATGAGACATTATCAAGAGAAATGGGTCACATGTTATTACAATGATTATTTTCAGTTACAGGTAGAATAAAGTGACTGATAGGATATTTGTCCATCTCTTACACTTGTAAATTGCTGATACAGAAGTCCAATTTTAGTGGTGTTTACACCTTATGGTAGCATTTTCTTAGTGTATATGGTGCACAAGTTCAGAGCTGAAAATGGTTGATATGCCACTCATATTCTTCGATTAAGTCACATTATCTCTCTACAAATTCAAGTTACAGTTTGCAACAGTTTAAAAGAATACAATCAATTTGACGTCCTCCATGCGGCGGCATCAGTGAATATTTCTGTGATAAGCAACGGTGTGGTGTTTATTTTTGTTGCTGCAAAACTTCAACCCTGATGACATGACTTAGAGACATTTTACATTAAATATTAAATCACGTTCAAGTTATTTGCACCATAAAACAGAAAACAAAACTCTCTAAATGGTAACAGCATAACAAAACTTAGAAAAAGCCTACAATATAATATTGCTTCTGTGGTAGAAAATAGAGTGGAAAAATAAAATAGACGAGGAAATAATTTATTAGAACAAGAATGTGTTATAAAAAGAAAAGTTCACTGTAGAAATAACACATATTTACAAATTTTGTTTCCTTGGGTGTTGTAACACGTTTCACTTATAGAATTAAGATTATTATCAGTCTTCAATTTCAAATCAGCTCAGATTTGTTATATCTTACACAGATATATGCCTATTTTTGGAATCGCATTGAACCAGGCAAGAATTCAAATACAAGTAAGAGGTTAACATATCATCAAAAACATGTATCACCTTCTTTTTCGTTCGCACTTTGCTCCCACATTATTATAAGCAAAAGCCATGTTGCCACCTAACATGTCTCCCAAACAGGGGCACGAGTGCCGTCTAGGCCGCAGCCCACGACAAAAAGTAGCAACATTTCCATTGAACCCATAGAAAATACATTGGTAACCAAACTTTGGCAGGCTGTGGCACCAGTTTTTCTAGCCGAGGCGCAAGGGTCAAAAGTAGCCCAATTCCATGGCCTAGCCTCAGGGTTGGCAACACTGAGCAAAAGTAGCCCAATTCAATGGCCTAGCCTTAGGGTGGCAACACTGAGCAAAAGCAGTCCAATTCCATGACCTAGCCTCAGGGTTGGCAACACTGAGCAAAAGTAGCCCAATTCCATGGCCTAGCCTTAGGGTGGCAACACTGAGCAAAAGTGGCCCAATTCCATGACCTAGCCTCATGGTTGGCAACAATGAGCAAAAGTAGCCCAATTCCATGGCCTAGCCTTAGGGTGGCAACACTGAGTAAAAGTAGCCCAATTCCATGGCCTTGCCTCAGGGTTGGCAACACTGAGCAAACGTAGCCCAATTCAATGGCCTAGCCTCAGGGTCGGCAACACTGATCAAAAGTAGCCCAATTCAATGGCCTAGCCTCAGGGTTTGCAACACTGAGCAAAAGGAGCCCAATTCAATGGCCTAGCCTCAGGGTTGGCAACACTGAGCAAAAGTAGCCCAATTCCATGGCATAGCCTCAGGGTTGGCAACACAGAACAAAAGTAGCCCAATTCCATGGCCTAGCCTCAGGGTTGGCAACACTGAGCAAAAGGAGCCCAATTCCATGGCATGCAAAAAGGAGCCCAGTAAGTAGACATTTTGTCTTTTCCATTTATTTGAACATTTTACAAACAGTAGCAGAAAGTTGGTATAAGCTAACAAAACTGTGCTGATTTGATTTTGAACACCAAATGGATATTATCAATCAACAAAATAGAAGGCACTGTATTGCTTGTCTGTGTCTATATATAACATTTACTATATTCATGGGGTGTATCTCAGAAAAAAAACATGTCGGAATATACTTCACATGAAACAATTAAGTTATTTTTTTATTATTTGGCCATCATAACTTATGAAAAATGCCCCCATGAAAACTGGTATAAGTACAAAACATGGCACTTTATATCAGTGTGTTCTCAGTATTAACCTATTTCATGCTAGTACACACCGTGGGATCAGACATAGAGCAGTGCTAGTTTAACATACAATCCCTACATACTTCTGTGATATATCTATTCAGGTGTGTACAAGAATGCATAGGAAAGAAGGTTTTTATTTTTAAGTATTACATGTATAGGCTTGGTATCCAGAATCATCATCAAGGGAAAAATCCACAATGCTTTGTGGTATACTCTGTGACTGTGAAAGAGTCTTATCTATATGGTAACTATAAGGTATAATAAAGTGTACTTGAGATCCCAGGTATACATCAACTATACAGTAACATCAAGTTTCCTATAATAACCAAATGGTGTTTTATTCTGTCAAAGACTTGAAACAAGTATGGGACCTTAAAGTACACATGTCCCATTTATCCAATGGCTTTAATGGGAATGTCCCCAAGATCCCAAGGGTTATGATCCCAGGGTTTACAAAATGTCTCCATGCAAGCAATGCTCCTAAATCAACTGAGAGGGGGGTCTTAATAGTAGTCATATGGACATTCCCCAACCCAGAGATGAAAGAGGACAAACCCTTAAGGTTTAGTCTTGATGATTATGGTTACCAAGTTTAAATACTTTAAGGTGACTATTGACAAAACACAACAACATATTTTCAGTATAATTATATGTACAATATTTCTCCGCTGTCAATCATTCAATTATTTCTATCTATTGCTACAACTTAACACACAATGTGAACTATTGACAGTCAGTGAACAAATCAAACGGCATTGTCTAAATAATCAATTTGACCTCTTTACTTACTAGCATTACGACTAACCAGTGGGTTTCTAAAGGATGATCTTTGGATATTTCAATCCTCCATGGTTAATCTTGAATCTGAAATGGAGTTAACCTTGGAGGAGAACAATATTATTTGGTCTCTCATTTATTGGATATGTTGTTATATCTTCCGATAATGCTGTATATTGCAAACCAATCCATACACCACCCAAATACAATCTAGAAATACATATTCTATCAATTTTTCACCCCCAAATGAAAACACTACTTTCACTTTGGAATGTCGCTTCATCTTAAGGTATACATTAATTTCACTGCAAATCTCCAAGATCATCTGTGCGATTATATTTTTACACATTCTTAGATCTTAACTATTAATGGACGGCATATTTTCTTTTTCACTTAAAAACTTGATTGAAAATAACCTCTTAAAATAAAGAGGAAAATAATAACACAAATTGTCTTTCTTTTTTCATATACGTTTAACTAACTGTAAACATTTCAATGCAGTATGTTCAACACAATAATCTTCCAATATATACACAATTAATCTTGTATATACATGAATACCTTGGATATATAATATATGAAGGCATATCAAAATTACAGTCGCTGCCATGATCCTTTGGACTGAACTCGCATCAACTTGAAAGCGATTTACAGAGAGCCTGACAACCAATGGCAGACCCCTAGCGACAGAAATCACTGCATGTGATTGGACTATACGTGGCGCGACATGATTGCAAGACGCTCAAATGAAGTTTGATGACCTGCTGTGTGATTGAGTTTCTAATCATGTGATGTTCAGTCCAAAGGATTATGACAGGCGACTATGATAAGGTTGACTCAGATCTTGTAAGCTACTGCTCGTCTCATTCACACTTATAATACAGGGGGAAAAGTACTGACATTGAGCGACAGTCATCTAGTTTAATAGAGACTGGTACACACATTACGGAATACCAAGGCAAATAATTTTCTCAATATATGTTACAATAATTTTCAAGTACTATCTATTGACTTCTAATGACCCCTACACATCTTAAGTACAGCAGAATCACTCATTCAATGTTGCTTTAGTTCATTCCACTACATCAAGGCAGTTAGGTCAAGTTTTTGAATTTGACAACAACTTTTTCTATTACAAGGTGGTTGGTTTTGCATCAGAGCAGAATAGTGTGTATACGGAATTGTTAACCAAGCAGTATCAATAAGATTATAGCACCCATAAGTGAACAAGTTTTACAGGCAGGAATGATCCATTGTTTTCCAAATTCTAGAAGTGTTTTTTCAACATTTTCACCAACATTTTTCAAAACAATGTTAACATTTGTGAAAAACTGACCCAACTTCAACAAAGATTGGTAAAAATTGGTGACATTTGGCAACAATTTGTGAAAACCCGACCCAATTTAAACAAAGATCCATTTGCCCGTAGAGCAGTACTCTTGTGAATGTTATTATTCATCCAGGTATAAATCGAAAACAAACAATAGATTAACTCTAGCATCTGGACTTTAATATTGTATCTCATCCCAGACATTTTATTAGGCTGAATGTATTGGTATTTATTATTAACCCGCTGAGTGGTACAACAATATTTTCCCAGTTGCATTTCACTCCCAGAGATATTACTTCTGTCTTTTTTCCGACAAAAGAAGATAACACTTACCAATTCACTCTACACAAACAAAACAATGACATTCCATCCAGGGGTACCCTGTATAAGTTAGTGGTTGCATAGTTTTGCAAGACAAGCTCTTGTGAAGGCAGCCCATGTTCATTGATATTTACAAAGTAACTGCTAAGCAGTCATAAATTCATATTAATATTCGCCACACCGTGACAAAAAGTAGGTCACAAATTTGGATTGGTATTAAGTAGTTGGGCTTACAGTCAACAGGGAATGACAAACACCAACTATGCTTATCAAGCACATGATAATTCATATAAGGCCACTTGCTATATACACATATACATGTATGCTTGGCCAAATTAGTTTGCGGACATACTGTACAATAAGTGGGCTAACCTCGCATGTGGAGTGATCTGACTGGGGAGAGTGATGGATACTTAGTGTAATACAATCTTTGGTAATACTGACCTGATTTCGGAGAATCCCATCTGTATAATATATCACTTGCTTTGGTAGCACTTTACCTCAGTGCTAACCTTATTACTATGAGCACTTGATATGGGCACTAATTGAGAATCAAGTTCAATACCTCACTACAAACAAATATATCAATTTACAACCACTTTCACATAACTCACAGTGGAGAAAATAATCTTTCTGTCATTTCACTAGCCAAACAACGTCTATAGCAAAACCAGATCAGCCTCCTTCACATTAAAAACGTTCATATAATTGCAGCTGATGAGCTAAGTATCCCCATCTTCACCTTTCTATAAGTACCAAGACACATCAGATGATCCGTTGTCAGCTGAAACAGGTATCCGTTGTTATGGTTGGTTGTTGCAGAACCTATAGTTTGTTGCAGAACCTATAGGTTGGCTCCTGTTTGGTCAGTTGGATGAAAGCTGCCTTATTCTGATCCTGTGAATAAAAAGTGTAAATCAATAAAATGTATATATGTTGTGTTGGCATGTATCAGTTTAAGTTAGAAGGTTGC
Source organism: Ophiura sarsii (assembly GCA_035610835.1). Taxonomy (NCBI): domain Eukaryota; kingdom Metazoa; phylum Echinodermata; class Ophiuroidea; order Amphilepidida; family Ophiuridae; genus Ophiura; species Ophiura sarsii. The sequence continues at coordinate 53,566,259 of CM069450.1, read as the reverse complement.
ACAAATCTTTGTCACTCTTATTTTATCTAAAGTCTGGATGGTTCCTGAGGCCTATTCTTAATTGTATTCGAAATAGGGGGTTGTCACTGGTGTATTTGCAATTTTTTCTTCTTCTGCCAAACATTTCACCATTGACTATGAATTTTCATCATCATTATTGGTCATCCGTGGATGAAACAAATGAAGCTTTGGCAACATACAAGGTTAAGCAAGACCTTCCTTTCATGAGTTAAAAATGATGCAACTAACATATGAAGATCAACAATTAGCATAATGTATTTTTCGTTTTAAATGTCCATAGTTCTACTCTGCGTTATGCTCCCCAATAGTCCCACATGCCGACACAACACTATCCTGTGCAGCAGGGTCAGGGTGCTATAAATACGCTCCTTTGAAGTGATCAGTGATCAATTTTTCGTGAAAAAATGTGTGTCGCAAATTGTTGTTAAATTTAAAATGTTCATTAAAAATGATAAACTTTTACATTGTAATGCATAGTATAAAACTGCTATACACATTTCAGATTGTATAGCAAATTCTGCAAAGTGTGGATCATTTAGCGAAGCGACACTGGGTAAATCGTACTCTGGAAGTGATAGGATCCCACACTATACTTCTACTATCCCCTTATACTCACCGATATCCCCACCTGCTGAAACCACACTATCCTGTACAGCAGCGTTATCAGCCGGTTCCTTGAGAGCGACAGGATCCCCCACTAATTCCGCTTCCCCACTAGGGACAGCTTCAATGGCAGCCTTGGAAGTACTGTTGTCGGCTTGCTCCTCAGCCATCTTCATTTCAATTTCAACCTGTTGACAAATTAACACAAGGTCAGACAAAAAGAAAACCACAAGTTTGACTCAGAAGACAGCTTGCGTAGCTTTTAAAATGTGCATTTCAGCGCATAACTTTATTCCCAACTGACTCCGATGCTATGCTTCAAATTTTTATAGTACCAAATCAGCTTCATTTTCTTGCTACAAAAGTAAAATTGCCAAATACAAATATAGAAGTTAAACACAGTTCAACAAAATGTGATTTGTTTCAACTATGGTAGAGTTAAAATATACATTTCACAGAACTCGTCTCGTGTTAAAAAAAGAAAGAAAAAGAGACTGCATTTTGCATAGTCTTTTTCAGGTTTCTGATGAGATAAACTTAAGACTATTAACAAGATTAAAGTTACGCATGCAAACTGATTCAGTTTTGTAATCTTCATTTAGTTTAAATTTTTGCTTAAATGTCAAAATGCATACAATTATATGAAGTAACTTATGTCAATATTATTCACTCTTTCTCTAGCTGCTTCTATAGCTGCTTGGAGCCTGAACACTTGATGAGTGATGAAATGTGTTTACTTACTTACATAAACCCTGTAAAAATCCCACTAACATTTAAAATGTCTATAGTCCTAATAATACTGGTATATCAAGAAAGATAGGCACTGCCAATGGTCTAACACCCAAACTCAAAAATGTTCAGCTCTTCTTTTCCGGGGAAAAAGGCACTCCAATTTTGCTTATAAAATTTTGTTTATTTCTTGGAAGCATTTTGCCCATGTGAAGGATTACTATCAAATGTGACTCCTACCCCTAGCTACATAGTACTTTGTTGAAGCATCAAATTATTGAAGTCAAGTAGTTAATCCTACCTGAGAAAGGCTAGTCATCAGTCCTTTTGTGGGAATATCATCTAATGTGACCTCATTATCATTAGCATCTACACCACCATTCTTGTCTCCCTCCCCATCATCAGCCTTTTCCTTCTCCTCCTCTCCGTTAGTTTCCTTGGCCGACGAGGCAATGTCAGATTTCTCCTTCTCCTCGTTGATCTCTTTGGCAACGGATGCTGAAGATGCAGCATCCTCCAGGACTTCTTCTTCTTCTTTCTCCTCCTCCTCCTCCTCTTCATCTTCTCCCATCTCTCCATTAATATGGGGTGGACTTTCTTCATCTTCTTCATCTTCAGTTTGCTGTTATGTCAAAGAGACAATCAGTGGTCATTACAAAATATTCAGTTGGAAATAAAATCAAAGTTTAAATATCCCTTTGATTAAGATTATAGTAGATTCACGGACTTTGGCTGATTTACCATTTCAGTTTTGAGGGGGAGGCAGTGATTTGAAATCTTAATCTGATCATTGACACATATATTGGTCTATGCTTGAATCACATCGTAGGTAGTTCATATCCAGAATAGTGACAAAGTGTTCTCGTGCCATTGTCCACATTGATTTTATGTATAATTTTATCCTCATCTGTACAAAAAGGATTAGAAATGATGATCAATTTGTGTTACTTGTTAAGATAGCACATTTGAATAGCGCGTAGTAGTTTAAATCCATGCATGGACACATGATATTTGAGGATATGTTGCTTTAACGCTTTGAAGTCCATTATATCAAACAAAACCAATAACATCTAAATGATGCCGATTTTGTTGTGATTGGTCTAATGTTGTTCCTCTAACATTAAATGGTATAGTATTATATACCAGTGTCATTCAATAAGTTCTACCTCCTACCTAATAACTTCATTGATACATGTGCCAGCCATATGAATTGCAAAGGACTGTTATTTATCATTATTATTCATGGTATATTGTATTGTCATCGCAGACAACAGGCTGAATTGGCACACTACAATTATGAGATTTACAAACATATACAGTGAAAACATTAATATGATTTTCCCACAAAAACAGCACCATTATATAATAGCAAGGTTATGAGGGAAGAGGTAGTACTTTTTGAATGACCCTCATATGTGATTAATGGCTACATCATTTTAACAACAAATCACCCTGAATTCAGGTTTTATCCCAAAAGATTCTATTGTCTGATACAAACATTTAAGTGCAGTAAAATTACTTACCTGATTTTCTGGTTCTGTTTCCACATCTGATCCTGCCGCTCCCATGCTGGTGATAGTCTCATCCACACACTCACTCACGCTGTCTAGGTCATTATCCTCTTCCCCACTGCCGAGGCTAAGTGAACAGAACAAGAAAAGAGTTTAAGATCTGGACTGCTTGTAGCCATATAAAAAGAAAACAGGATCAAAAGTACTGAGCCATTTTCTTATTATCGGCATCATGTTTACTCGGTTTCCAGTATCTTTACAGGTATCTGTGTACGTAGAACTAGTATGGAAACACACATTTGATATTTTTATACATAAACAGGTAAGTTTGTATCAGCTCAACCACATCTGAATATTTGTTTTTGAATTCTTATTAAATCTAAACACAAACCATGAACTTTGAATAACATAATACATTGTTTATATGTTGAAGAATGGCACTAGTAGGTTTTAATTGGCATACTTCTTCTGAAACGCCATAATTCTAGCAATATAAATGTGTAATAATTTTAGAAATCTATCAAGTCGTATGTCGGTAACCGTCCCATACTACAGTGTGCTCAGGTTGTTTAGAAGATCGTAACACCCGTGTGGATAACACACAATTTGAAATATGGTAACTCACATAATGAAGTCGTGCTACAAATTAAACTGAATGATGATAATCGATTGGCCATCAATTATAACAATACCGTGTTAGACCTGGATCGCTGCACATAACAGGAATGAATAGTGCTTCTTATCTCTTATGGTATACTAGTCTCAGGTCTTCGCTAACATCAATAGCAGCCCTGTGCTTCATTAAACTAGCTGTATTGTATTGTTAGCTGCATAACTTGCAATGACTTACTATGTGACAGCAATAGATTCACTCATAGATAGAGCTATCTTGACTTGATCCTTGTCAGCTGGTGCCTCACTGTCCCTACACAAATAAAACACACATGTATTATAATTAGCTTAAAATGATGTTCCACTGGTCTGTTGTTACTTAGCCAATAACAAGTTGATGTTTAACGATTAAGGAGTTAGTGTCCTTATATTAATTAGCTTGTGGTGTACAAATAAACAGCTTCAAATTCCCACAGGTATAGTCAGCTGCGAAGAAGTTACGACCACGGACAGAGCGTAAACACTTGTGGAATAGAATAGCACAACTTTGAGCCGACCAACATGTGCCTGGTGCCTGGCCTGGTTATATCTATTGCATCAATAATGTTACTTCCCCCATATCAAGGTCTAAGCCAGAGACCCGTCCACCCGTCATCTGGACGGGAAGATTACTCCCAGAACGGGCAGAATTATGGGATTTAACAGATGTGATATTCTAAAAATAGTTGTTGCACGAGTTAGTGAACTTGAAACTAGTTTTGACTGACAAATCAAGGCTAAAGCAGCACACATTTGAACCTAGATAGCAAACAGGTTGATTTATGTTTTAAGGTCAAATTTTGGACAGTCTATACTGATATATTGGACTGAATTCTGGCTAAGACCCTGCCCATGCTCATTATTTAACATGTGTGCATAGGGCCAGTGCTGAATTTCTCTGTCGCGGACTATAGAAAGATGGCGACTATAGACTAGAATATTGACTTACTCATCTCTATCACTGATCTCTATATCCATTCTACCAGCCATAAAGTCATCACGATTCTGAAAAGAATAAGACATACAATGCAGTGTAAACATTCTGATATGATCAGGTTGGATTTAGTTAGCATTGTACCAATTTCAAATCAATTTACAAGTGGTTAATTTCATTATATTTTAATATCTTTCATCAATATATTAGTGTACATTGATAGGCTATAAATATATCGATTGAGGATGTCAAACAAATATATGGATGGCCTCATATTTGGGTCTCTTTTTAAACAGTTGCCCCTTGGTGACATCAACCATGTACTGTTTCGCCGTGCAAGAAAGTCACCCAGTGTCAATAGTTTTAATAAGTGGCAAAATATTCACTTTTATCACTGAATCAGTTGACAGTGGGAGGTGTACCACCTAATTCTGAAAATCCCACACACACGAGTACCTCTAGAATTAGTTTCAATGAAAGTCCTTCAGCATAGACATGCACACTTGCAAGTTTACCCCAGACCTGTCAACTGGTTAAGGCGATGAAGAAATTGACCAACCTTTCCAAGATCTTCTTCTTCCTTCTGAGAGGCATCGTTCATGAAGGATTCAATAGCCTCCTGCTCGTCTGGTCTGACCTCTGCAGCTGCAGCAAGTGCTGTCACGGTCAAAGGCTGATTGACATGGCGGGGTGGTGCAGCGGCGGCATCTTCTTCAATTTCATCCTCTTCCTCGGAACTGCTATCATCTTCTGTGAGAATAAAATGAAATCATGATGGACAATGAGTGTAATTATACAGATCACAGGTAAATAAATCATTTTCAAAGAACTATAAATTGCACAATAACACATATAAACTGTATGACGATAATACATCAATTATTGCATTACAAATGGAAGGGATATGTGTAGGACATCATCAAATAACCAAAGTGAAATAAACTAAGCCCACAATCTTACGATAACAGTTGCTTCATTCTGTTTCAAAGATAAAGCTATGGTTATATAAAACTTCATTTTCAATAAATATTTTGTTTTTTATCAATGCACGAAAGAAGTTGAGCATATACTTATATGAATGTACCCGTGTTAGTAAAGTACAGTTTCTAATATCTAGCCCACACCCTTATTTGTTCTTTACGCCCCTATTTTTGTTCTTTCTCCCCAAAAAGGTTCCTTTCTCTTACCGGTAGCATCCTCTTGTGCCGTTTCTGTCTCTGTTGCCGTCTCCGTGGCACCATCTCCTTCCTCTTCATCTTCTTCCTCGTCATCTTCATCTTCCTCCTCCTCTTCTTCTTCTGCTTCCTTCTGCAACTTGCCACCTGAAGTATCCAAGTCTTGCATCAGGCGGAAGAAGGCCAGCTCGTTGAAGAGAATCTCGGAGATATCCACAAGAAGATCCTCTCCGCACTCTCTCATTCTAAAGGGTAAAAGTAAGAAGCATTTTACTTGATCAATATGTCCATTTTTGTCCACACCTGTTCAAATGGTTTACTGTTTTCCAATAATTTTAGACACAGTCTGTTGAAATCCTGCTGCTTGAACCTATTAGAGCATGCACGACTGGGTGATATCACACGATTACTAAACTTTGAATAAGTGTTATGTGCAAAAGTTTCCAGGTTCAAAGAATTATCTAGTTGATGAAAGATCTGCACACAATTAACACTTACTTTCTGCCAGAAAATTTTGCCAACGAATCCTGCAGGATAGAGCCTAGCTGTCTGTTGAAGAAGCGGACAAACTCTCGGCTGTCGTCACGTTGCCTGGCTAACGTCAGCACCAGACGTCTGATGTAGGAGAGGAGCTGAGGAGAGCAGACATCATCCATGTGTTCCTTGAGGTATGGTATCACCTCCTGCATGATACTCTTGATCTGGAGATCTAGTTGACGGGTGTCGATACGAGGGTACTGGAAAAGGGAGAGGGTTGATGGAATGATAAATGCAACAACAAAAAACCCAACTCTATTCTACGGGCTCGACCTACCAATTTTCTTTTAAATTTGAGATTTGTTTAACACATTTATTTATTTATTTGAAACATTTAGAATTTGTTTGAATGTTTGATTTATTTTAATTGCTGAAATTCACCAGCATTTTGAAGACCCCCCCTTCCCAAATAAAAAACCCCAACAACGTCCAACCAACTGACCCTATCTGAGAGGTTCGTTTGCCTGCAGAACAGGGTGATTTTTTCTGTCTTCTAAAGGGTGAAAAAATTACTTACTTGAAACCACATTGTGTTGTGTATTTTCAGGTGCTATTGCTATCACATTTCACACAAAACCATTCCAAAATGATTCCCATATCAATCAAAGTGTTGTCAAACTTTATATGAGTCCCTGCCCCTTTGTACCTTCAATCCCTCACACAAATTCCTGTAGTTGTAAGAATGAGCTCCCATTGAGCTCCCTTTGGATGAACGCGAGCGCTCAGATCACGACAATTATTTGTTTTGATAGGTTATACTATTGATCACCACCGAGTTGCATATTGTTGATACCATTTATAAGAATTAAGTTAAGGGATATGCAATGCCGCCTCCCAGCAACTAGGCACCATGGATTATCATTAGAGTGACCTCACGATGAATTTCTGCCCTGTCCTATCTTAACCCTACACCTACTTCTCACACTATTCTAGCCCTCCACTTACTGGCATATCAGAGAATGAGCTCTCACTTCCCATATCCTGAGCAGAGCTATTACTGGTTACATCTGTACTAGTGGCATCTACCAGATCATCCTCTTTCAAATCAACTGCCACAGCACCGGCATTTGCTGCTGCCTCCGCTTCAGCCTTCATGCGCTCGTATTCACGCATACGCTGAAACACGAGACAAATATTAAGTTACTTTAATTGCAATTTGTATCAGGTCAAAGAATATAAAAAATGTTCAACAGGCCAGATGAACCTATCAATATCAAACATGAATTTTTGTCTTGCAATATTTTGACAAAATCTTTTTTTTAGGATTTTTTTAAGGAAATTTATTGACATTTTCCCCCAAATGTATTAACCCTTATGAACCTGATGCGCCGGTATACCGATTTGACTGTTTGTACCACATACCCGATGTGCCTGTTTCAACCTATGTGTATCAAATTCCTGATCTACTACCGCTGTGTAGCGTTTGTAAAAGCGTTTGTTTATATCATAAAGACTAGGGCGAAACTAGGCAAAGTTGGTTCAAATGATTGGTTTTTCCCATGACGAATACGTTTATCTGGACTCTATTTGTGTTGATTGCATCATAAATACATGTAAATATGGCACGGAAATATACTTCAAATGAGGTATTGAACATGCTGGATGATAGCGATTCTATGGAGGATTTGGTATTCAGATAATTATGAGATGAAATTGGACTAAAATAAATCTGATTTTAGTATGAATTCTCATAATTTAGCAAAAAAAACATGGACAATTTTCGAAGTGATTTTTTTATAGTTTCCATGTGAATTTACAAATTTACTGGTGATTCTAAGCATGTTTAGAGTTGAATTGTACATTTCTTGCAAAAATCAAAATTTGGGGTGGGAACCTATAGATTATAGGGTGAGGTGTATAAACAGTGTAGGTCGGCTAAGGCTCAAAGGGTTAAACTTTTTGATTGCTATCCCCTTCACAAAAACCTGATCAATTGAACCTTCTTGAAAGATCCATCCATCTGAAGAACAGTCGCTCCTTTCTATTTGAGTTAAACTATACTTGGTATCTTCTTAGACTGGTCCCCGCGTCCCTCTATATGATGGCCGCCATCTTTAAAAATTGCGGATCAAAAAGAGGAACTGGGAAAATTGTACGCCCAAAAAGTGTGCATCTACTCGTGGAATTCCGAGTCTAGTATCTTCTCAAGTTGGGAGAACAAATCAGCATTCATTGATGTGATTGTAGCCCAAGAAATCCATTTATTACTCTAGCGCGATAGAGTATGCACTCTCTCTATTCAATTAAATAAAAATAAAATAAGCTATATAGATTGTTGGATAGACTGTTACCTGCAAAGCCTTATCAAGGTGAATCACGGTATCGCCCAGCTCATCATTGGCAAATCCAAAGTCTCCTGGTCCGGTAGACGGAGGCGTGGAGATCTCACTGGCCGAGTCTATATTCTCCATGTAGTCGTACTGGTCAGATGCCAATGATTCGGCAGCTGTCTCTCGCTTTGACCTCTTGCTGCCCTTGTGTTTCCTAGAGTTATGTCCATATAACTGAGCCTGTGAAATATAGAGGAGAAAATAATTTCAGGACGACGCACATAGTGAAATCAGATGTGACCTGCTCCCACATAACCAGGACAAAGTCGGAAACACCGTATTAGAGATATAGGTCAATTAAGAAGCCAAAGATCAGTAAGAACAATTAGGATTTTCGAGTGAAATATTGATATTGAAGTACCAAATAACAATCAATTGTCAAGTGTAATAAACACAACACCAAAAGTAAGTCCCCCTCTCAAAATCTCGTCATAACATCATCAGGTAACCAAATTTACCAATAAAACTTAGTTAGAAATAATCCTATGACTGTTTCTTAAGTGGTGTTTGAAAATGAAAGATGTCCATGACTTCATGGCTGAATGAGCTCAAATGAAAGACAAAAACTGCCCTTCTCAAAAGTCACAACTCACTGTGCTAATATCTGAGCCAAGAAGTGGATTTACATGGCTGAATGATCATGAATTGATTACACATTGCAGTATTATTCGCTCAACCACAGGTGTTTTTCCATTAGTAAGAAGCAATTTATACACTTTTGTGACTTTTAAGAAGGGCAGTTTTTGTCTTTCATTTGAGCTCATTCAGCCATGAAGTCATGGACATCTTTCATTTTCAAACACCACTTATAAACAGTCATAGGATTATTTCTAACTAAGTTTTATTGGTAAAATGTTTTACCTTACGATGTTATGACGAAATTTTGAGAGGGGGACTTACTTTTGGTGTTGTGTTTATATCATTTTCAAGCTAGAGGCATAAGCAATTCAAATCTGATGATGTAAAACCCCAAACTCAAATACGAAGGGTATTAAGCCAGAGTAAAGTATATCTTTGTCCAAATTATGTGAAATATAAAAAAATGTAAAATTCCCTGACCACCTAGAATTTCTATTTAAAAAAACAATTTTACCAATATAATGTAAACCAACCAAGAAACTTAAGAAATCTGGCATTTCTATAACATTTCCAGAAAGTATAATTTTGGTCTTAGATAAGTCTAGCTCAGATCCAAGAGAGAGAGAGAGAGAGTGAGAGAGCTTACAATCTCACCTCAGCATTACATTATAAAAGAGAACATAACTGCTGATAAATGTAATAGCATAAAACAACATACAATTAGAACCGTTGGATGGGTTGGGCAAGGGTGAAGAGGGGCACTCACATGTCAGGATAGGTATGCAAGTCCCTTAAGAACCTCTTTTACTTTACTCATAAGCCACTTCAGTTCTTAATGGACATGTTTCAGATGTTTGGGTCACACACCCTAACCCCTTCATATGTGAGTGCCCCCACCCCCACCACTGCTATCTATGTAAACAACTTCTATGATATGTGTTTAATACATCATTTGTCCTTACCCTGTAATTATATAAAAAGAGAAAGTCTATCCTATCTATTGCCTACAAAGTTGTTTATTTGAATTTAATAGTTGTATAAGTTGCACTTGTAATTCTATTTTATCATCTCAAGATAAAGCAACTAAGTCGTTCCAACTTTCACAAACAAACCACGCTGTGTTGACCGTTACTCGCTACATCGCTGCTGTGTTGTTGATCCAGAACATGAATTACATTGCATCTCGCATCATGATTTATAGCTAAGAAGCTCAACTTCGCAGGCAAATAGATATATTTGTGACAGACTAATGTAAAGTCAGCATTAGAAATAAATATCAGATCAACCACTACATCAAGATCATAGATAAGCAGCAAAACAATGATTATTCAAGTATGACCCTTTTAATTATCCTACCTCTAGAACAGACCCTTCCTCCTGTATTATAGGGAGGGGGGCAAGTAACTGAATATCACCAACAGGATAAAACACACACAAAATTATTATGCAATTGTCTTAGTATACAAAATATATGCACGGCTCAAAATAAGCAGGGAGTAAAATAATGATGATTTTGGCACATTCATGTTGAAAATATGAACACATCAGCTTCCCATTGATATGCAGCACATATCCCAACATATTTGAAACTTTTGTGATTGAAAAACATTTGCGAATGTTTTTTGGAGCAGTTTATTTCCCCAGACAGAATATCATTTCACCCATCATGTAGCCCAGTTCGATGGCAATCTTTTATTTATTTTTAAGTACAAAATTGTTCTGAGCCTGCTCATTTATACCCTCTGGATCCCTGTGTAAATTTAAGAACAATCATTTTTGGTGCAGACATGCTATTTTCAGATACAATTGACCATTTCACTTCAAGATCAGAAAAAAATCAGAAAAACTTGGGTCATCACCCTGGTGGCTAAATGTATGATTATAAACTACTATGGAAAGCATTAAAATAAGGGAAAACTTAGTTGTTTTCCCCGATCCAATTACCTTCATTTCCTCATCTTCTGACGTCATGAAACTCTCACTGGGTGTGTGTTCTGAAGTTGACAACTGCTGCCACATGGCACGATGTTGGGGGCCAAGCTGTAAACAGATGAGAGGTCAATATCAGTGTTATTTGGATGGACAAGTATATTTATTTAGTTCCTGGGAGGATTTAACTTATCAAATTTGCCATGGTTTTTCCGTAATTCTGTTGACCAACAGATAGATGCCATAATGTTAATGGTATAAATTAAATTTGATCGACTTGTATATCTCAATTTCAATCTAACAATAAGATTACTATCAGACGACTAAAACAGCCTAAATTGTCTGAAATTAAGGAGCAAGGGCACCACAGAGCACTCAAGAGTCAATATTTGTCAAATTTTTGAAGAAGCATTTAGTTCAGCCAGATTTGAAATAAAATAAAATACATTAAATGTCTTTGTTTATTTCTCTTTTTTCCCTTGATGTTTTTGGGTTGATATATTTTGTATTATAGATTACATGATGCTCTGTTAATTCTTACCGCATTCATGGTGACGGCAGCCGGTCTCGGGGCAGTGCGCACAGAATCATCGGTCAGGAATTTGGACACTAGATCTTGTATGGCATACAGTGCCCTCTGTCTGAGGTAATCTGTGGTCAGCATCTGCAGCTCTCTGAAGAGCTCGATGAGAAAATGCGGTCGTGCCTCGTTCTGCGAGATGAGGGTGGCCACTTCGGAGTAGATGGACTCGCGTAGGGCCTCAAACAGAGAGAACTCACTACCAGCATCTGACTCCCTGTAATGGAAGGTTTGTACATTATGCATTAAATCAGCACCCACTCAAATGGAATATCTTTACACATCATAAAACAATTATATTGATAAAACGGCATTTTGCTTGATACTTACAGAATTTTTTTGATATTATTTCCACATTGATTAGTTGTGATCCTTTTTGAACCAAGATTTCAAAAAAATGTAAGGGAAGAATTCAAAGCATTCCTTCATATCTAGATAATACTATAAATATTTTAATTTATTAAGTTGATGAAATTTGGTAAAAATGGTTAGTACAATTAGAGGTTACATTCAGCTTACATTTCACTAGTTGACTTTATGGAATTTATAGATCTGTGACTGTCTGGTGCTTTGGGTGTGTTTGGTCCAGATAGATCACCCGGCATGCTGGAAAATGACATGGTGCTCGCCAGACTGGCGGTATCAAGGAATGCTGTGCCGCTGATGGCGCCGCTCAAACCAGGGCGTGGCCCCCAGGCATACTTAGGGCTACGTTTAGACTGTGCTGCAAGCTTGGCTTTGGCACCTGCAGCTTTGCCACGTTTAGGTACTGGGTCATCTGAAAATAGATCAGGGGAAGGATATGGTGAATTATTTTATCTTATGATATATCGAGGGTCAATTGCCTAAATGGAGGGTTTTGTGTCACAAGGCCCTATTTCCGATAGCTGCTAAGTACCAAGTGTTGTTAGGTTGTCTATATGCTGTGAACTTGGATGGTAACTCAAATAAACTATTAGAGATATGGTCTTTTTGCTCTAACACTTTGTGATGTGAAAAGGGCAAGCAAGTATATGATAGCTGCCATGTGACAAAAAAATCAAAACAACAACATATACGAAGGATGTGGGAAAAGTTACAAAGATTACAATTGATAAATGCATTATTTCAATATTGCTGGGATCCCCTCATTGTGTAACATAAGACTCTGATTCAATCATACCTAGATGACTGCAAATGCATTTTGGCAAATGTTTTACCCCTTCACAAAATGAGAATCCATCCCTACAACTTTCCAAAGAGATTTGTCAACACCTCATACCCAGGGTAGGGATAGACTGGAATTGCAATTGATGAGTGCATTACCTGGAATAGCTCTTGGATCCCTCAGTGGTGCAGCTGGCTCTGGTTCAACCATCTCTCTACGCCTGCGTTGCTTCTCACTAAATGTCAAACAAAAAATCAAGTCAAGAATAATCAGCAAAGTAAACGAGCAAAACTTGAGGGGGAGTAAGAGCAGATGGGCACTAGTAGTAGTAGCTCCTGGTTCAAATATAAGTCTGGGTGAACAAGTGGCTCAAATATTTTAAGTGTTAATTGCATTTGGGTAATTTCAGGTAAATAGGTGGTTAGGAAACACAAAAAACCTGTTCTACGGGCCTGACTGACCGACTTGTTTAGACATTTCTATTTATTTCAAATTTGTGTGAAAATTCCCAATTTCTTTTGAGAAACAAAACCCAAACTAAGAACAAAAAAACAAAAACGCCTGACTGATCGGCCCTACCTGAGAGGTCTGTTTGCCTGTAGAACACGGGTTCCCCCCGTTGCCTTAAAGCGATTTTTACGTTTATCCAAAAATCACTCCCAACCTACCTCTTTTTCAGCAGACTCCTGATATCAATCGGTGGAATAGCCCTCTCGTTTGGCAAGCCACCTTCTGCTGTTGCTGCCATCCTGGAGGCAGGTGTGAAGTCACTGGCACCAGCATTGGTAAAGTCCAAACGATATAAGTCTGCTAGACCGGGATATGTGGCGGTTGGCATGGCGCTTGGCATCATGAGGTTCTCCCTTTCCTGACGGCGATACTCATTATCCACGCTGTCATGGTCTACACTCCCTGCAATTGGGGATAAATAAGGATAAAATCATCAAGCTTTGGAATATTTTTGGTGGGCATTAAGTCAACAAACCAGCACATGCCTATATACATATTTTATGCAAGTGCATTTAATTTGTTATCAACCCAGTAATAGGTGCAGACATTGTAGTCTCTTTGGATATCAACTTAGCAATGCTCCAACAAAGAGAGGCGCCAATAATCCTAACCCAACTAGACCACACAAAACTACATGGCCAGCACAGGCTGCCAGCACAGGCACACAAGGCCTATACCATGCCCTAACAACACTGGGCTATATATAGGCAAGGAAAACTTAAATTTGGTGAGCCAAGCTCCAAATGTGAAGTGAAAGACCACTCGCCTGCCACATGGGCAAACCTGGTTCAATCCACTTAGCCAGCTGACTATCAATTTTTCTCCACTTGCATGATGCCCACTCCCCATGTTAATTGTTTATTGTTTTGTCCATGTCTGAAATGGTTAGGGTTATGGGATGTCATTCTTCTTGCCTGCAGCGGTATTAGGAGGGTTATGGGTTATGGTCATTCTTACCTGCAGCGGTATTAGGAGGGATATGGTAGTCTTCTCCTTCATAATTGTCTCTATCAACCCGGTAGCGAGCATAGGCGTCATAGTCTCTTCTTTGGGCACCAGCTGTGGAGTTCCTGCCTGGATTGTACTGATTGGAGGGGCCGGCAGCGGGCTTGTTGGTTTGGGCTGGGGTGGGTAGAGAGGAAAAATTGGGCGGGAATGTTGGATTCATGCTGAAGGGGTAACCTGCGAAAACAAGCAGAATAGATGGGAAAGCAGTTATATATCTGACAAATCATTGGTAAGGCCACAAAAAAACACCCAACCCTGTTCCAACCAACCCATTTCCCCCCGAATTTGCATCAACAAAAAATGTTTGTTTGTTTTGTTGAAATTGTTTTATTTTGGTTGCTGAAAACCAAAAAATCATGCCTAAACCGACCAACCCTACCTGAGAGGTCTATTTGCCCGTAGAGTGTTTTTTCGTGGCCTAAGCTTCATTTGCATATCTAATACAGGATATTTATACCAGGATTAGTGCAGTTACACAATTAAACTTTGCATCAAGAAAATATGGAGAATAATAACACTTTTCACACCATCCTGACAAATACTTGCTCATTCGTTGGTAGGTACATTACCAGACAGTATGAACAAACGTCACATATCCTCCTGGTCGTAGTTAAACCCACATGGGTGCATGTACGATCAGTTCATTGCGCATACTTGATAATCACAGAAATCCTGTAACCAATCAGTGCCGTGGGGTCGAGGTCACATATTGCGCAGGTGGTGAGGTCAACCGCATGTGACATGCTTTCATTCTAATGGATTGCATATAAATGGGTCATTTTATCAAGGGTTGAAATAAGAAATGTGATGACAATACATTACCTGAGGATTGTCCATACTGCGGAGCCACATTGGGCTGCATACTACCACCGTATGGAGAGGTATAACTGGAATAAGGATTGCCGTAGCCGGTCCTGTTATTGTTGAGATTATTGCTGCCATCTCTCTCACTCTCGGTGGCGATGCTGCTGGGGGCGGTGTTTCCTTGTAGTCTCTCGTACATGCGGTGTATGTCCTGTTGTTGGTTGTATAGCTGTGTGGTTGGAAAATCAATCTTGTTGTTGATTCAAGGCAAGTAACGTAAGAAGGGTTATTTTTATAAGCCATCGTGTTTTGTGTTCTTTCGATTATATACAATTTTGTATTGTAACAGTTGAAATTTGTGTCTTATATGGCAATACATTTTTATATCAGTGTAACATGAAAAAAGCGCTACTCAAATTTTTCGTGGGAATGCAAGACGTCGTAAGTGACATTTTGCAGGACAGGCATTTTTTTATTCAATTTTGCTAACCTAATCATTGTTTTGACAAGCTTAATTATTTCAAGACTATTAAAATGGCTTTAAATATGTGAATTTTACTATATTTTCATAAATAACTAATAACTCAATTGGTGTAAACTGTCACCTTTTATAACAATCTATGTAGACAAGCCGCTGTCATACGGGTAAAGAGATTGATTAGGTGACCAAAAATAAACCTTGTTCTATTGGCAGATGCACTTCATAAAATGTTTGTACATTACTGAACCACTTTTTTCAAGTTTTTTGTAACCCTAACCATGGCAAATCCAACAGAGGTGCTGTCCTGGTGGCCACTGCTACCCCAATCTATCTCATTGCACAATCACAGAAATAAATAAATTTACTCCCAAAAGTTAGTTTTAGGAGTGCAACCCCCCTTAGTGTGATGCACGATTGCCTGGACTCCCGTCGCAGCGGCCCGGGTTTGAACTCCAGGGGTGTCACACTCCATTTCTTCCGTCATTTTTCGTCCCATATTTCCCCTTCTTCGCTTTATTCCTACATACCACACGCCTGGGTTAGGGTTAAGGTGTCAGGATGAGGAGAGTTGGAGACAAAACCATGGTCAATCTTACCTGACCATATGCCATATTGAGGTTAAGTTGTAGCTGCTGCTGCTGTAGGCGTAGGTTATAATCATTAACCATCTGCTGATAGTGTGGTTCCGATCCTGGTGTCGGAGTGGGCACAGGTGCTGGTGGTGTGGTCATGCTTGACTGACCACCATATCCTCCTATAGTGGTTAGAGGTGTACAAGTTAGATTAACAAGATTTAGTAATGACGGACTTACAGGCTTAGTGTTCCAAAGTTTATGGGTAGTGAGGGATATGGGTTCTGACAAATTAAAAATAACACCACATTCCTTGAGTTAAGATGCTTGTAATGTAAAGTCAACTTCATTTTGATACATTTGACCACTCGGCCCCTCTCACCAGGTATTTATATACCCCTAGGCCTAATCTATGAAAGTTTTGAAGGTGAACTAATGTGCGAATTTATGACAGGGGAGTTAATACACCACCCCTTCATTTATTTAAGCTGTATCAGGATCCATTTGGGAGCTACTGTGCTAGAAGTGGATGTTTCAATCAAAGGTGCTCTAGATTAATCAGTTACAAATTGGCGAGAAATATTCGGGTTTTATCTCTCCTCGCGCAGAAGTAAACCAATCGTACTTGCGCGATCATGATCATACGCATGCGGTTTTGGTTGCACCCACGCATCACACATATGATGCACAGTTCGCTTGTTGTCTTCATGGGCGCCCGCGTCCTTCTATATTCATTCGCTTCTGTAAGGAGGCTTCGCCAATTTAGAACTGATCAAACTATAATAGGATCTTTGCATCATACAGGGAGTACACACACAAATAAATCAACATGGTTCTACAATTTACAGTGAAATCATACGGAATACTGACTTCTGAAAGGTATTTTATATCCCCGAAATAGCTGTAAAAATACACAATACACAACATACTCCTTACCTGACATAGATGCCTGTAGCAAGCCACTCATGGATTGCTGATCCCTAATCAGAGCCTGACACATACTCATGCTATTGCCAAGCTGGGTCTGTAACTGCTGCACCTGCCAACCCATGGGGTCAACAGAGGCGGATGAGGGAGGCTCTCTGTAATCACCTGAACTGCGACCTGACTCAGCCATCAACTCTTCAGCTGACCGCACATTCTGTGATGAGGAAGAGGGAAGGGGGAGAGATGAAAACAAGATTGTTTTAAGTAACATGATATCCAAATATTTCCGGTTGACTTATTCATCAATCAAACTCAAGTCAAGTCAAGGTCCGACTTCGTGAGCCCCCTGATGAAGTGAGAGTCACTTCTTACAAAAGCTAGGCCAATTAAGCCACCCTCAGGGGTACTTATTTAAAATCTTTTACTGGTTATGGATTACCAACATGAACGCATGTCTAGTCATCAAAAAATAAATGATCAACAAATTGTTTATTATGCTATTTATGGTAAATTGCAATCATCAAATTTCAAGCCACACAAACTCAATGAGCCACACACCGGTAAAGAGTGAACCAGGACTTAACCAAGATATGACATTTTTTACTTTGACAGCGAATATCTAATTGAACATGATTTTGTTTTGAAATTTAGATTACATAACAAAGTACCCATAATTATCTGATAATGTCTGACAAAAAAAGCGAAAAATCATTGTCAATGTTTTAGACCAAAACAAGTTTTCAAAAAGCGACATTTTGTTCTCAGTTTTACCTCTTGTTGCCTTCTGATACCGTAAGCCATTCTAGGACTCCATTTGGGATAGTGTACGCCATGTGAAGCATCAAAATCCTCATCTGAAAATCAAATAAAAGAAAACATTCCTAGTGTTAGTTTAAACTTTATGTCATAGAAAGATGGGATCCTGTAATCCCAGGAGCGGAGTGCCCATCTTTCTTTCAAAGCAAAAAGGGCCAGACATACTCCTTTTTATAATGTTGCTGTATGGGCTCGCTACACCTCATTCACAGAGTTTGTTAACTTCCCAGCATTTGGTAATATATATTTGCTAGTCTGACATGACAGGGATTGCGGATTACAACACAAGTCATGTGTACGAATCACTGATCATATCCTCTACCACAGGCATCACAAGATTTTATCTTTCCTAGGCAGTTTTAGCAAAAACTACATAAACTACTTCAGTTGGTAGGAGAGAGCTGGTTGGTAACTAACCAGCAACAATACTGAAACAGTAGTTCCTACCTGTATCCCGTTGCATTCTACGTCTGCCTAATCCATTGAGGTAATCCGCTTCAATAGTGTAAGTATCTGCAGTTCCGGCTAAACTTGCACCATCCTAATTTAGAAAATAAAAAGATACCAAACATGCAAAGACTTAAAAAGAGAATCCATACCAAATGTTTTGCTCTGTATCTCTATGTGTAATGGGCACAATTTGTTCAGGGATGAAAGCATGCACCGAGAAAAATGCCTGAGAGTTACCTAAAATACCTGATAGTTATACTTTTGTGCATGGAAGACTTTGCCTGAAATCAGAGAAAATTGCCTGAAAACTTCCATGTAAAAATTGCTTTGTCTGTGAATGGGGAATTAATGATCAAGGGATTATTTCTTTTGGAAATAAGCGACACAAATGAAGAAGTATGAATAAGCAGACAACGTGTTTTTATTAAGCGCATTTCAGTATTTCCATCTAACACATAAAGATACAAAACCAAAATATTATTGATGTCTAATTGCAATTGGAGAAAAAATTGGATTCTACCTCCAGAGTAAAATATTCACAAAATCACCAATATTGAACATATTGAAAAGCTAACATAACTCAATAGGTGTTATAATCAGTTGAATGGTGATGAGCTTCATGAATATCTTACTCATAGGTAATCCATTCATGAATATCTTACTCATAGGTAATCCGTTGATGAATATCTTACTCATAGGTAATCCGTTTATGAATATCTTACTCATAGGTATTCCGTTCATGAATATCTTACTCATAGGTAATCCGTTCATGAATATCTTACTCATAGGTAATCCCTTCATGAATATCTTACTCATAGGTAATCCCTTCATGAATATCTTACTCATAGGTAATCCGTTCATGAATATCTTACTCATAGGAAATCCATTCATGAATATCTTACTCATAGGTAATCCGTTCATGAATATCTTACTCATAGGTAATCCGTTCATGAATATTTTACTCATAGGTAATCCGTTCATGAATATCTTACTCATAGGTAATCCGTTCATAAATATCTTACTCATAGGTAATTCGTTCATGAATATCTTACTCATAGGTAATCCGTTCATAAATATCTTACTCATAGGTAATCCGTTCATAAATATTTTACTCATAGGTAATCCGTTCATAAATATCTTACTCATAGGTAATCCGTTCATAAATATTTTACTCATAGGTAATCCGTTCATGAATATCTTACTCATAGTTAACACCCTAAATTGGATCCTACAGTATTCTACTTCTAATTGAATGTGTTTCAAAAGAATTACTGTTGGGTATCTACACCAATGATTTAAAATGCCCTAATATAAGTTGTAATAGGCATGGTATGGTCTCAACAAGGGATTGTTTAAAAGTATATCAATGTCATTTCGGGTATCTTATTTTGTAACAATGTTTTCTGCGCTCTATGATTTCTTTCTGGGGAATGCTGTTCTCACATTTCTGCAGATTTTTTGCCTTTAAAGGTTAATATGTATGGGTGTATATAATATATAATGATATGATAGAATGATGTAAACATAGCGACCTAAAAGATAAGAAAACCAGTATTCCAAGTTTGAGATTACAAATTTTTATTCACTAATGAGATTAGATAAGATACAATAATATTACGATGCCAGTTATTCAATGCGCATCATTATTACGATCATGGTCAGATAAATCAGATGTGTCATCCATGATATTCTGTCTACATGCACTAGTGAGAGTGAGTGTATTCATCGTAAGCGTCCATGAAGCAGGAATGAGATTAACAACAAAAACATACAATTATTGGCAACTGATTCATTCAAATTCAAGCGTTTTTCCAATTCAAGCGTTTTTCCACTTTACAGACAGGGATGTCTCAGAATTTGAAAAATACTACAGTGAAAACACACACTCACGGGACAAACTGTTACCAAATCAGAGAAAAGGTGAAGTCAGTCTGCAACAAACTTACATCATAATGGATTTTCTAACTAAGCTTGAGATTAGGTCTACTTTCGCAGCAATGTCGGGAAATGATTTTGGAAACATCAGACGGTTCATTTTGGTGACTAAATACTATTAATAATGTTAACTAAATAATATTAATACTAATCATAGGATAATTTCTTGTGATACAAGAATATACTACACCAAGCATGAACATATGCTTCACATTCCAATTGATTCCAATGGATGTGACATTCTATTCTAAACACTGATTAGTGCAGTACTACAATGTGCGACACACTTTGTCTAGTCTAGTTGTTAATCCTCACCCCCTTGGAAGGCAAATTCAAATCAATTGTAATCACCTAGTAACAAGGGGGTGAGGACATTCCATGTAACAGACACCATTCATTACCTGTAGCCATTCAGGCCAGGATTCAGGATTGGCGGTAACATAATGATTGTTGTAACCATGGCGTTGGTTGCCATGGTGATGTTGCATGTTTACCTGTTCTTCCTCCTCCTCGACTTGCACAATGCCATCGCTGGGATACGCTTCATCGTCATCGTCCTCGCTGATCTGCGTGGAGCCACCCCAGGTGCCTGCGGCTGTCACGTCGGCGCTACGCATGCTGACTCTGCTGAGGGCGTGCAAGGGTTGAAATAGAAATAGGTTGAAATGCTTGTGTCAATTTTGAGAACTTATGTTTCTTAACATCTATGCATTTAACACTTAATGAACTTTGGAGATTAAAAATGACAAAATATTAGTAATTTAGCGTTTTTATTTGTAGTTAGTACTCCGGATGGTATAACTTGAAAAGTACACATCACCATCCATGTCACTTGTAACTATTTAAAAACATTTGTGTTACTATTTTGGTGTGTAAAAACACACAAATATTTGTCAAATAACGCTTTAATTTGTAGTTAGTATTCCAGATGCTCTTACCTGAATAGGTCATTGTCGTTATCGCCCATGTCGCTTGTAACGGAGTATGTCAATTCAGAATGGGAATCAATCTCCTAAAAAGCAGAAACAGGAAATATCAAGAGAATAAGCAAACCAACATATTAGTACAATCAAACAATGAGAAACTCAAATTTGATTACTAGAAGCTAGAATGCACAAGACAACAGTGTTTTTTTTAGAGGGTTTGTATACAAATTTGAATTAATCATATGACATATTTTGTGGTCGCGGAACTAGAACGTGCATCTGTGGTTGAATTTCGATTTTGTGCTTTATTGTATAACGTGTGGGGTTAATTTAAGTATAAAATGCAACAAGAAAAATGTCTTAAGAAATGTATACAAGTTCTATTTCAGAGATGTTAGCATTTTTTTTAAAGTTTCAAATGATCAAATTGAGAAAGATCTCACAAAATCTTAGACCATCTACAGACAACCAATGACGATGAATACTTTATATTTTGTCATCTTTCAACAGTTTTTGAAACGGGTGGGTGATGGGGCATCAAAATCTTACCCTGTTATTGCCCTTGACTCTCTCCAACAAGGCTGACAGCTCTTCTTTCTTCTGCTGTAACTCCATCTGTAAACGTCTATGTTTCATCATCTCCTTCATCACCTCCTCGCGTGTTGGCGTCGCCTGCTGCTCGGCAGACATCATCTGTCGATTGACGGCACCTGGCATGGACATCATAGGTTGATTGACGGCACCTGGCATGGACATCATCGGTCGATTGACGGCACCTGGCATGGACATCATCGGTCGATTGACGGCGCCTGGCATGGACATCGGGCGACTGGATGGCGGTGGTGCTGATGACGCCGCTCCTGCTGGTGCTGGCCTGGGATACGATTGCTGCTGCTGCTGCTGCTGCTGACTTCTCAGGTTCCGGGGATATCTGTCAGTATTCTGTGTTTTGGCGGTCTGCATGCAGCAAGTTACAAGACCAAATTATTGTCATTATTGATAATTTGAATTTGTTACAATATAGCACATCCAGTAAAATTGAATTAAATTAGGACACAATAAAAAGTGCATGTACTTAAATGTATTTCATCGTTGGTAGTTTTGATATATCAATGACCTTCAATTTTTATCATTTTATTTAGCTGATGATCTTTTTTATTGCTATGTTTTTAAAAACAAATTTACCTAAGTTGGGCCTAACAAACTGGCAAAATGACTCCTAAGTACTTGGTATATGAATGGATCTTGTATTGTTTTTAAGCTTTATAAATAAACGCATTCAATACACTTAAGTGTGTTTCCTCTCATAATGCTTTTTCCAAGGCATTTATCAATTAGTTCAATTCATAAAAAATACCTGATTCTTAACTTACATTTGTATTAGCCTGTGTCTTAGGCATGGGAGGCGTGGTAGCCGCTTTAGGCAGGCGCTGGTTGAGCTCCCTCAACTGTTCCTGCACTGAGAGGAGACGATGTCTCTCATCAACGAGTTTCTCCAGTTCGTTTCTTTGCTGCTGCATCTTTGCTTCGAAATAGGCCTCTCTGAAATTGTGCAGATAATGAGCAATTGAAATGAAGGTCAATGATTAAAAAAGGATAATGATTGCGAATCAGTTGTTTAGAGGTAAACGTTGAAGAATCAAAACATTTTACTTTGGGACATCGGAATTTCCCTCAGGCATTTTATAGACAAAACATCTGATCAAAGTCATTATCCTGATTCAAAACCGCTATTAAACTTGCCTTTTAATGGACGGACGATACATGTACTATTAATTATTCATTTAAAAAGTTCACTGCATTTAAACACTAGCAACAATTGTTAAAAAAAACCCAAAACAGACATGTTTCCTGATGTATATCTTCATGTGTTTCTTTACTCTCTTACCTCGTCTGTCTGCTCACTGGTGGTGGTTGTACCTCTCCTTCGCTTATCTCAGACGTTGTACCCTCTCCTTCTTCCGTTTCCTCCTCTTTCTCATCGTCTTCATCCTTATTCTCTTCCTCATCTTCGTCTTCATCTTCCAGCTGTTCGGAGAACTCATCAAAGCTTAGCGCCAGCTCCGCTAGGTCATCGGGAAGCATGTTCATTACCTCGGGGGTTTGCTGCACCATGGAGACGAGATCTTGGAGCTGACGGAGCTTCATCTTGGCAGCTTGCAATTTCCTGATAAAAATGGCAATCAAATTGTATGGTTTCATATGGTGTGCATTGACTGCAAAGTGTGCCATAAAATCTATATCTTTCAGAAGAACTTTTGACCCTTATTGTTAATACGACCCTGGATCACCATTCAAAGATTAACCAAAGAGAATCAATTCCCAACTGGAACAGGAAGCGAACCACAAACATTACTACATTATGTTGTACGGTAGGAAAACAAACTTATGGTCAACATTAGAGTTTTCCTGATCCCAACAAATGGATATCTAATGTGAACAAAAATTGACAACTGTGATGGTAGCAATAATGTGGTGCCAGTTGTTGGACTAAACATTAAAAATTTGACACCCAATGCATCTGCAGGCAAGTTTGGTGAAGATATGACAGAGACCTTTTCATACATATGCTGTTCTCTCCTTCTTTTAAATCTTGAGAATTTTTTCAACCCACCTGACTTTCTCTCTGATCTCAGGATCGTCACCCCACAAAGCCAGGATGGAGCTCTGCGTACTCTCCGCATCATCTTCAGTGGTGGCGTTTTCCGTTGTGGTCTCGTCGTCGTCTTCCGTCTGCAGCTGTGATGCAGTCTCTTCTGTCTGTGTGCACTGTGAGGATTCATCGTCCTATGAGAAAACACAGTGGTAAATACAGGGTTAGGAGAAATATATAATCATTTGTTTGTTAAACCCTTAGGTCTGCTCTTACCAGCCAGATCCTTTGGGAATATCTCACGGTTACGATGGTGAACTGGTCGAAGTGGACCTGTGCCTTTAAGCAACTATTATGTCCTCCACCATATTTTCAAATAAGAGACCTGCTCATAAAAAGCTCTACTTTTTCAATGAACATGCATGTAAGCTTGAGTTTAGTAGTCAGAAATTAGTTCTACTAGTGACTGCAAGAGTGGCCAAAACTCCACTCCATTCTACACTTTTGATATTTTTACAAGATTCCTTTTTTGTTTTTGTTGGACAACAAACAAAATTTACCAGATACGTGTGATTTTTCTCTAAAAAATACCCCAAATACAAGACCCCCTTCCTTTTTCAAAAATGCGAAGCCCTGGGGGCCTTTATCAGAAAGAATATGGTATTTTGATAAACTATTGATTTTTGTTTCGTCACAGTGAATTTTACAGAATATCAGTCTAGTTTGCAAATTCATATGCTGATATCGCACTGCACATATTTCATTCTGTATGATTTAATAGTGTATTAGCTTCATCTCAAATGGTACACTTTATTGCATGTAAGTCTATGGAAGCTTAGACACTAAGTTATACGGTAAGGCCTATTTCTTACACCATGTAATTTGTTTTTCTTCGTCTTTTTTTCTTTTTCAATTCTTTTATCCCGAGTTTATTAATACTATGCCACAGAATAACACATACAGTATGCATTGTTTAAGATGTGCTTTACCTTGATGTTAGGTCCATGATAACCTCCAGCCTGATGTCTGCCTTCTAGTTGTCTGAAAATAGAACATAAAATTCACAATCAGCAATCAATGATAATACATGTTTTCATATCATCAGATGATTTGTAATGTATTGTAACCATATGTACCTGCACAATGGGAGACATACATAGACTCCGATGCACATTTTGAAGTCTTACTACTGTCCCTAAAAGTTGTTCAAATGTCTTGTCTACACTATGCATTTTGACTTCGCTAATGATGTGCAAAAAAATAGAAAGAAGGAGAACATCCATGTGGCACATTTTACAACAGGTATGTAATGCTAGATTAATTTATCAATGCTTTGCTGCATGCTGTTCCAGGTTTTGAGAACCACTCAATGATAATGGTTAAGTAGGCCAATACACAGATTTTGGGTTACAAGAAGGGAAGCCAAGTGGGTCCTACCTGACGTAGACAATCTTTTCATATTGCAATGAGCATATTACATAATTACAGGGTGAATCGAGAAAAAAAAATGTGCACGATTTAAAACGGCCATTTGACCTTGATGCGTGCATTAAACCATGGAATTTTTGTTATTTGTATAAAGCGTTGTTAATCTAATTGTGAGATAGGCTTTTACGACGGGTATTCATAATATAAGTTAAAAGTTTAACGAGGTCTTGCCGTGGTGTTGTAACCCAAAATCTGTGCAATAAAGTTGTTAATCTAGTTTATCCTCCCAAAGTATGAAAGCTATCGATTGAATGAAAAATAAACAAACTGTGGCAAGTTTCGTAAACTGACCACGTTTTTCGCCATTCCAATGGGATTTACAAAACGTGTCACAGTTTGCTTATTTTTTAGTCGATTACTTTCATTTTTCGGGAGGATAAATAAGATTAACAACGCTTTATACAGACAACAATAATTCCATGTTTCAATGCATGCATCAAGGTTAAATGGTCGTTTTAAATCGTGCACAATTTTTTTTGATTCAACCTGTATATGGAATTAAAGCCTGGAGTGATTGTGATTATGGGTTTAACCATAATCGCCTGGGGTAAATCCATAATCGCTAATATAATACACTCATTGCAAAATGAACAAATTATCTACGTCAGGTTGGACCCACTCGGCTACAGGTCTTGCCGTGGAGTTGTAACCCAAAATCTGTGCATTACAAGATGTATGAGGTAAACTGAGGATTGCAGTGAGACATGAAACAGATTAAATTCATGATCATGAGACATGCATCCATCCATCATTACCTTATTTAATATTGGGTTTATTTTAGCCACCTATTTGCGATGTCCCATAAACTAGCTAGATCAGATGGTTTCATCATTAAGTAGCCCAATTGGGCTACTAAAAGCTATATTTAGAGCCCAATTGGGCTACTAAAAGCTATATTTAGAGCCCAGTTGGGCTACTAAAAGCTATATTTAGAGCCCAATGGGCTACTAAATGCTATATTTAGCAACTCTCCACCGATGTCCTACCTTATATTACTGGCTGGTTGATTGTCCTCATTGGCACCTGTGCTTTGGTATTCTTGGATAAGCTCATCCAGGACACGATATCTAATCAGGGGGCCAAAAACAAATACATAACTTGGTTCTCAGATCAGTGTTCAAATCCTAACTTTTTATAATTATAAATGTATCTGAACTTGGGCTGGACACCAAATGGGTTTATGTCAAAAAAACTCAAAAGTGTTATTTAAACTAACACTTTAAAACGGTACCATTAATGAGTATTTCCAATGGTACAAAGCAACACTTCAGCACAGACTAGACAGCCTGTTTATTTGTCAATATCAAATCATAGGATCATTTTTTGTTGTTTATATCCATTCCCATCTCCCTTTTTTTTGGAGGGGGGGGGGGGGTAGCCTGTCAATGTTAAGAATGACACGTTTTGCGAGTGTTGGGCTGCAAGTTCTACATACTGCTTGATTTAGTACTAAGATTCATTCCTATGATTACATCAAGTGTTATAAATGGTATTTATGAACCAATCAAATCAATAGTATCCATCCTTCTAGAGGCTCGTCTATCTCTACACAAATGCATCTGCCTTACATGTCTGGCCTTACAGCAAGTGGATTATAACAAGCATGCACATAACTAATATTTACACAGCTAAAAAAAAATCACAGAAAATCTTTTGAGGATCAACTGACTGACAAAAATGATACGTGGGGATGTGAAACACTCATCTATCATGCATCTAAGTTTGACACTGAAAACCAAGTTATTAATTTGTTTTTATATCTCACAGAGTCACTAAGGACTCACCCAAATGTATCGCTCATCTTTGTGATACACACTTATTGAACTGACTAGCTTAGCTGATCATCATGTAAGTATCACTTATTGGCCTCTGTATGAGGCTCTATTATGGAATAAAGTCCCAACAATGGAAGTCTTTACATTAGATCAATCTGTGATGCTTACATGAAGGCAGCTGGTATGATTTGCAAGTGATTGGGATTAATTATAAGCAATAAGTGCTTATACTTTTATAAATAAGCAGGTGGGTTGAAATGAAAAAGCAATGGGAAGCGTGTTTTAAATAAACCTTTATCCAAGGTGCATCGTGTATTTGTCTGAAGGAGGAGACTCCCAAAATACCCTAGTTTTTGCTTTAACCATTACTCTTTAAATGGGATATAAATTGCAACACGGTGTGATGTCTAAAAATCCGGACAATTGTACCACTCCTGATTCCATAAGGAGTTTGAGATCCCAACATTCTGTAAAACGTGGGACATATTTGGACAAAGTAAAAGAAAAGATTCCCAACATTTCAGAATATTGGGCAAGTATTCATTTGCATATGAAAAGTTCCCCCCTAAATTTAAAGAAATTGGGTCAGTCAGGCCCATAAAACAGGTGTTTTTCCTGTTGCCATGGCTTAAAATGATAGAGTAAATTAAGGAGTTGCTACAAGGGTCATCACGATGCAGGTACGGTAGCATGCTTTATGGAGTGGAATTGGTAACACTGCACACAGACACTATAAAAGTGGAAATTTTCTAACTGCATTTTTTTCATTAGGAAAACATGTGAAAAGTAAACACCACAAATGATTGTTTCTTAGGTAAGATTTTAAACTAAAGAATTACGCAAAATGTAAAAAATGGCCTGCAAAAACAACCACCTTTACAACACTGAGGGCACCTACACAATAATAATTGAATGGGTTCATACCTCAGATTACTCATCAACTGCGGGTCCTCATAATTGGCCACAACACTCGATGCCGCTACCACTTCTCTGTTGGATGTCGGGGGATCGGACACCTCCCCTTCTATACCCTGGTATTGCTGCACCAAATCTTTCAGCTCATTCAGACGATGATGCACTTCTTGTAATCTCCTGTACGGATGAGATCAGTATGAAACGTTACAAACGAAGGACAATTATTAAATTTGTTAAATTTAACCCGATTGGATCTATGGTGTCAATAATGTTACTGCTCACACACTCATTATTTAGCAAATGTGAGGGCCAGTGCTGAACTTCTCTACCAGGCGACTATATATGTGACGCGATCAAGAGGAATGAGTCGGATGTCGGGGAATCCCAAATTGAGATATGGCCAATTCAAAATGGCGGCTTACATAAGTTTTGATGGAAATTCATGTATACAATTTGACATAACTTTGGAACAAAACATCGTATCGACATGGGGTTTTCAGTTTCTGAAAGCTCTAGGTGTCATCTTTAAAACTATATTAAAAACTCATTTTCGACCAGGGTCGACATCCGACTCATTCCTCTTGATTGCGTCACATATACTGAATATAATGTCTAGTCACTATGGTCTGCAACCACTGTTTTCTAAGATATTTTTACCTGGTAAAAGGTTTCCTAACATTGACCACACATTTAATACCAATCCGTATTCAAATTAAGAAAAATATCAAGTTTTCCAGCAGATAACTATGTTAGGAAATCAGATTATCCGCCAATGATTTTGGTTGTCCGCCAAAGTAACTACAGTACAAATATTCAAAAAGTATGGTCATCCGACGGATAACCTGCATCGAAATTTAGGTTATCTGCCAGCATTTTTGAATACTGATACCAATACAAGTAACAGACACCCTACAATGCACAAAACAACCCAAGATTGTCAACAGTATGTCTTTTTTTAACTCTTAACACATTCCATGAATCAAACCAATGTAAAAAGAAATGCCATGTGTTGTGTTGCAGTGGTTATTTTATAGGTTAATTTCGGTACAATGCTTATTGAAAGCTGCATTCTGTAGTAAGCTTTCAAGTGTTGAAAATACTTTTGTTTCCAGACCATGTGAACAGCTAAATATATGAAATATAAAACACTATCAATTGCCGCAATATGTTTCATTATTTTTAAAAGTAATTCAAGATGTGCTGACTTACAAGAGTTTATCTCTAGCCTCATCCTCATCTTCTGTCTGCTGAGTGGCATCTCCACCAGGAGATCCTCTTATCCTAGGGGCCTCATTGACATTGGTGGAAGAGGCTACACTGGATTCTTCTGCATCTCCTTCTACACAAAAACAAATGTATATAAAGTCAATTCCAAATTGGCGAGATATGCATTTTTTATGTCTAGCGCACAAAAGTTATCCAAACATACACACACGATTTTGGCATAAGTGCATGTTACACACAGTGATGCAAAGTGCATCCTGTTGTGTGATGCAAGCGTTATTTGCGTCCACACTCTTCTGTAATAATTTTGCTGGTGTTAGCCGGCTCGCCAATTTAGAACTGATTGAACTATAGAGATCCCATTCCTTGTGATAGAGGACATCACTCAACTTACCTTTTCCTTAAATAGATAATGGTTTATCGCATTCAAAATAAACAGCAACCATTTAATATTCCAATGTTAAAATCAAACTAACAACATGGCTTAATTATCTTCTTCTTTCAGAATACTGCTTAACATCCCTAATTGGACTACCTAAGCAGGAATTGTTGAGCGATGCTATGCTGCTATTTAGTCCGTTATTTCTTTTTTAGTCCTTAAATTTATCAACATACAATTCTTTTGTAGGCATTTCTCAAGAACAAAAACACTCTATTGTAGGCTAATCCTAGACTAAAACTGTTAACAAAAACTAGCTTTTTTGACACATTTTTCCCCCTTTTCCTTTTTCATTAAAAAAAAAAAAGAATCAAAATCATGCCCGTTTTTATTCCCTCCCGTCCCCTAATATTGCAATATTAGAATGTTCTCCTACCGGTTGGCCCCAAGATGGGTCGCAGATCCTGGAATTGATTCAGCAGTGTATCCATCTGTTGTTTCTTCTTCTGCAGAGCACCCACTTTGTTTTGGAGAGACTGACGCTGTTCAGACATTGCACTCAATTCAGCCTAGCAGAAATATTTATGATAAAGCTACATTAGTCATATAATGGGTTTGACCGAGGTACAAATAATTACAAAGCTTTCTTGTTCACAATGGCCCTATTACAGGGATGTGTGTCTTCTGAAAATTTTCCTCGCCAATGTGCGTTATTGGATCCAAACAAAAAGGATGGTTTTCTTTACTGTTTTATAGCATTTTAATCTTAATTCTTATCTTAGAGAAAGAGTCATGCAGACCCAATTCCAAATGTTATTTTCAGGAGACAGTTTCAATAGCAACATCACCAAGAGTATATTAATTTGTATTGCTCTTAATACATACCACGAATTACGGTGAGTGTAATAATATATCCATCTAGGAAACGAGCCTGAGCCTTCTGGATTAAATTGTGAGATAGGCTTTTTGATGGGTATTCATAATACAAGGCGAACCTCTTAAACTCTTAATCTTCGGGATTAACTTGATAAAAGGTGCCAAAAGCCAGCTAGATGGGAAAGTGTCAAAAACTTGTTCCTATATTTTAACAATTAATTAAGATTAGAAATGTACCTCTTGCAGTGCAATCCTATCCATCGTCCTGGCTTGCTCCAACTCCATACCCCGTCTGTCTCTCTCCTCTGACAGTAGTCCCATCAAGACGTCATGTCGTTGCTGCGTCATCTTCTCTTCCCCCACCACCAAGGGCATAGCAGAGGAGGCTTTCAAGGTGGAATCCATGTCTTGCTGCAACGGCAAGGAATGCATGGTGCTCTGTGATTCCGTATCCTCTGTGGTTTCGCCTTTGCCTTGCTCCGAGCGATGAAGCCTGCCTTCAATGTCCTCTTGTAGCTTCATGAGGGCTTCTTGTCGGGACTGTAAGGCTCTCAGCTGAAATGGACAGTTTTTGAATTATAAACTTTTTTGATATCACACAATTATGATGTCTTCTCACACTGACCCGATACTAGATCATCATACAATTACAGAATAAGCCATGCACCATCTCTCACAATGCACTTTATTCTGTTCAGTAATTGGTGAGAGAAGATGTAAGGCTTATTCTATAATTATTCCCATCTTATCCTTGGTGCAATAGCATTTAATTTGATACTTGGTCGCCAGGGTTCTAGCTAGGACGGGCGGGCCCGCCCACCACTGGGCTAGCCCGCCCGGCACTGGGCACTCTAAAAAAATATATATATATATTATTATTATTATTTTTTTTTACAATTTGTGGATAAAGTCATTAAACTGCCTCATAAAACAAGAGATTATGTGGCAGGAACCCTCAAAGTGTATTAAAAAACCCTAAAAAGACATTAAGAAGGCCTCTGGATCCCATGCCATGATCCACTGCACTTCGTTCGCTAAATTTTCTCCGTTCGCCGTCAGTAAATTTACCCGGTTCTAAAATGGTCCTGGCTAGAACCCTGTTGGTCGCCTAAGATGGTCAACTTCTCCGAGTGAACACAATGACTGATGATCATTTGAATTTTGTTTGGAACGTCTGAATTAAGACTCCTATATGTCAATTAATTGCTACAATCTATCATCTGCTTGCTCTGAAAGGGTTAATTATCTTGGGGTCCAAAAGGGCTATTTTAATAGGTTTTCAACAGAATTACTTATTTACAGACTGGGATTAATGCATTACCCATTCGTTGCACAGTTAAAATTTCGGGATTCCAAACTTGAATTTAAAAACTTCAAAGACAACAACATTTCTGAAATAAAAAAATGTAAGGCAATTTAAAATCTCACCTCTTCCTGTTGTTGCAACATTGTCTTCAAAAGATCATGCTGTTGTCTTAGTCCGACCAGCTCCTCCACACGCTTATCATCATTATCCTGTCAAAATCACACATATATACACAGATTATTATTATTGTATGTGCCAACCAATCTGTAATACGTAAATGGAATGGCTTATTGGCACTGTGTAATACTCCAAATGTATAACAGAGACAGAGAGATAATTGAATTTGCTTTAAAGGTCAACAAAAATGGTGATTCAAGTATGTTTTATTCAATGGAGCAGGTTTAGGACAATATCATGTAAACAGAATTACTCTTAAATATTATCCAGGGAAAAAGATATACATAAAACCAATCATAATTGCCGATTTTTTAATTATTATTTTTTTAGTGTGGGGTGAATTGCATGCGGATGACGCTTCACTAGGTGATAGGTGTAACCCCTAAATCGCTATCGGTCTGGGTCTACAGGTCTACACAAACAAAAGTCATCAGTAGATGCTTCTGCTATCGACCTATTAAGGTTCTGGGCGCGAGTCTGGGTTACACCTGTGATGTATACAGGGTAGTAAACTGCCATCATCAATATATGATACAAATTATACATGCTTAGAAACTCTATATTTTGTTTCCTGGGCAATATTAAGGGGTAATTCTTTTTTCTCTTTTTTTATACTTAGAATCACCATTATGAATTAATTAAAACATTTTCCAAATCAATTTCAGTAAACACCTTTTTGAGCTGCCTTATATTCTCTTCTCTTGACACTTTTCTCAAAAAAATGCCACTTCTTTCTGCCTCACCATGTATGCAAGGGGTTTGGAGGGTTTATCCTGGGTGAAACTCAAAATTAGGTAGTGAGTCAATCTAACTGCATTACACCACAAAAATAAAAGTCCACTTTGGAAGTTTGCACGGTGATGCAAAATCACCAGACCAAAGGGTGCAGGGCAGGGTTATGTTTAGGGTGAAATATTAGCGGTTTCAGGTTGGTTTCAGCACAAAATTATTAAAATATGATCAGATTTTAACATTTTACAGAGCAATAAATGATTTGTCCTGGTTTTTTATGCTACATTTTCAGCTACTGTTATCAACAACAACAAAAAGGAAAAAGGAAAAGAAAGAAAATCTAGACCCAAGATATTGCAAAAATCAGGGTTTGGGCAACAA
Organism: Ophiura sarsii; assembly: GCA_035610835.1. Classification (NCBI taxonomy): domain Eukaryota; kingdom Metazoa; phylum Echinodermata; class Ophiuroidea; order Amphilepidida; family Ophiuridae; genus Ophiura; species Ophiura sarsii. The sequence continues at coordinate 53,533,258 of CM069450.1, read as the reverse complement.
ACAGCTTTTTTTGCTGTTGCCTAATATCATTATGTGTTTTTGAAATTACCTACCCGATGTGTGGCTTTTAATGTTCACTTCTCTAATTTTAAACAAGTTTATATGTGATTGAATAAAGCTGATTTAATAATATCTGGAGTCACCTCTGTGCAGAATATTCTATTATTTAGGACGATGTAGCTTTATTGTGTGGAGTATTTACACTGGTGTTACTCTTGAATATCTCACGTCAAGGATATTTTTGGTCACTTCAGCTGTATACTGCCTGACTGTATACTACATACAAATAGCAATCCACTACATACACTCATGACAACAGTCACTAATGTACTGCCCTCAAAATAAATAATTTGAGACCTATATTATATGGCATCAAAAGCAAAGGTTTTGGGCACTGGCTCATTTGAGACCTATTGTATAGCATCAAAAGCAAAGGTTTTGGGCACTGGATGCAACTGCCTTGCTGCCTCCAATTAATTTAAACCAGTGCCAGTTTCATGTTTATAAAAATTGTAAATACCTCACTATGATTTATCTTTAAATAATACAATAATAATCAAAACAAATAATTGGTGATAATTTCAAACCATTCCCTTGCGTACTGTACGGCTTCTGCGTGACCGTGACAGCGTTCTGTGCCTATTGTTTTGAACGTGTTAGTGTCAGAGGGCGGTATCTGTAATAGCTGCCTTACATGAGATTGCACTGGTATAGCTCTATGGACAAAGAGCATAGCGTTGCTGTTCTGTCAAAACTTTGTATCTCCATCAGGCCCTTCAGCATGTATAAAGTAATACTTTCTATGTATACCATTTGGGCAGTCTGCTCTAAACATGTTCAGGGCAAAAACCACATCTATCAAAACCTTGTAAGGGCTGGTACCCCTGAACATGTACAAAGTAATACTTCCTATGTCTAACCTTTGGGCAGTCGCTCTAAACATGTTCAAGGGCCAAAACCACATCTATCAAAACCTTGTAAGTGCAAGATCATTACTAAATAAAAAAGGTCTCTCCTTTACTAGGTGGTTTGTCTGACGACTTAATTTCAATTCAAAGAATATCATGAAAAAGTGGCTAATTTTGCATGCTTAATCCGTTAGCGTTCTGTCAAAATGTTAATAGTTATTAATTTTCAGTACATGTGTGTCTAGACTATAATGATGCAGATTGTACATTTGATCACAACAATGTTAGCAGCATGTAGACTGATGTAAACAAATGTCGAGGCTAGAGATTTTTGTCTATTTTGTTTAATAATTGTTATAAAATAAGTTAAATTTAAAAAAATGATATGAATTTAAAAATATCACATGAAAATTAGCATATGATGTCTAAATGTGTTTTTTTTTTCGGTGCCTAAGTTGCCAATGCTGAATAAAATGCATAATTAACCATGCTGACTTAAATGCATAATTAACCATGTTGGATACAATGGAAAAAAACGTAAGCACATGTTTTTCAAGGATATAATAGGCTGCTTCATCATTCAAATGGACGGTAGGGTACTGTAAAGTGGTAATTTCTGTGCGATTAAATTTGCGCGCTTTGCTGATTTTCAGCCATTTCGCTCGTTTTTAAATTCACGATTTGAGAGCTCATTACATAGACTTATACACAAAATATATATATTCACATGTTTTTATTTTCGCAGTAGCTGTTTATAGTGTTAATGTGGCATGAAAATTAATGTGGCATGAAAATTTACATGTTTACAGTATTATCATTATTATTTGAAGAGGATATATTGCCGTTGAAAATGCCACAAATATCAAGGCAAAGTAATTTTCTTAATTCTGAGAAAAGAAATGTAAATCTTAACGTGTAAGGTTTTGCTAAAATTGACAAAATGTATGCATACTAAATTGTAAATTGATGATGGGTTAATAGTGTTGACTTTACATAACATTACTTCTTCATTGCTTCAATCTGGCGAAGTGGAAAACACACTTGACAAAAATATGCATATTGATACCAAAGGACTTCGAATTCGAGAACCGTTATGCTGCTACCATAGGACTACTTTATCTTAGAACTGCTCCAAATTCAAGAACCATTGAACTGCTACCATAGGACTGCTTTATCCAAGTCTAAGAACTGCTCTGAATTCAAGAACCATTATACTGCTACCATAGGACTATTTTATCTAAGCCCAAGAACTGCTCCGAATTCAAGAACCATTATACTGCTACCATAGGACAACTTTATCTAAGCCCAAGAACTGCTCCGAATTCAAGAACCATTATACTGCTACCATAGGACTATTTTATCTAAGCCCAAGAACTGCTCCGAATCTAAGAACCATTATACTGCTACCATAGGACTACTTTATCTAAGCCCAAGAACTGCTCCGAATTCAAGAACCAGTATACTGCTACCATAGGACTACTTTATCTAAGCCCAAGAACTGCTTCGAATTCAAGAACCATTATACTGCTACCATAGGACAACTTTATCTAAGCCCAAGAACTGCTCCGAATTCAAGAACCATTATACTGCTACCATAGGACTACTTTATCTAAGCCCAAGAACTGCTCCGAATTCAAGAACCAGTATACTGCTACCATAGGACTACTTTATCTAAGCCCAAGAACTGCTCCGAATTCAAGAACCATTATACTGCTACCATAGGACAACTTTATCTAAGCCCAAGAACTGCTCCGAATTCAAGAACCATTATACTGCTACCATAGGACTACTTTATCTAAGCCCAAGAACTGCTCCGAATTCAAGAACCATTATACTGCTACCATAGGACTACTTTATTTAAGCCCAAGAACTGCTCCGAATTCAAGAACCAGTATACTGCTACCATAGGACAACTTTATTTAAGCCCAAGAACTGCTCCGAATTCAAGAACCATTATACTGCTACCATAGGACTACTTAATCTAAGCCCAAGAACTGCTCCGAATCTAAGAACCATTTTCAACTCATGAACATACACGTGCTGTTTCCACAGCTAGAATGGCATGACACTGTGTTTCTATATTCAATCTTAGTATTTCCTTAGATAGGCTGCCCTATGATAACACATGTGTGTATCATTCACAGCAACGTGCAGTAAATCTTGAGGTATCAGCAAAAAGGATGGCAAACCTGGATGACCCACCAAGCAGCAACCTAGACCCTTTTCCAAAGACTGGACGATGATAGAGCCACTTTTTTTTAAAATTCAAATGTCTTGTTTTGTGAAAAGTGCATTGTTGGTGTTTTTTCTATCACACACTGGATCAAATTAAAAACATGCATTTTACTATATATTTTGATTTGGAGTGATTAAAGCATGCAACCCAACATACGGAACAACTGAAAACAAATAATTATTACACACTTTTTTATTTAAAAAAAGAATTAAATTCTGTATTCTGGTAATACCAATAAAGGGGGCTTTAGACTACGATAAATTGAAATATACATACATGTACAAAATAAAAATTCAATTACCACAGGTCAGTCACCGGGTTAGAAAACAAATAATTTAGTTACGCTATTCATAATTATAATACCAGTAAATGCAAGAATTCAATTAGAGTAGAATTTTGGATTCCTATAGAGAGATGCTATCAAAACAATGTGTGGCTAATTTTCAGGCGTCCGTCCGTATAATTATCATCATGGCCCTGATATTTTAGTAGTAATTCATTTGTCCAAATACACTGTGTAAGTGTAAGCCAATTTTGTCAATACAGATATTTTCACACAAAAACTTAAGCCCCCAAAAAGTATCACTGACATGATAATTTTACAGAGTGTTAATTTCACAGTTGTTGGTATTTGTCATATTAAATCATGTTTGTAGAAATGTCTTTAATTACACAATTGGATTTATAATCAATCTGTGAAATAGGCGAAAAATAAAACCACCATCAAAAAATGAGCTTTTACAGTATAAACATTGTGATTTTTTAGGTATAAATTTCGAGATTTAATTAAAAATGTACATTTATATTCTTTACTAAGCAAAGAAGGAATGAATTTATTTAAAATCACAATATTAAACAGTAAACACACACAAAATAGAAGCATGTAGACTGATATTGGGTTCGATCATGATTTTAGGAATAATTTAGATACCTTTTTCGAACCATTGTGTTTGAGCTCCGTAGCTTTCGAGGTCATCATGACCCATTCACAAAATAGTTATAAAATTATGAGATGGTGAAAATTACGCCATCCAAATTGTCCACTTTTGATATTAGATATTACAAAAAGATCATTGCCCTTAAAGTACAAGATAAAGTGCATATGCCACTCTCTATTTTGTTTCTTCCTAATACAACCAATTCAGTCATGGATCATTACATGTTGCTGCTGGCGTGATGAATTCTCATTTTTAAATAATACATACACAAACATGTATGCATCACAATATGTTCAATTTTTATATTTTGATAATAAGCTTGACGTTATCATTATTATTTTTTTATGGGCAGTTGAAAAGTACAGACTTTAACTTAAAATCAGTACTATTGAGTGTTTGGTGCTTAATTTTGGACAAGGTACATGTATTTCTACTGCCCATAAAATAATAATAAGCTTGACGTTATCGTTATTATTTGTTATGGGCAGTTGACAAGTACAGACTTTAACTTAAAATCAGTACTATTGAGTGTTTGGTGCTTAATTTTGAACAAGGTACATGTATTTCAACTGCCCATAAAATAATAATAAGCTTGACGTTAGGCCTAAAAAAAAAAAAAGTTTGATTGGTGTAACCCGACCGACCCTAAATACATCGCCGACCCTGAATATTTTTTATTATTTTGAGGGGAAAAAAAATAAAAAATATATATATATATATTTATAAAAATTGAACAAAGTATTAAAGTTTTTGACTGTTTGCTTTCATTTTCGGCTATTTTAAGTCCCATCGAAATGATACATTGTTGAACACAACGATACATTTTTGCCCGGCAATTAAATATTTTTTTATGGGCAGTTGAAAAGTACAGACTTTAACTTAAAATCAATACTATTGAGTGTTTGGTGCTTAATTCTATACAAGGTTCATGTTTTTCAACATTTTCCTAAACTCTCATTCTATGCTACAATGACAAATTGTGGATGTTATATGAAGTCATATCTTTGATGAAATAGTATGCTATTATTAACAATTCTAGGGCTAGGGCAAATGAAAATTAAACTTGTGTACCTGTAGTGTATACACACACAAAAACAACCTCCCCCCTCCATATATCCAAAATAAATCAAAATGCAGTCAAACTTGAGTTAGTATCAAAATATATCAATTCATAAATTAAATCAAGATAAAACAACAACATGTGTTAGTAGTATTACATTAATGGCGCAATTAATTAATCAATCAATCAATCATACTGTTAACATGTCACAATACATAAACACTCCAGAAACAGACAAGAAGCTAATCCAGGGTGTCAAATTTGCCCATCCCACAAGAACAAACTATTGCTTTTCATTGGCAATGTCTTAAACAAACATTGAATTATAACTTTGAAACACGATGATGGAGATTTGACCTAACAAAAATCAAATGCAAAGCACACACTATGAACAGTGGCCATCTTTATATATTTTAAATCATAGGAATTATTTGTATATCTGTTGTAATTAAGAAGGCAGGTGGCTAAAATAGGTTTCTACATGTAGTTTAGGACTAGAAATTTTCAAACTAAAAGAACGAGAATGATTTGTAAGAGGAGATAAAGTAAAATATTCATCTTATAACATTGATGGATTTTTAAAAAAAAGGTCATGCCAAACCATAGCCTTGAAAATGATTGTTAAGTTGGCTCAGTGTTTTCTAGTAAAGTAGCAGTGAGAGCTCGTTTTTTATTTGAAGCCCATAGGAGAAACTGATTTTTACATTTGTTTTAAGCACAGGGGAGGTATGGGGCTGAAAAAAGATGCAAAAGATGTCACAGATTTAAACAAAAATTGATATAATAAAAACTATTTTTTATTTTGCACTTAAGTCTCATTTCCAATACACAGCACGAGAAAAAAGGACCAATTGTTAACACACACGACGTTGTATGACCCAACGCATTTGGACAGTGCGATCGATAGCCCCGTCAATCCTGGGTACACACACACCTCCACCCCCCACACAGAGACCCAATTGGTCCTTTCTTCTCGTGCTGTGTATTGGAAATGAGACTTTTGAAAATGGGAAATTTTTCTTTAAATGGTGCTAATCATGGTTTATCTTTGTTGTTAGGGGGCAAATTTGGTATCAAATTATGCCTAAAAGATTCATCTAAATGCCTATCTAGCCTGTTTGGTCAAAAAAAAAAAAAAAGTTACTCAAAATGACATAAACAAAGTGGTATACTTTCTTTTGTTGAACCCTTAATAAATGATCTACACTAACACAATCTGGATTGAAAGACACACACTGACATTGCTTGTTTATTTTTAATACAAAAGTCTTCAATAAATGATGAAAATCAAGAAATGTTTTTAAAAAATCAAATAGCAAAGAATGGATTAGCAAAAAATTGTATAATAAAATATCAGGATAATAAATGTTGCACTATATTCAAATAAATTTCTTAAAAATTAAAAACAATGTAAAATATCTTTAAAAACCCTCATGGAATCATTTGATGGAACATTTAAGCAAGCATGCAAACTGAATTAAAAAAATGCAATGCAAATAAAAACATGCGGTGAAAATGGTGCAGTGTGAAAGTAAAACTAAAACATGCTTTTAGGCTAATTAACCACATGCTCAGGATAACAAATTATCACTCATCGATCATGGATAAAAAAGATCCCACTCCACAACAGAAGGCTGTGTAACAAATCTGTCGCACTTAACAAAAGTAAGCTTCAATCCTGGGCCATGCACTAGTGTTCGGAGAAAAGAAAAATTGTTTCATCTCTGTGCTTAAAAACACACCTGCCGATCAATCTAGTCAGTCAGTTCAATTTCACGAGTCATTCTTAATTGCAAATTTGTTGATTTCAAACAGAGTATGTTATTCATTCCATTGCCATGCACAATAAGAATGCTATAATCCTTGGCTGTTAGAACGAACGAAAGCAAATGCTGACCCCTGGATTAGACTTCTTATCTACCCGTAGGAATACATATACCGTCCTACCTCAGTCGTATCGGTTGTACTGCCCTCTGGAATTCCACGAGGGCCTTTTACCACCACCTGTCTACTGACCACACCCTCGTCTTCCGTCTCTGTGGACGCCTCAAAATCCTCCACTCCTTCCTGGTATTTCTTCAGCATGGCACTGAACTGTTCGTGTAATTCTTGTGTGTCCAGTCCCGAGATCATACCGGTTGAGGCCTGGCTGCTCATGGAACGTGTGTCAAAGTCGCCTCCACCACCATTCTCGGAGCACGACTCATACTCGTTTTCGGAAGCAGTGTTGAAGCCAAGGTGGCTCTCGATTCGAGGTCTTGTGCGGGCAGTGAAAGTGCCCTCCTTTAGTGAGTCACGAAGATTTACCACAGTGAGAATAAGAAGGGGTACAGAGTAACGATTTTTAATTTATGGTCTGATATGTCTAAGCTATACAAATGGATTAAACTGAATGATGTAGTTCTGGAGTTATACTAACACAGGCGTTAAGCTGCCAGACCTAGAACAATATTAGTAATAAAAGCGTGGACTGCAACATATTAAATTAAGCTGACTGTATTACAATTCGCTCATATATCCAACCTGATTAAGTAGGTCAGCTCCTTCAAGTAACCTTAGATGAAATGATTATACGCCAGAGTGATATTTTCATACATGATGATGGTATATGATGGAAAGCTTTGTATGCATGCGACTAGCTAACTAAATAATAAAGATTGATTTCCAATGTACTTATGTCATAAGCTTGTAAACAGATGTTCGTTAATATAATTTCCAGAAGTCAAGATGTACTAAGTGTTTCAATAAAAATCGGACCTTGCTTCTTGCAACCTTGAATCTGTGTAGAATCATTAGTCAACCACTTAGTTTCTTGTTTTCCTGTATATCGGAGGACATTCCATCAAAGAATGAGAGCTATTTGAGTATGCAGCTGTCACATTTACATAAATCTGATTGCATTACGCATTTGAAAAGTAAATATAGCTTTCAAAGGCATTTTTCTACAGAGCCATTATGTTTCCCAACAGAAATAAAGAACCATAAGTGCAAAGTCTTTTTTTCCTTGATGAGTTGTAAAATGTGACATGAAGCTGATTGTGTGCTCTTTGCGAAGTGAGCATTGACACAATTGAATAGTACACAATCCGTCAGTTACCTTTACCATCCATTTAAGAGTATTGCTCACAATGTTGTGGAAACAACAATTTATTTATTGGGCTTTTCGACCGAGGCATAGAAGCAGGTAACAGAGTTGGGTAGATAGCACAGATTCTTGCTTGACCTCGGTGTGTGTGAGGGTGGGGGATAGGATCAGGATTAGTCTGGTTTTCATTGAACCAGTGGTTCTGTTGGAAACACACTTGAATGAAAACATGAGGTCAGGGATACTTTAACCAGGAGAATCTATACTACTGTAAAAGCTGAAATATTTGCGGTGGTTTTATTTCCGCGCTTTTAGCGCAAACTCTTTTTTCCGCGAAAATTATAACACACGAAAAAAATGTTTTCAACATTCATGCAGTGGATCCAGACGGACGCCCGCGAAAAAAATAATTGCGAAATGTCTTTTATATCAAAATCCGTGAAAATATGTGTACGCGAGAATATCAGCTTTTACAGTATAACTGAAAATATTTCTTAATCTTTTAACAGTGAAAGGTGTGTTTTGCTCTTCTCATAGGTGACTTGACCAACTCATTTTTCAGGGGCATGTCTCTTCTTTAGTTGTTCGCAGCAAACGCTGAGCAATAATTTTACTCTTTTGGGGAAGAATTTCAAGTTTTATATTTTGAAAAATAGTAAAAATCACAAAATTAAAAAGAAATATATACAAAAAGCCCACCATGTTCACATAAAAAAGATAGGGAAGAAAATGAACTTGAAATCAGTGAAAAGTTGAGTTATGTGTGGATTGTTTTTAAATTCCAACCGTTTGTTAAAATTGATAAACTGTTACTTTGAAATGCATAGTATAAAACTGCTATTTACACTTTTTATATTGTATAGCAAATTCTGCAAAGTTTGGAGTATTTAATAATGCGACACTGGGTTAATCGTACCTTGCTGATTTAAAGCCTAAGATTTTCTTGCCTGGATAACAACTATAATGAAATAACCAGAGAGTCAGCCCTCAAATTAAGAAATGGAAAGGGCAATGCAATTTCAGGCAATTTGAAAGGGGCACCAAGGCAATTATGTACTTTTCAATGGAGTAAAAACAGCCAGAAGTTGAGGGCATCGAGGCAACTAGGTGCAACACCGAAGACAATTGCCGTCGGTGCCTTCGGTTAATTTGAAGATGAGTCTATAGGTGACTCGAGAAAGTAATCAAGGAATTATCCACTTCTGTAACCTCTGACATAACTTTGTACACAGAATAAAGCTGTACACTATCAAGTAAGCGTAATCTTCTGTTTGGGGCATTCATGTAGACTTTGCCGAAATCTATTTATATTTAACTGTAAGACATTTATGGTTTCATTCCTGGTTCGGTTTATTATTTTAAGCCAGGAAAATTTGCATACATCCTCAGTCTTTTCAGAACTCATAAGGGACACATGGTCACAGTCATCAATACCTTTTAAGGGGGATGTCAACCCTAAAAACATGAAATTTATCAAGCGCTGTTACCTTTGAACTATTAATGTGATGTATATAAATGTAGACAGTTTTGGAAAGTAAATAAGTCAAATAATCCATTTTTGGTATCAAATTTCACTAAAAATGCTGATTTTTTGAATTTTGACCAAAAAATAATAATCATATGCTGACATTGCACCAAAATCATCTAAAGACAATTTCCAGGGGACTTTTTTGGGTTTTGCCATAAAAATGTTTAGTTTTTAAAATTTTGACCAAAAAGTGATTTTTTGAGGTTAAAAGAAATCATTTTTTGGCACTTATTGGTTAAAATTTTAAAAACTAAACATTTGTATGGCAAAACCAAAACACGATTTGATAAATGTCATTTTTTTAGGGTTATTATTAATGGAATGAAATGACTGGATTCAAAAAGCCATCCAGTTTTGCAGTGAAAACACCATTTGGTATTTTTAGTCCATGTTTTAGTGGTTAATCATCATTGATTGGTTGGTGCAATAAATTAGAAGCATGCAGTCAATGTGGAAGCAAAAATAGAATCCCTCATCCAGAGATCACAGTGGGTGTCCAGTCTATCAAGATCAGTATCCAAGTGAAAATAAAAAGTGATTATCTTCTATTCAGAAATCACACGTTTTAGTTAGTGAACATTTTATTCTTGCGAAATTCTGGTACAGTGAACACTGCTAAATGACATACTATTATCAAAATGATTATTAAATATTGATTTACACAATCCTTCTTAATACCAAGCCACTAGGTCATTTCAGAAGCAATGTTTATTTTGTCCAGAATTTGCACAAATTAAATGTTTATCATGTGTAGATAAATTAGATTGAATTTCATTTGAACAAAACAAAGCAAAACCGTAGAAGTTGAAAAATTGAACAAAATCAAAATACATGAACCTATGGATTCTCTCCTCCATTCAAATAGTGTGTTTGACAGATTATCCACGATAATCAACTGATGATTCTCGCAACTTTACTGGCGGGAATATTTACCCTCGAAAAATCTGACCCTGCAACAAAATTTGACAAGAATCTGAAAATCCATAATGGTTAAGATTTTCCACAATAATTTTTTTTTTATTGGTAAACTTTTTCATTTTCCATACCAAATAAAAGATAATCCATGGATTCTTGTCTCGTACCACTACTCATTTTTGCTTGTTTGGAATATTAACTAGAACATCAATAATGGCTAAATGTCCATTTATTTATATATTGAATTCTGTTCAAATGAAATTCAAAAATGATTAAAAACACTTGAGCTCAAACATTCCATGCGGTGGTTTTCTAATACATGTGTAAGGGTGGTGGGGGAGCTTTGAGCTCAAGCAATCCATGCTGTGGTTTTTCTAATGGTAGGTGTGGGGCAGGCAGGTGTATATATTAGGGTGTTGGTTGGTGTGCCACTAACAAATGACAACAAATATCCCAACAACCTTACCGATGATCGCCGTCCGCCCCCTTCCAAGGTATTTTCTCCCTTTAACACAAAATTATATCGATAATGCTGTAATTGACCACACAAGTAAGCTTAAGTTTTTATATCAAACTAGATTAATCAACTAATTTTGCTACCAGCAAATAAAAAAGTTATCTCTTGTATAAATGATTCCCAGCTACATTCAAATGTTACAGAACCACATTTAAATGTTAGTTTACCACATTCCCCTCAGTGTTCCATTACAAAACTATTAACATGGCCAACATTTTTCTCCAGTGACAACCACCCACACTTCCTATGTTCAGCTTAGCTTCTCACAAAACCATACTATACTCTATTTGGCTTCCTCTGGACAGTGACGTAACTAAACAGGCGCAGCTTTTACCCACACATGTGTATCTTCAGTCTTTAAAACGCTCGTGTGTATGATACGCCAGCGCCTCAAGTAGGCGCACACATTATGTGCTGCAATTAGTAGAATAAGCTGTTACGTCACTGTCTCGTGATGGCCAAATAGACTATAGCTACATACATTTATAAGTAAACACGTGACAACAACATTTAATCTAACACATACATGCTACCCTAAATAAAGAAAATAGACTCCTAGACACACATGCCTGGATAGCAATGTCTCATTTAAAAACACAAAGAAATAAAACATATACCTACACCTTTTCTAATAATCAGACACTTATCCATTAAAATAAAGTGGATTTGAGGAATTGAAGGTTGGTAATATAATTCAAATGTTTTGGTTTCCTTATCAATTTGATTCATACTTAATCTAAATTTTAAATATTGGTATTCAACAAAAAGCAATTGTATCTATGAAGTTTGCCTTTAGTGCAACACCTAAAGACTTTCCAACAATTGAATGTCCTAATTTGCCTAATGATAATATTACTTCTGACTAAAACAATTAGAATCCCTTGATATTAAAGACATACAGTGTACCCACATCCTACTGTTTAATTGATGGTTTCTGTTGCGTCATACTTTGGCGATCATACACAGATATGTTCTGAAATATCAGTGATATTATGAATTGGGCTTATAATATATTCAAAAAAATATCCCTGCATACTTCATGCAGGTATGTTTACCACAGTAAAACCCTAAACTAAGACCCTAATTGCTTCCTTAATACTCACGGTGGTGGCTTCAGAGATATCAGATCTTGCGTCCAGATTGATAGATGTGCTGCGTGCTGCGGACGATGCAAACGATTCACCAGAGTTCTGACTGTTGTGACTGGCGCGTCCACTGTCCAGGGGCAGGTGAAGCTCTGTGTCACCTGTCTCTTCTGCTAGCATGCGCTCTAGGAGGGCAAGATAACCCTTCTCTTGGTCCTAAATTCAATTGAAAAGAACAAAAAAGCAACGTTAGAATAATTAAAATAGATTTAAGGCCTTTTCACAATGAGCTTACAATAATTCTTTGATCAATAGCTGCTATAAAGTATAAAGAGTTCAATTCTCCTGTTTCAAACAAATACAAAACTTTCATCAATCACCACCTGTCATTGTAATTCACAGAGATAAGTCCATTTTAAGTGATTGATCATCAAAGTGAATGCTATTATACCTATAAAAGTACAATTGTAAGCTCAGTGTGTAAAGGGTTATAGACAGGATGGAAATGATGTAAAAATACTGTGAAATCTTCCAGCATGTACAAATGAGATGTGGTCATGTTTTTTATACTGGGTACAATTTGTGTTACATGTCCCTTTTTCCATAAATTAGGTTCCTTTTTCAGTTAATGCATTATATCTGAAAAAGTTTACATTTTAAGTTGGTAAAAGTATACATATTCTGAAAGCATATACTGTAACGGATGCAAATAGCATACAACCAAGTTGATTATACAGGGTGGCCCGAAATTGTACAGGGTGTAACAAGCAAAATCTTCTAAAAAAGAAGGGTTTCAATAATTACTTCCACTATGCATATGAAGTGATGAGAGAAAAGTTCAGTACAGATTTAAAGTAGTTTAATAAAATACCCATCCAGACATATGCAAATTAAATTTCATTATGAATCTGAAATTCTACATACAGGGTGTCTAAAAATGTGTTTATTTAGTTCTGGAAAAATACTTCTATTACTACATACATACAAAGACTAGTATTTTAACAAAATTCAAGTAGATTTCAAATACAAATGCATCAATTACATGTACACAAAGATTGATTGATTTTAATTTTAAACATATAGGGTGTTTAAAACATTAATTTAGGTATACGTGATTATCCACAAATCATTAAATTGAATGAATTTAAATTTGCATCAGAAACATGATTTTACATTCCAATTTGAAGTGGCAAATGCTTAAAGTGGTATGAGTTTCAAATAATGTTCAATAAAAAGGGGCCCTTTAACTACAGGGTGACTCAAATTTTCCCAATGGCACATGTTTAGTGGCATACAATCAATTGCATTCATCCTTCTTGCACCTTCATGATGTGCAAAGCACATTCAAATGAACAAATTAGGTTAGTTTCCATAATGTTTGAACCCAGTATTCAAATTTCAAGAGTCTGATTTAAGATTGAATTATAAAATGTTATCGTTTTAAGTTGTATTCAACATATAGGGTGATCCAATGTTGATTGGCAAACTAGTCACTAGTATCGTATCAACTTACTTTTCAGTTGCATTCCTAAGAATTTAATAATTCTCCTGAGTTTACAAGCTTGATGAAAACCAGCAGTTTTTTACTTATTTAGTAACACAGTTAAAAACAAGTAATAACACCACACAAACGCATTTAACAAAATGTGCTAATTAACATCCAGACAATACAGAATACATGAGGTTAATTACATATCTTCTTTTAATTTTTAATTCAATAGTTAAATTTATTTATTCAAAAGGTTACCTCAACCTTTCTATACTTTTAAAATGGACAGTTTGGTGCAGGCAAATGTTTGCATACATTTGCAGACTGCGACCAACTTACGTTTCTTAACAATTTTTTGAGCTTCTTAATGCTAATTAATGATTCCTTAAGAGAGCACCACACCAAATCAATGCGCAATTCGTGTAATCCTGCAGTAGTTCCGGAAAAGCACGAAGACTAGATTTGTTAATGTGTGGTTTTCGGGCAATTTGTTTCTCCGGGGATGGTATGTTTCTATTTAAATGAACAAGTGGGACCTATCCGTTAGACCTACAATGATAAAATACGATATTTTTTAATTTATCGACCTAAATAGTGCCCAGGGCGTAAGCACCTGCCTAAATAGTGAACAGGCATGCCAGAAAACGTGAAAAAGTGAGGGCGCTGTGTGCAGGTCCGTAGCGGAAAATTTAGCTTAATAACCGCTCATGAAACAAGGCTTAAATTAAAGTTGAGATGTTACTGAAAATGGTCATAGGTGACAAGTATGCAATAAATGTAACCGGAGGGTAGAAAAGGTGTCTTGAAATATGGCACTTTTACACGTATTTCAATGAGAAAGATATTTGGTGTGGTGCGCCCTTAATTAACTAATTATATTTTTAATTCAAATATGCTTCAATAATGTTATGTTTTCAATATAGAATTGTACCAAGAGTGAAACAAGTGCATTTTATGTTTGCCCAATGTATATTGCACCATACTTGTTCAACTATGCACTCCTCCTCCTCCGCATACTCCTCCTCCACATACTCTTCCACCCTGACTAATGAGGTTTAACGAACTATTGTAATTAACAGAACCATGGTAGTTTATATTTTTCTTTTTAAAATAAAGGCCAAATACTTTCTCATCAAAATAAGACCAAATTTGAGTATGTGTGATAAAGAATAGCCAAAATATATGCATGGAAAGTAATAATATGTAGTGCAAATGTAACAGATCCACCTTTTTTGGGTACCCAGTATAAAAAACATGACCATGTCTTGTTTCTCAAAAATGAGGAAAATCATCATCAACCTGTGTGCAATGTCTTTCCTAAAACAATTTGTCACTTAAAGGGTCGTTAGTATATCTAGAAGAGACATTTTTAAACACCCTCTTCGAAACAGACTAGGCACTTGTACAAACATTATAAATGTATTAATAGCTCTGTCCACCACAGCACGTTGCAGTATAAGTCCATGTAGTGGCACAAAGACACAGTGCTTCCCTACTGAACTACAGACAGCCAAGGCCCATGGCTAGGTGATCAGGCTACAATTAAAGACTCTCTAAATTGTTGTTGCTTTGCCAGTCTGGCACTCAAATTTTGGCCTCATCCCTACCTGTAGATGCTCTCTGAGACGCAACAGTTTCTCCACCTGTTCATCATCGGCGAGGCTGCCCGTTGTGTTCCTTTCCAGATTAGTCATCATTGCACTCGCTTGCTTTATGTAATCCTGTGCAGAGAAAGAAAGGAAATTCCAAATAGATTCCAGGTTGACCAAGCATCCCGGAGGATGGAACTTGTTCTGGGATAAGCATTTGCTACAGAACCATCTCTAAGGAACTTTTCCAGAAGTTTTTTTTAGTTTACTACAAGGGAAGAGAAACGTTGCAAACCATCCCAAAAGAATCCGTCAACATTTTTGGTAATCCGTAATTTGACCATTAATTATGCAGATTTCTGGAAATTTCTTTTAACCTTATAGTTATGCACAAATAAGGTATTAATAGCCTACTTACTAACTTACTTTGTATTTAGGAATAATTTAGAGACCTTTTTCGAACCATTATGTTTATTTGTATTTATTTTTGTGCTTTATTTCGGGTCAAATATGGGTCATCTAAGGTCATGTTTGATAATTTTTTACTTTGAAAAAAATAAAATTGGGAAAAAAGTGTGGTCGTCCAACGGATTACCAGCATTGAATTTTCTGGTCGTCCGGCGGCCGTTTTGGTCGTCAGGACGACCGGATTACCACTTAATTTGGACACTGATCCCAAAGGAGCTGATCAAGATGTGTTTTTGTCTAGTTTATCAAGGAAGAGAAGTGTTGCCAAACCTGAGGAACTTTTCAAGAAGTTTCTTTTAGTTTACATGGGAGGTGTTGCAAAACCCCAAGATTACATTTATGTCGAGAATGCACATACAGACATCTAACTCTAGTCAAATACAAACCGTACCGGTATGACTAATGGACCTAAACAGAGAACCATGTTAGATGTCAGTCAAAAAGAGGATGGCAGAACTATTTTAAATTTAGCTGGAAATACTTTAGGTCCCCTGCTTGTTTCAAGTCTTCGACAGAATAAAATGCTCCATCTGGTTATTACACAAAACTTTATTTTACCGTGTAGTTGATGCATGCCCGGGACCTAAAGTACATGTTATCCATTTAGCTTAATTACAACTGGTGAATGCCCTTTTTAGTAATGGTTTCAAGTAACTTTAGATCATGCTAGGTCTTTTAAAATTGTGTGTGTTTTGGAATACATTGTAATAAATATTGGTTGTCAATTGATATAAACTAATCAAATGAAATAACCTTTAAGTAACTTGTTGCTTTATAATCTGAAATAAGTTTCGCTTTCAATTTTACGTTACTCTAATTCACTTACCCGGATTTGCATTAATCTGGCCACTATTTGGTTTCTATCAGGCTGTATACAAACAAAATGAAAGATATCACAATCTGATGCAATAATAAAAATAACTGTTTATTTTAAGAAACAGCGTGTGTACTCTTAGATTTGGTTACGATTATGCCTATTGTCAACGTTAAATATATTAAATAGATTCAAAATTATCAATTAGTTTTTCTAGAGAAACCATACGCAACTTTCTGTATTAATCATACAAAACAGCTTACCATTTCATTGAGCAAATTGGAATCTGAGCTGATGGTGGTGTTTCTAGATCTATTTGCAATGGCAGCAGAGGTGGCTGCCCCAGCGCCCATGTCATCTAGCAGACTATGTGTCCCATTCATGAGTGCGCTGTGTGGTCGTTTAACTGCTTCCTTGTTG
Organism: Ophiura sarsii; assembly: GCA_035610835.1. Lineage (NCBI taxonomy): Eukaryota > Metazoa > Echinodermata > Ophiuroidea > Amphilepidida > Ophiuridae > Ophiura > Ophiura sarsii. Next base: position 53,516,206 of record CM069450.1, on the reverse strand, counting down.
CGCGCATTGTTGGCTGCTATGCCAGAGGTGCCAGAAGCTCCACGGACTTGACTGTCGATACTTTGCTGCTATGAAAGTTGAATGGAAATGGGAGAGTATTTCCATTTAGAATTAATTCATGTGAACCACTATACATTGTAGATTTGGATAAATTCTACAAAAATCCAATGAAAAATGTCTACAACTTACATGTATACACCAAGATGTTTAAAAATCAGAATGACTAAAAGCTGCCTTATATACAAAGCTGGGTAACACATCGCGTGAATAAAGCAAAGGAGGCAATGAAACTGGATAAGACTATTGGGTAGATGTTTGCTACAGATTGAATAAATTGCTTTTATTGACTCATCGTTTAAATGATGCAATTTTAAACTTTTTACGCGGTTCTTCATATCTATTTTATCAGTGTATTTATAATTTCTGCTTTATATGATGTTTAGCGTGTGCCAATTTTATCTTTGTACCCCTTTTTATTATAATAATGTTGTTTTTACCACTTTGTAACTGGGTCACTTGTTAATCAAGTTTTATAGTTGTAGTTGTTGTAATCTTGTATGTCATCTTTTATTGTAAAGCGCCTAGAAGTCTTCGGGTATTGGGCGCTATAACAAGTGCTTGTTTATTATTATTATTATTATTAATATGAATTCTGTTAAGATCCAAAATATTTGAAAACTTTCTTTTGGATATCACATATGAAATCAATTGTCAAAGTGATTGGTGTTAATACTCAGGCACTTTCCTGCATGATGATGGGCATGTAAAGAAGTAAAAGTTGTAGGACTTAATTACAAAATCAAAAAGCTCCCTATCAAAATGTTTGCCGCCAACAATACCTTCCTTATCTCTCAATTTATCCCTTCAAAAATCCATTTTAACATACCTCATCCATATCACTGAAGGTAAGCTGCTGCCTCAGCGTCTCCAGCTCGGCTCGCTCTACATCTGTCCCAACAAATTTCGTACGCGGATAGGTGGCTGGCGTGTGACGCCGTTTATCACGGCTGCCTTGAGACGGTGGCGTTGTCTTAGTCGAGTAGTTGTGATTTTCTTTTGGCGATGCTGCCGCTGCTCGTCTGTCCCTGTCCTTATTCTTGGTCTTGGTCTTCTTTGCTTGTGGTTCAGAGGACGGTGCAGCAAATGTTGAACTAGGTTTCCAGTTCCACTATTTGAATACAAGAACAAATAGATGAGTTAATTTGAATAAGCTGCTTTTGATGACCCATGTTTTCAGGAGTTGCAATATTCAGGAATATTTTTCTGTTCAACTAACTTAAAAATCTAAACCAATCATAAATCAATTCAATTTGATGTTTGAAACCTATATTCCACACCAAGTAGAACAAATTTCACAACTTTGTTTGTTTTTGTTGAGGGCGACACATATTTTAAAAGACATGGTGCTTAATAACCACCCCCTTTTATTATGTGTTTATTTATTTTTTGAGTTGTTTAAGGGCCAGTAGCAGTCATTAGAGTTTGGAGGACTGCCACTGCCAGTTAAGAACCCCTGATGTACATTGTAGACTAATCAATGGATACAAACACAAGCAATGGCATGTTAATATGGTTCACTCACATAGTTATTTGGCTTGTCCTCCTCTCCGATCAAGTTGAAGCGAAAGATGTCATCCACGCGGCGTGAGGGTGCTCCGTTGCCGATTCCTCGTGCTCCACGAGGTTCAGATGCACTGTTTCTCAACAGCGGCGCTCCGCCAGTAGCCATTGCTCCCTAATGTTAACAAATGGTGCACAAAATGAAAAGACAGATGTGTCATTTAACTAGGGGTGACAAAATATGGTATCGCAGTTCGGATGAATTGAGATATTGAATCGCCGGCCTGCTGACTAAGTTGACTAAATATGGCGGCGTACTCACAAAATGTTATCGCCATGTAATTCACTGACTTTGCACCATATTGTACGACTTTGCACTTGGATTTTAAAAATAATCATTAGTGAAAATTAAAAATGGGAATAGGCCTAGGTTTATTAAACTGCTCACAAAAAATAGAAAGAGGTTCGCATTACTGTTTAGAATGATCAGATTCGTGATTTTCAATAGGAATGAGTGTCACTTTTGAAACTGGACCCACGACCATTGAAATGACAATAACTCCGCTCCGCAACATCGTATCTCAACGATCGAGGTGTCAAAATACCCAGAACAAAATTATGCACTTGGTTATTTGCTTCGATTAATGCATACCTTTTCGAGCCGTTATATATTGGATCATTTCTAAGTGTTTCGATACTTTTTGTGAGCAGTTTATATTAAACACATGCGTAGCAAGCCGAAGTTGACTAAATATGGCGGCGTACTCACAAAATGTTATCGCCATGTAATTCACTGACTTTGCGCCATATTATACGACTTTGCACTTGGATTTTAAAAATAATCATTAGTGAAAATAAAAAATAGGGACAGCGGTCCCAAATAGGTCGTCCGTTTATATGGGTAGTTTGGTTGCAATTGTACTTCATCTGTTTAAATGTAATAAATTTTACATATGCAGCCAATTTGACATCTTGACCTCAAAAGACCTTTGACCTTGGTATGTGACCTTTGACCTCATTAACATATGAAGGTTTCCATATTGCATCTATGACCCAAGTTTGGTAGCAATTGATCTTTGTATGGAAAAGAAATGGACAAGACAAAAAGTGTGTACTCAATTTTACATCTTGACCTCAGATGACCTTTGACCTTGGTATGTGACCTTTGACCTCATTAACATATAAAGGTTTCCATGTTGCATCTATAACCAAGGTTTAGTTGCAATTGGTCATTGTATGGAAAAGAAATGGACAATACAAAAAGTGTGTACTAAATTTTACATCTTGACCTCAGATGACCTTTGACCTTGGTATGTGACCTTTTGAACTCATTAACATATAAAGGTTTCGTTTCTATGTTGCATCTATGACCAAGGTTTGGTTGCAATTGGTCATTGTATAGAAAAGAAATGGACAATACAAAAAGTGTATACTAAATTTTACATCTTGACCTCAGATGACCTTTGACTTGGTATGTGACCTTTGACCTCATTAACATATGAAGGTTTCCATGTTGCATCTATGACCGAAGTTTGATTGCAATTGGTGATTGTATGGAAAAGAAATGGACAAAACAAAAAGTGTATACCAAATTGTTGACAAACACACCCCCACCACAGACAACACACACGAAGGATGCTGCCATAAGGTCTCTTCCTACGGACGGACCTACAAATGGGAATAGGCCGAGGCTTATATTTATGTAAGTTATATTTACGGTAATCTGAAGTCTGTACAAAAAATAATGTAGGGTGATTTTTGATGAATATACGAATACGGCGGTCTTGCCCCAAAAGGCGATCGCCGAATTGAGCGCTTGTTTGTTCCCCAAGGCCTTCTTGCCCCAAAAGGCGATCGCCGAATTGAGCGCTTGTTTGTTCCCCAAGGCCACTGAATAGCCTAAATACAACATCGTAGTCAAGCGCACATATTTTTTTGGGCCGACCTATACTAGCCTAAATAGGAGGAGCAAGCATCTGAGAATAGGGTGAATGAAGATTTCGAAGTGATTTTTCATTCTTAACTTGAAAACAAAAATGGCTCAGTTGGAACTATTTCAGATTATAACATTAACACTAACAGGGCAGGCCTAGCAAATTTGTGCAATCCTTACAGCACACGCATACCATTTTAAACCGTAATACTAACTATACTAGACTAGGTCTACTAACTAATTCATGATGACATGTTATGTAGGCCTACAATTCAATATTCATGCATGAATTGAATGATGACAATTTACTACAAATTACAATTTATTCCGTCAAATCAATAACTTGTATCCCCCTAAAATACAGGATTGCCTGTTTTCATAGCTACTCATACCTTGGATGGAATAAGTAGAATGAGATTTTATTACAAGCTCATAGTCATACTCTGTCTGTACTTGGAATAAGTAGAATAAGGTCTGTATCTAGGCCTATATGCAATTGTAAAAGGCAAAGACTATTCGCATGGGCACCCTGCAGCTTAAACCTTAAAATGCTATATGCAGGGTTTACTCTAGAGGGCGGTATACCACTGCCTGTGTAGCTAAAGGTTGAAAAGCTATATGCAGGGTTTACTCTAGAGGGCGGTATACCATTGCCCGTGTAGCTAAAGGTTGAAATGCTATGTGCAGGGTTTACTCTAGAGGGCGGTATACCATTGCCCGTGTAGCTAAAGGTTGAAAAGCTATGTGCAGGGTTTACTCCAGAGGGCAGTATACCACTGCCCGTGCAGCTAAAGGTTGAAAAGCTATTTGCAGGGTTACTTCTTAAGGCGCTATATCATTGCCCGTACAGCTATAGTATAAAGATTGAAAATGTATTAGCCCTGGGAACATCCTTTATGGAGGGCGCTATAACGTTGGCCTGTGTTTCGTCTATCTTTGTGTTTAGGGGGGCGGGCCTCTTTTTTCACTTTCTTCACGTAATGAATGGACCTACATACGAAATCAACTACGTACCACCTATATATAACATAGATATATTTATGTGTGCGGATGCCTATAGTGTTAGTGCACCTACTTTTTTAAAAATTATTTTCAAACCTATTTTGCCTCCTATTTCCACGTAGTAAAGTAAAACCAATACTGGCGTTTAAACAAACACTAGTACAACAAATCATACTTAGTGATATTTGTCATCAGTTGGTATTATTCATCATAGGGTATTTTGCATGTTTCACTATCTGTCCCCATCCTAAGTATGACTCCTTCTAAATATGATTTTTGTGGTAATTTCTGTATCGCTTACCAGAGCTCAAAAACACACTTCTTTGTGCTTGTTCTTATCTACTCTTTCTCATCTATCTTGCCATTCGTTTAACATTTTGTACAAATGCAATATTCCCTTGAAAAACTAAACAATTTAACGGCACTAGTGATGTTTATCGAAATCGGCGCCATGTTTTATTAATAGACTCGTTTTAATACATTCGTAACTTCGTAAGTGATGTGCGTATATGTAGGGCTGTCATCGACATGGCCGATGTCGACATTATGTCGACATCAGCTATTATCTCGACATGTCGATATCAACATTGGGATGTCGATATAATTGACACAAAAAAAATTCAGTTCTCGACCAACTGAGAGTGTGGTGTAAAAGGTCACCAGGCATAACCAACCCTTGCTTTTTCAGTACGGCAACCCGTCCATAGTTTCCGGAAGCCCTGAACGAACGCCGAAGTTGAGCCACGTGGTATAAACTCGCCAATCGCCAGGCCGTTTTCTCCGATGTTTACAAGAAACATACGCTTCGGTTTTCGGAATGGGATATCCCTCGGTTCATTCATAAAATCGTCATCACAACAAAAATTGGTGTTTCTAGAAGATTTATACATGATATGAAAGAGGAGACTTTTAAGCTTTCTAATGATTTAAATTTGTATAGGTATGTTTATTTCTCTTGAAAAAAAACGTGATTTGGAAATGGGGGAAATATTTGGCAGATTGCCTTGCGTGCGTGCGTGTCTCGGGCTTGAAACAATACAGAAAAAAATGTATGAATGAAAAATTGTAAATGGGTTTTTCCCACGATCACAAGTTCACAACGCATGCGTGATGATGATTTTGGTCAAGGGAAACTCCCGAAAATGGCGACCGCCACACGATTGTGTAGTTTGCTATTGATTGTCGAAATAATGATGGCATAAAACGACATAATCGGCAAGAAATCTGACCCATCAATACCATTGTCCAAGTCTTAAAAATATCGCAATGTCATTCGGGCATAATCGGGCAAGTAAAAGTTGTGTACATTTACTTAGCGATATTCTCGATCTGCGGTAATATTCTATACTATCGCGGACCTTAATTTGCGGCAACAATTGGCTTGGTATTTGGATCATAATATGTCGACATCATGTCGATATCGAGATTCAAAAATAGCAACATGTCGACATGAAAAAAAGATCTCGATAACAGCCCTAGTATATATGCGTTTGTTATTTTGCGATGGGGGACGAGACTAAATCTGGACCGCGTTGCCTCCTGGGATACTCGCGAAATGTCTGAACAAAATTCTGCCATTGCGTTTACACGGCGGAGCATTATGATTAAATATGGAATAATTTAGCATTTTCATGTTTTAAAAAGTGGCTGAAAAGAAAGATGAGGACTTTATAAAGGTGTGTAGCTAGTATGAAAATCAACGGGAATGCTGTTTTGCTGTAATTCCCCCAGCAATCATTCGATCGCGCTACCATTCACTTGTACAGCAAATCAAATTGACAGTTTCTAGCAATACAATTTCCCCATACGTTGGTAGGGGAAAAAAACCCCAAAAAACCCCACCAACGTATGGGTTTCCTGTACTAAACAAACACCCCAACAAACAAATAAACAAACACCCCAACAATCAATTCCATATGAATTGTGACGGAAATGGATTTCCGTCTTGTAAAATGTTTGCGTCAACAAATTTAATTATCCAATTGCTCAATTTTATATATGATGTTTTTAACAATAATTATTTATATTGTGAAATTACCAAACATTGTCTCTACATTTAATGATGTTAGGAATTCAAATGTTCAGATTTATGCATGTTTTCTACATAATTGAATTATAAGCTTACTTGAATTATTTTGAGGTTAGCTCATCAATCGTCATAATTTTAGGTCCCGATTTCGTGATTTATGTGTTTGATTCTTGCGATATAATTTATACTTTACTTGTAAATACATTGCTTAAAAACGTCAAATTCGCCGTACTTAACTCCCGGATTTTAGGCACTTTTAGGATATTTATAGCAAAGTTATTACTTCTAGAAAGGGAGAAAGTTGTTCTGAACATAATCTGTAAGTCTTGTTTATTTTTGATATATTTTGGTGTTGTTTTGAAACTATTTAAATTCAGAATTTCTTTGCTTGCAACGATTTGGCGATGTAATTTAAATTAGTTGTCATGATCGTTTTTCCTGTGAGCAGTCATTTTTCTCGTGAGCAGCATTTTCCCCGTGAGCAGAGCTCTGCTCACGAAAAAACTCACAAGGAAAATATTTTACTCACGAGCAGAAATACCGATTACCGTGACGTCCGCAAATAGGTTACCTGTAGGGGTGATTTTCTGCTCACTAAAACTTTTAAGCTTTGGCTGAATTGCGAAACTCACGAGCAACTCACGAGCACTCAAGTGTCAAGCAGGGCTCACGGCTTCGGCCGTGTAGCTCCTGTTTGAATGTTAATAAGACAATGAAGAGATTAAACTCAGTAATTTCTAGTTTCCCTGAAATAATGAAACAAATACACAATCTGTGCTTCGATTGTTTACCGAAAGTTTGATTCGATAAAATCTCAGATTTCGTTGTATTCCATTTTAGGCTGACATTACTACACCACAACATAGCAGTTTTATATTGAAATTGAATAAGCATATGATTTTCCCACACGCTGAAGTGGTGGACGACAATACAAGGTGTCTTTAAACACAATGAAACTTAACGTCTTGTCCTAGTTATAATTGTTTCTCTTTGCTTGATTTATTCAACCAAGGTTACTTATACAAAACAAGGTAGATCTAAACAATCTACCGAATAGAATGGTGATGAAATATGGAATGATACCTTAATGTTGTGAGTCACCGAAATGAGACGCTACCATTGGAGATTATTAATTATTATACATAATTATGCAAATGTTTTGCATTATTGGATTTATTAAGGTATCTGCCCTATGTCAAGCATAATTTAACACGTCAAGTCCTGTAAGCCTTTCAGTAGCTACTAGTCCAGGATATTATTCCAGCTCCAAGAGTCTTCAAGCTCCAAGCTTGCCAAGATCTTCAAGTTAGGCCTTTGAAAGCCTCTTTCATTAGCATCATTGGTTTAAATCTACATCACAACAACAACCAGTTCATCACAGAGGGCTCTTATTTTTATAACCGAGCCCTTGCCTAATCATCAGCGTCTTCCCTTCACCCAAGGTCCTTCTAAGTTCTAGTACAGATTTTGGTGGTATTTAGCCCAACAATCTAGAGAGCCTCCCGTTACAGAATCCCTTGTATCAAACAACAAATAACACACAAAAGAACAAGCAAACAACTAAACAAACAAAAAACAAATACCCCAACAATCAGTAGGCTATGAGCCTATGGCATCTAACAAAGCCGTAGCCATCCGTCCCCCGCTGCATGACGAGCTGATAATTCAGTTTTTGCGCCCTCCCTCAACCTCAGCTGCTCTTGCTGCAACTGCCCGTGCAAATAGATTATTGCCCATGGCTCTTAGTCTTGGCAGCAGGGTGCGACTCATATGGACTGCCCGTGCTGCATGGTGCCCGGCAAATACATGTACTGTAGTCATCTCATAGTCATACCAATCAATATACCATTGGCATTGTAAAAAGGTGTAAACATAAAAACTTTTAAGTTATCCAAATAATGGCATTGCCATTGCATTGGCACTGGCAGTGAACTGAATCATGGAATGTAAATGCCAAATGGCAATCATTCATTCATGAATTGGCAAAAATGTCATGAATATGAATGATTGATTGTTATTTATTGATAGGCCCTACAATCTACATCATTCATTTCGACGTCAAATTTCATTTGCTATCTGTTCAGTATTCCATAACCTAACGTCTAGTGTGTCTGCAGTGTAGGGATACAAGGAAAATTCGGCTTTGAACGTGCATTTTGCAGACAATTGCAATACAGTGTGCAAAGCTTTATAGCCAGACCGAATTTTTGTAAAACATTTTTCAATCAAATTCAACAAGAAAAAAAGTAGCTTGGTAAAAAACCATGACAACCAGAGCTTGGTTTTAGTGTTCCTGCGACCCAGAAGAAGGTATACAGCATCTATTTAACACAGTTATTTAGACAACATACTGGTTTCTTTAATTTCAAGGTTACTATACCTTTGAGGGGTGCAAATTCTGCAAACGGAGAGGTTGTTTAGAATCAGATTACCGAGTGCTATCTTCGGTAGAAAGCGGCCATTTTGGATTAATTTTTATTTACGCGGATTGATTCAATTAAGCTAATCTAGAACTACTTTCAATTAAATCACATAACATGCTGCAAACTTCATCCCTCGGTTTCATCTGACATTGAAAATCTGTCATTTTAATAGTTTCGTGAGATAGATATTTTGAGTGGAAAAGATGTCGATATGCATTTCAAATAAATGTTAATTATGAAGCGAACTACTTTAGATAAGGTCAACAATTTACATGAAGTGCAGGTGGTTGGCGCGAGATGTAAACCCAACGCTGATTGGTTTAAATGCCTAATTGGGTCATTGAAGTTCATCGGTCGATTGTATGGGTCGGGTCAATGCATTTTAACAAGTTGCAAACACAACACCGAGAAGGAACCACCGAAAAACAACAACTGGATTTGGCCATTATTTTGTATGTAAGGTAATTTTAGAGAACGCCACCAGCTCGGCACTATTTAACAGAGTGCCTGCAGGTAAAATTATAATAAAAACCTGAATTAAAGTCATATTTTACGACGTCTAAAAGAAAAAACTAACTTTTTAGTGTTTCACTTTCAACAGTCATTCAATATTCATGACACTGACAGTGACAGTGACAGTAGCTACAAAAACAAGCATTGACTTCCTACGTCGTATTTGTTTCATAACAAAAATTAAATTTTCTGGTAGTTAAATTTAAGTTATCCTTACTTATAGAACTATACTTACGGATTATTTTGATACCATCGATGTAATTCTACGCTCACGAATTCTGGAGATTTTAGAGGTTTTTTAACGACTAAATGATTACCGTTCTTCAATGCCGTCGAGTTTGCTTGGTCCCTGCATCAATGGGCTCCACACAACTCATCCAAAAGGGATTCTGGGTACCGGGAATCAGCCTAAGAAATAGGGGTCAATTCAGGGTCGATTAGACTAACTCTCCGTCGCCCTCTACGTCGCTATCTTGCAGGCTATATTTGTACAGCTTTTGTACGGTAATTTTGAAGACTTGGGGATGTACCTAGGGTCGATGCGGAGAGTTCATATGAAATAGCGTTCTTCCGTTTGCACAGCGCATTAATTCCCTTTCTTGTATTTACGTAATGAAAACTGCATACCCAGGACCCTAATTGTACATAATTTGTCGTATTGGATGGTTTTAAATGTCAAATATGTTAGAACATTGTATAGTTTGGTAATAGACCATTTAAAATTGAGATCAGAAATCTTCGGAAAACAGGTCACGTGCGTTCTTCGGAATCTCACTAAAAGCAGCCTGGTGCCAACAATTTGGAACCAGGCTGTTGTTAACAGTTGATCGCATTCGTAAAATCGTAGTATTGGTTGTCCGCCTAGTAGTGATTTACTATGTTTGCACACACGCGTACACCCATGAGGAGTAAAACGTGGAACGAGACTAATTGAAAATATTCGGAACCAATCGTAAACTACCGCGAATTGACTTCCATCATTGCTGACGACTTCTCCATTTCGCTGTGATTAGGGCCGATTTTATATCATTAATATTTCATTTTGAGTAGCATTTATGGAGCTGAAAATGTATCTAGGATGCAATAACAGTACATAGCACATGTATAACCCAGGTAAGTGTATTCAAATGTTTTAGAAATAGGCAAACTAGAAACGAAAATCGCCAGCGTACGAACATATGCTTTCATTTCATAGCTCTCATACTGAGTCGTATCACGACGTATGAGAGCTATGAAACAGAGCTACAGTGACAGTACATCATGACTGACATTCATTCAATACAACAAGGCTACAACTGAACTTACAAGCCGGCCCTAGGGACCGTTCATTATTTATGGGGGAGGGGTGGGGGGTTGGGACAAATTCGAGACTCGTAGACGCATGTCAAAATTACCTAACCCCCGCTACAGCTGAAACTGACAATTACATGACCCCCCCTGTTAACCAGTAGGCTAAAGTAGCTTTTTACACCCCCCCCCCCCTCCCCCTCCCCGAAAAAAATAAACTTGTCACATACTAATACTTAAACTTAAGTCTTAATTAAAGGGGGCTCTCTATACCTTTGGAATTTTGTTCACGGATTCTCACGGTCGCGGTTGTTGAATTTGGCGTACTCACTCCCGATAACTAGAGTGAAACTCAGCATGGAGTGTCAGTGTGTCTGGGTGGGGTGCTGGGAAATATGTCTTTTATAAAATTGTTTTTGACCCGATACATTTAATTTTATTCGAGACACAGCTGTAGAACATTATTATTGGTAATATTTTGAACAAAGAAGCTTTTTATAACGAGCAAGTTTGCAATAAAGTGTGATTTTGTTTACTTCACCCATCACCGTAAAGCAATCTTTCACTCCAGGGAGTACCTTGGAACAGCCGTAATTGCCCGTAATTGACCAATCAGGTGCCAGTATTCCATTCTGTGACATCATTGCGACCGTGAGAATACGGTTGCAAATTCTGTATGCCCTATCTGAACGGCCAATAATTTGATGATGTCCCCTTTTTTCATTGTGTGAAATTAGTAAAAGGCGAGCCTGAAGTTTTGTCATATTTATACATTGTGGGTGGTTTTGTGAGTCTTTATAACCCTAACAAGTTATAACATTCTGGGCAGAGGGGGGCAGTCCCGACCTTCACCCCCTCCCTAGTCAGCTCAATCCGCACCCCATTTTGTCCCCCCAAACAATAAAAAATATGTTGACTTTTATTGTAAGAATTAGGCCTACTTGAAATTAAAATTAGCTTGTCTGAAATGTGATGTACATGTATAAGTATAATTCAGAACAAGCTAATTTAAAACGTAAAAGCCAAAATTCACTTCACATGCATTTTGCCAGATTTTTGTTTGCCCCCCCCCCTCAAATTTAGATGCTGGTGCAGCCACTGACAACACCGCCATAGCCATCAGTACCACACACACCCACTATTCTATTCATTAAATCTTGACAAGCCTAGTATACCGCTATTGGTATGATATTTATTTATTTTATTACATTACATTAATTTGTTCTTGGTTCGACAAGGACACATACTGACAGAACAATTTGACACTATTTGTTCATGTTTTAATTGAAATTATAATGTAAAAGGTTTCATACATGTATGTATGTGTTGTTCATTTTCCCTCAACAGTAAACTTGTACCAATCCAATATCAACTCATTTGACAAGATGCCTGGAAGCTACTATTTTGTGATTGTTGGCCATTACGACAACCCAATTTTTGAGTTGGATTTCAATGCGCAAAATAAAGGTGCTGAAAACAAGGTGGGTATGGATGGTTTTGTGTTTTTATCCTAAATATTTAGTTTATTCCTTTTTCATAACCATCAGCTCCATAGCAAAGAGCTTTTAGTGTTAGCTAAAGATAGGGAAAATGCGCAAAAGCGCATTTTATCAATTCCATACCAAAAAATCAACATATTGCATAACTGTGGAAGTGTTTATTCTACACTTAGTTTAGTTCGAAATAGTTTTGAATGAAAAATAATGGTTTTGACAATGAAAAGAGAAACATATCAACATGGAAACGCGCAACTTAGCCATGCTTTTGGGTTTATTTTTAACGCGTGGCATATTTATTGTGAAAAAATCCACTTTTCCAAAATCAGACAGCACTTTAAGTGCTTTTAAAAAGCGCAAAATTCCTGTCTCTAGTGTTAGCCTTCTTCTGGCCCTATTATTTCAAGCTTAGCTGATGCGTCATGAAAAATGGCACATTCACTAACTAACAAGGCTAGAAAAATAGAAACATTTGCTGGAAATATTATGAAAAGTTCCCTCCCATTCAAAAAAAAATTAGCTTCAGTTCTGAATTTTTCTCTCTATTTCTTATTTAATTTATTTATTAAAAAGAAGAAGAAAAAATGTCCCTAGGTGTCAATCCCAAATTCCCCACCCTTCACTTACTTTACTGTAAAGCTTCAAATGTTCGCGGCATTAAAATGTCAGGAATCACAGACTTTGGCCTTTTTCGCGGCATGAACATTTCATTAAGGTGTTGAGTAGTCAATACAGGCCTTTAAAAAGCAAGTCAGCCACACTCGCGACATTTGCGAAATGTTGATGCAAGCGAACATTTCATGATTTACTGTATTATTTTTAATTTAAATCCACCACAAAATGATTCAGACCATGACTATAAGTATAATGCTAAAACCGTATTTAATGTTTTATGTGATACAGAAAGATGACCATAGACATTTGAACCAATTTATAGCTCATGCGGCATTGGATTTAGTAGATGAACACATGTGGACAACAAATAACATGTGAGTATACAATCTGGGATGCACAAATTGCAGGCCATGGGAGCACCATAGTCAGGGTTGTAGCCAGAGCATTTTGAGTGTCGGGCTCAATATTTCGCTATTTGGTTACATAATTCTCGCGGCTCAGAGGCCGGGATGTTTTTAGGCTTTTTTAATGTGCACTTTGAGGGTTCCTGCCACATCATTTCTTGTTTTATGAGGCAGTTTATTGATTTTTAGAGTGCCGGGCGGCCAGCCTAATTCCGGGCCCAGCGCCGGGCGGGCTAGCCCAGTGCCGAGCGGGCCCGCCCGGCGTAGCTACAACTCTGACCATAGTTACAAGGAATTATTATCTCAACTATCTCATTCCCCATTCAATGTGATTTTGTGATCCAAGAAAGTTGTGTGCTTCTGAGAAAGAAATCTTTTATAATGCCTTTGTATACAATACAGGGTGTCCCAGAATGATCTATACCGCGGTAATACGATTTTTCTTTTATATGAACTTTATTACTTTATTGATATTGTCCAAACAGTTTTCATATATGAGAAGAAAGGTTCATTTTGTCTAATCCAATTTTCACTTACTTTTTATTGTGGACGTTTCGGCAAAACACTGTTGCCTTTATCAACACATGATAGGTAGTGAGTGATTAACTACTGCTTTCGATGCTAGTTGGTTGCTAAGCGACAACTCTGAAGTTTCTAGATGTTTTTTCTCCAGATAGCAATAGTTCATCAAAAACATGTGAGAGATGATACTGCCCCTCGTCACGATTCATGGTGGTGGGCCCCTTCTTTCTTATTTCTACTGCCTCCTTGACCTATCTCTTGTATCTATCCTGCTCTGTGTGATTGTTTTATTCTTTGCGGCAACCTGACAGGGTTGCATTCAACAATATTAACACTTTCCACGCTGCTATTGGTTTTACCATACAAAATGAGATTTTCAGAAATCTTTAACAACTTTAAAGGTCTATATCAAGGATTACTAAAACAATACTAGTCATGTTTGTACTTATTTCAATGCATTTCTCATGGTGATTCCAAATAGGGTTAATGCAATTCAATAATTGTGACATTTTTGATTTTTTGAAACATTTTGTGACATTTTGGAATGTCGTCTGCATACACTTGCCGTGTGGAAAGTGTTAATTAGAGTCATTGCTAAATTACATTGCAAGGACCATTTGACACTAAACTGTAGGTATGATTGATCATTTGATTGTATTTTGTATGTGGTAATTACTTATATCAATAACAACAAATCACTTGTAAGAAGACTAATATATTTTCTCCATTTCTGGGTTTTGTTTTCGATGCAGGTATCTCAAAGTTGTCGACAAATTCAACGAGTGGTTTGTTTCTGCGTTTGTGACAGCTGGACATATCCTTTTATTGAGGCAAATTTGCCTTCCATGTGTGACTTGAGTTTATAATCATGTTACGTAACCTGGGAGAGGGGAATTCAACTTAAAAAAAGGGCGTAGGAACTTATTTGTAAAGTATACTAGTAGTTGTTTCAGTCATCAAAGTGTAAGTTTGCTTTTTACCAATAACAAATAATTTTGCAATTGTAGAATTTCATTTCATTTGAGGATTTGTGATGTTCAGGGTTGTTACGTGTTAGGATATGTAACTGGAATCTTTTCAAGTGCAGGGTCAGAAATTTGAGGGGATTCCAAGAATCCATTCTCGCAAAGATTCCCGCCGGTAAAGTTGCGAGAATCCAAGTTGATTCTCGTAGATAATCTATCTAACACACTATTTGGATGGAGGAGAATCCATAGATTCTTGCAAAATCCTTTACAAGAATCTAAATGGATTCTCGCAACATTTGATGAACTTCTGATCCTGAAGTGTAGTGTAGACTTGAAATCAAGACCTTATGATCCCATCCCCCACCTCTGTCTATTTACCGCGTTAGTGTTGTTGCATACCATCACGATTCACAGAGTGAGAGTCATCTTGAACCAAGGCTATGCAAGTGTAGTAGAACTACTCCAAGAATCCTATTTGGTAGAATGATTTCTTATCTTTGTAATACCATGGCAACTGTCAAAGGGTTGCGCACCTATAAACGATTGAATACGCACCTAGAAATGATTGAATATTTAATTGAAATCCATGTTAAATGTACCATGCAAACAGAGGGCCTTCAGACACCTGATTCCTTTCCTCTTTGAAATCATTCTGTAGATTAGGGCCTCAGTTCAGAGAGAAGCACCACATAAAGTCACTGTGCAAATTGTGTAGTCCTGTAATAGTTTTGGTCAAGCACAATAGACAACGTTTCAAAATGATGTTTCAGGAAATGTTATTCTGGGGGGGGGGGGGGTATTTGTATTAGAATAAGATTCAATGGACCTATCTATTGCATCTACAGTGATAAAATACAAAGTTATGATTTATCAACCTAAATAGTACCCATGTTGAAAGCACTTGCCTAATTGGTGACCGGCATGCCAGTCAGTGTGAAAAAAGCGAGGGCACTGTTTGTAGGTCCATACTGATGAATCTAATGTGATAACCCCTAATTAAATTTAAGTTTATACTTTACTGAAAGTGATCATTGTTGATAAATGTGGCAAAAATGCAATCGGAGGGTGAAAGGTGTCTCGAAATAGGGCCTTTTTATGTGTTTCAATGGGGAAATTATTTGGTGTGGGGCTCCCTTCATTTATCTTACCGTTAATTAACATTAATTGCTAACTCTACTTACATTCTCCTTGACCACCTAGTCACGTATCCGTTTTATAATGCTGCATGACGTCACAAATGAGGACGGCATCAAGAACTTTTTCTCTGAGTTATATGAAGTATTTATCAAGGTAAGTAGCTACGGGTGAAGGCATGGTAATACAACTGAGTGCATGGATGGAGTCCGGGCTGCTTGTAATGTAATGTGACATCACACGTTTGGTCACACCCAGTGGGGTAGCCAGCTTTTTTAAACAGGGGGGGAGGCAAGACATAGTTGTACCGACAAAAGGCATGATGTACCAACAAATCGATGTGGTTGTCTTCAAAACCGGCAAAAACAATTGCATTGTCAAAATCACGAATGTACCGACAAGGTAATTTTAGGGGAGGTAATGGCCCTCTGCCCCCTCCTGGCTACGCCACTGGTCACACCAACTAAAGTTCTATTACTGATAGATTTATGCATTGGTATAGAGCTATGTAGGTCTTAATCTTAATGGCACAGAGCCCTAACTAGGTGTTGGCAGCGCACCATTCCCTAGTCTCCTGGCACACTCAGACGGGCTATCATATGCGGATGAAAATTGTAAGATTTCACAAGCTGACTCATTGGCTCGCTTACATTGAGCGGAAACGACTCGAGATTCCCTAATGTCTACAAACATATTCTAGGTTGATATGTCAGGGCGCAATCTTTTGTCTTTTGTTGAAGAACTGGGGAGGATCTCTTGTGCAATATAGTATGGTATATTTTATGGTTCAATGTGTTAACTGAGATTTGGGATTCCCTAATGTCTACAAACATACTCTAGGTTGATTGTTAGGAGGCCATTTTTTGTCGAAAATAGTGTCATGCGTGTTTCAAGATGGTGGCACGGTAAGCACAGAAGAGAAAATCCCTCCCATCCTTTAAATTGCTAACTTTATTTCACCCTTTTTGTATTATTTTTCAGCATTCAATGAATCCATTCTACGAGCCCAGTACATTGATCAAATCGCAAGCCTTTGAGAAGAGAGCCCAGTACCTCAGCAAAAAATTCCTATCTACATGAAAGCAGTTATGGATTGCAAAATTGAACATGAACTTGGGAGGATCTCTTGTGCAATATAATAGTATGGTATATTTTATGGACCAATGTGTTAACTGAGAGAAGAGAGGAGAGTGCTGAGAGCTTCATTGGGTAAAATGATTATACAAGATACTGCAGTCTAGAAGTCTAGCCTGACCCAGGAGTAGCACAAGGGATTCATTATGAGGTTTCTTTGAACCTTGAACCTAGTGAAATTAGAGAAATGAACCCAAGGAGAACCTACCTTAGTGTTAGACCTGGTCTAACTGGTGAATGCAGTATCCACTCTAGACTAAGTCCAAATCTTGCATAAATCTTTATGTTACACTTCATACTGTTGTGGACTTGTTTAAAGTCTAGCATCATTTCCATGAATGTATGTTGAATCAAGGAGTTGTCATAAATATAATAACTCCTTGGTTGGATTCAGCAGTTGCCCCAAAGCATAGACGGTAAATCTATTTACAGTCTATGCCCAAAGATACGAGGGGAATAATATTTTAAGATTGTCATTTTTCCCTTTTGCAATATACATTAGAATTGTGGGAGTAACACTTGTCATGCTTGTCATATGACTGGTTTATAAACTGTCATTGCTCCTTGTGATCAGAGGAAGGGAGTAGGGGGGGGGGGGTGATGTCAGTGTATTGCATCGTAATATATCGTGTGCATATTATAACAGTCCAGGTACAAAAATGCTGCATCTATGACTTGTAACATGTCTGTGTATGCACTGATTCCAAACTTAAGGGAAGTGTCAACCCTATTATTTTGATGATCAACTTTTGCTTCTAAGTTTGAGAATATTGAATAAAAGTACATAAAAGTATACATTTATAGAAAGGAAATTTGATAAGGAATCCGATGGTGATATCAATGTGATACCAAATAAACTAAATTTTGAGAAATGAACCAAAAAGCGATTGTTTTACCCCAAATTTTTCAGACAGCATAACTATAAAATAAAAAATGGTAATTTGTTCTAATATACATTTTTGTAAACAAGACAATTTTGTCTAGGAGGCATTTTTTTTCTTTTTCCGAAATAAGGCTTAGTTTTGGAAATATTGCTAAAAACATCGGGAAAGTGTAAAAGTCGTGTTTTTTTGCATACATTTCGCTAGAAATGGATTCATATCTCGAGTTTAAAATCCATAATCGAAAAAATAAAAATTTGCCTCCTAGCGCTGAAAGTCCTCTACACAATGTTAATAAAAGCTTACCTGATAGTTTGATATTTTTTTAGTTATCTTGTCTGAAAATTCGTAAAATTCCTTCAAATTTGAACTTCTAGAAAACATCGATTTAGTAAAAATATTGACATTTTCCACCATTTAAAGCTAAATGTTCTTGGAATACAAGGGCGTGTGACCTAAAAGGTGAGTATACTATTATGAACAATCAAAATAAACTTATCAGATTCAATTTATATTGTCACAATGTGAAGAAATTGGAAGAAAACTGAAATTTAAATGATCGTAAGATAGGCCTTTGTTTACATTTTTTAGACATTGTTTTGCGCTCTTTTGTTTTTCGCGTCTACGTCGCAGATATAAAGCGGCGCGTCTAGTATTACGCGCGGGAAGTTTCAGCGCGCGACGCAATGATCGAACAGCTGTCGCAGCATTTAATTCCCGCCAAATAACCATGCGCCTTTTCCTGACTCAAACTTACCAAAACAACAATTTAAAATCACCCAAAAGAACGGGAAATAATCGCTTCCGATTAGTAATTTATGATGGTAATGATAGAATACATATAAAAGTATAAAATAATAGAGAAATGTGAAATTCAATTTTTGAAACAAGTGCCGGGTTGACACTGCCCTTAAAGGTCCATATGCACAAAAGAGTAAGTTAGACCTGGTCTAAGTGAAATTTATTCATGCCTCAAAAGTTGTTTTCCTCTGCATTTTCATAAGATATTTTGTGCTATCTTTGAACTTTGCATCCGAATCTTTACAATTTGTTAGCTAATTTGAGAAATAAATGTAATGAAAGTTTGCATTTCACAAAAACCAAAATCCACTTCGACCAGGTCTAACTCTTTTGTGCATACAGACCATAGTGTTGTGAGTGCTTGCCATGTCAGACCCACTCCACAGTGATTCACAGAAGGTAATCTGCAAAACTGGATCATCTTTTGCGACATCCGTCAAGTGCTCCACCCAAATCACAGTAGCATTGTCAATTGTTTACTTTATCTTTTTAAGTAACCGATCTACAGTGCAGACAGAAACCGGTCCTACCTTCATGCAGTGGCGTGCGCGAGGGGGGGGGGGGCCTAGGCCCCCCCCCAGTTTGGTCTACAGTCGGGGGAACCTACTGCCAGTCGGGGGAAACTACTGCCAGTTGGGGGATGGACCGTCGCTAGATTTGTTTGTGTGTGTGGAGGGGGTGTAATCCAAATAGACAAATAGTTGGCAAAATTATACATGTAGGCGACAAATTTATGCATCAGGTTGGTATAAAAAGGAAATGTTATGGAAAAAAATAATGAAAACGCTCATAATTGTCCATTAGGCCTAGTAGTTGTTTACTTGGATGTCTTTTTGACTGTGATATTGTGACTGTGCGATTTTTTTTACTGTGCGATTTTTTTTTGACAGTGCGACATTTTTTGAACCTACCCCCCCCCCCCCCCCCCCCCCACTTACGTGAAAATCACGACACGAGGTGACTGAGAAAAAAATTGGGGCTACCTTTGAGAAGAATCTGAGTCGGGGGAATTTCATTTTTTAAAGTGGGCCCCCCCCCAGTCACAATATCCTGCGCACGCCACTGCCTTCATGTAAGATAGCCACAGTTAGTCTAGGTAAAGACGTCATTGAGGGGTTACATGGAATAAAGCTTATAATCCCTGAAGTTTTCAAGCTAAACTAATTGCGTGAAAGCTTACATGAAGAATGAATCCAGAAATCTTTTGGCCATATACTCTAAGCAATTGATCAGTTAACCTTGACCTGTATCATTAGGAGAGTTGTGTTTGTACGAGGGGAGGGGGTATCAACAAGTTTTTGAAATCACCCAGAAGTGAAGGAGCCAGAAACTTCTTTTCGATATGTGACCTTTCAGACATCTTTAAAAAACTACTGTGCAAAGTCACACATCTCTTCCACTATTTATTACCTGTCCACAGAGAACAGACCGCCATTGTAGAGCTCCTCAGATTGACCGACATTGGTTGATCCTTAGATTGCCTCAGATTGCATTATTCCCAAAACAGCAATAAATAGTTTAATGGACCCACGTCACATGAGGTTGAGCTCGCGTAAAGTACGCGAGCTCAACCTCACCCCAAAACGGTGCAATGGTCATCCGTTTTGCGCACTACGTCATCTCGACCTCACGGCTCTGATTGGTTGGTGCTCAAACGTGAGACCTGAAAAACTTGTGAGCTTGTGAGTTTTTTCACGCACCATCACGCCCCACTGCGTCGGTGATTACAACGCAGCGGCGGGACCACTGCGTTGGTGGATACGTTGCAGCGTGACGATCGTTAAAAAGGCTTCAGTTTAAATTTGACCAATCAGGTGCTTTGGTGTTGTTGGTTGGCAGTATTTTGTGTTGATCGAAGTGCGCCCACGTATGTCAAACTATGGCCAGGAGATTATGTGCCGTAGATCCATTACAGTGTTGTCAGAAAGGATCAAAGGTCATGTAGGGGTCATTAGAGGTCAATCTGTGTACACCCTATGGTACTCACAAGATTATTGTCACCAAGCTTGTTTGTAATGACCTTTGACTTGTTCTTCTAGCAATGTCTTGACATTATCGCATGAATCTGGATCTCGAATTTGTGAAGATATTTCAAATAATCAGCTTTAATGACTAATTAGAATGTCATGCTTGTAGTAGTCAACTTGTACCTTTTATTATAACCATTTTTGAAGATACTGTAACTGTGAGAAAATGCCCTTAGGCGACATAAGCAAAAATGTTAAATGCAAAGAATAAAAGCAAGATATGTGACGCGATCAAGAGGAATGAGTCGGATGTCGACCCTGGTCGAAAATGAGTTTTTAATACAGTTTTAAAGAAGACACCTAGAGCTTTCAGAAACTGAAAACCCCATGTCGATACAACGTTTTGTTCCAAAGTTATGTCAAATTGTATACATGAATTTCCATCAAAACTTATGTAAGCCGCCATTTTAAAATTGGCCATATCTCAATTTGGGATTCCCCGACATCCGACTCATTCCTCTTGATCGCGTCACATATACCAATATCATTGGTGTGGGGATACAAGCAATAACAAGGGATAAAGATAAAACAGTCAAAGTACTATAAGGCAAGCAATGGGAATTGCTGTGCACTATATACAAATAACAATAAAACATGTATGCACTGGGACAAGCAATAAAAATTGATGATGTGCTATAAAACAACAAAATGAACGTAACAAATAAGACCGACGTTTCAAGTGGATAGACAAGTTCACCACTGATTATATCAAAATATTACTTATTAGTAAGTGATGTTGCTTACTAGACCTCCTAAGTCACTACTTTATTCTTATCCCTCGTTATTGCTTGTATCCCCACACCAAGTTGGTTTATCTTCTTTTATTATTTGCCCTTATAATTGTAATCAATATTGATTTGCAACTGTATCAATCTTGAAGTCTTTGGAATATATAGGGCTCAAGCCCAGAGTGTTATTCCCTTAATTTTGAATTATATCATTTTGTACAATGTAAATAATAAAATGAAATCAAATTAACTACAAATTTATGCTTGATTGTTTGATTGACTTGAATTAAGGATTTATTTGAGGAAGTAAGGCTTTCAAAAGAATGTTTTCTCTTGCCAAACAGTCTCAAATTTTGATACTCCCACAAATTTAAATTTTCGTTGGAAGCAAATATGTGTGACTATTTTGAACCTGTTATAACATAAGTTATAACAAAATAATCGTGTTAATATTAATGCAAGTAATTGATTGGTAAAACATTTGGGAATAAAATAGTGTTGCCAAAATACGAGAAATATGGTGTGGAATGCAACCATATGACTGTGTTTCCACCACATTCATTGTGATTGTGGTGTTTGCTATGATCATTATTTCAAACCCTATTTTATTTTATTTTATTTTGCATATATTCAATTCACAGCTGAGGTAGATGCATTGCTGCACAGAAAAACCATATACCTAGGGTTCACAATTTGAAGCAATTTTGTTATTAGAATGTTAGGTACTGTTTTTCTCTATATATTTCCTACTATAACATTAAAAAACATCTGTGCAAGGACACAAATCAAAAAATTCTGCATACAATGGACATATTTGTTGACGGGTATACTTCAACGCTCTTTATTCAGCACATGTTAACTATCAATAGATTGCCTCAATTACAAAGCTGAATCAAATGTCACAAAATGTGTAATGTACTGATGATGTAAATAGACGTTATTCATGTTTAACACAGATTTCCCAAAATCATTATCAATGCCATATGAATTATTATTGGCCCATATATATTCAGTTTAAATAGTACATTAGTTAATATTTAATAAGATCAAAGAGGACACAGAATTGGTATCCCTTGACTTTTAGGGATAGCCTACCGCTCTCAACCATTCAGCTTTTACATTTAACCCCATTTCAGTGAAACAAATGTGTACTTTGACAAAGCCCACAAGTGTTTTGACACCAAATTCCTTAGGGGGCCCAGTCTATTTTAATTATAATACTGTAAGCATACTTGGTCTGGTTTTTTAAAGATCAGGCACGTTTTTACAAAACCCATCAAAATGATCAAGGGATTAAAAAACAACCATTTCCAAGATTATTAAGGTCAAGATCCTGTCAAACTTGTGAAGGGGTATTTGTCCTGTTTCATGAGGCCGGTGCCCTCTCAACGACTCAGTGTTTATTTTACATTATCGATAATTAAAATCAACTTAAAACTGTGTTTAAAAGGGTAAATAATGCGCATGCCCATATGTATTTCATTTAGAAGAAAACACACATACAAATTGATACAATTCTTATACTTTTTGGTTTCAGGAGAAATACTTTTGTGTAGTGGTGTCAGAAAATTCTAGGACATGAATGCTTATACACTATCATATTTTAAGTGCCTACCCCCCCCCCCCCCCCCCCCCCCGGACAAAATCCTTGCCAATACTATTGTATTTCCAATTTACAGTGTGGCATTGTCCTTTGGTTCTTCGTAATAACAAGGCAATCTGTATACCAATCCATTCACTTCATAGCTGGAGAAAAAGAAGATATATATATATACAATTATTTACATTTGCATAATATACAGCGAATTTAGATATGACAAATGATTTTGAAATAAGATGCATGCATGATAGTGGCTGTATGGACAGATTAACAATGGCGTATCCAGGGGGGGGGGCAGCAGGCCACGCCCCCTCCAATTAACAAAAGTGTAAAAAACAAAAGGAGGAAGAGGAGAAGGAGGTAGGGGAGGAGGAGGAAGGGTAGGGGCATATGCGGCGCAAATGGTGGGGGGGGGGGGGGGGGGGGTTACGGGTTCACGTCTCCATAATTTTAATGCAGAGGACGATTAAAATATTATGTTGAGGACTGGACCTTTTTAGTGTTAAAATTTCCAATTTTTGAACGCTTAGCACGTATTAGTTTCAATGTTTCATTATTCAAGCGTAACAAGATGGCTTCAGGAACGTTTTCTGGACCATTTTAGTTCAAAAACTGAAATTTGTTGCGTCCCATCAATCTTCGGCCCACAGTGGGCCCTTATGGGATCCTTATATATTTTGTCCACTTTGGCCCGTAAATACGGGCCAAAGTGGACAAAATATTTTATTTTCACTCTAAAACCATGATTTTGAAGTAATTAAGAATCGTATCGCCCTGTAACTTGGAATGTATAATCAGAAATGTAAATCTGCAAGAAAATCTACTTTAAATTTTTGTTTCGATGTTGAGGGCGTTCCCTGGAAAGATCACATAATACCTTTAAATTAAAATGCCAGTAAAGTATAATAATGAACACGTGGCATATTCTGCAACAGGGAATGACAGGGATCGATAATACAAATATATGGCCATGTGTTTGAACTCGCCATAAGTTCGCGTTGCATTTCCAGATTTGTACATTTTACACCATCACCATAAAAAGTATATTATTTTCTGAACGAAAATCTCACAAGGAATCCAACTATTGTAATTTAGATAGGACCTAATGCTAACATATTATAATTAACAATGTTTAAAAAATATAGAAATATTCATATTTTGATCAAGGCTCAATAATATTTTTATACCTATCCCAATCATAATTTACTGTGCATATTTGGGTTCCTCATGAAATTACCCATCGGAACATTATGGTTGTCAAGGGCAGGCATGCAAAAAGTGCGGGAGCGGGGAGCACCGCTCCTAGGAAGAGACAGTTTAAATTGAGGAAATAATGCCTTTTGAGGAGAAAAATAAATGGGGGAAAAGGAGGAAAGCAAGATAAAAAGAGGGGAAAAGAGGAGAGAAAAAGGAAAGAGGAAAAATGAAAAGAGGAGGAAGAAATAACTTTTGGCACCCTTAAGGACACCAATGGTTTTCTTTAAACGTGAACTCGCAATATGATTAATATATGATTTATATTAATTTCATGTTTGTCCTCCTCGTATATTTGACAAATCAACATGAAGTGAACACCTGCACCGGCACGGTTTATGCTAAAACAAAATAACTATACGTTTTCAATCATTATTAGAAAATGAAATGTTACTAAAAGGTGGTACGATAGTAAGGGCATTATAGTATAGTGGAATTAACAAACTCCGATGTGGATTTCAAAAAACTGAAAACTGTGAAAAATACAAACATGAGACGTGACATTGAATATTATTAATGGTCGTTTTAATAGAAGTCAAGGGTAAACATTAATAAAGGCAATATTTATGACAAGCTAAATTTTCAACCGGACCTCTAAGCGTCCCAATCCAGTCCATGGTAAGGTCAGATATCAATGACCAGTGTTCTAGTTCTATACTCAAGCCACTCATAATCGATGTGAAAAGATACTCACCCTGAATGTAACTCGACTTAGAAGGAAAGACTGATGACCATCAAAATTGAGATACTGACAATATACTATTCATGATACAAAGTTGAATTTCAATCAAAACTAAAAGGAAACGTGGGGTCACGTATGAGAGTTTTACGCTATTGATTGAAAATAAAGTTTTGAGGAGTGTGTGTGTGTTTGGAAACTATATGATCATTGAAATGATTGGATAATGAGTTTTGTTTTAATTAAAAAGACAGCATGTTATAACATTCACTTTTTACTGCAGAAAAACATTATTAATGTTTTCATGTCTAAAGTAAAATGTATTTGATAACTTTAGGCGTTTTGTTTAATTAAAATGCCAGTAAATTATTATAATGAACATGTGGCATATTCTGCAACAGGGAATGACAGGGATCGATAATACAAATATATGGCCATGTATTTGAACTCGCCATCCTTCGCACATTTTACACCATCACCATAAAAAGTATATATTTTCTGAACGAAAATCTCACAAGGAATCCAACTATTGGGATTTAGATAGGACCTAATGCTAACATATTATAATTAACAATGTTTAAACAAGGTCTTCTAAAAAACTGGGTGGACAAGTGTTTTTAGTGTCAAAAGGATGAGAAGACTTGGAATGGATCTGTTGAATTTTGTGGAAGTCGGCAAGAGGATCACTAGTGTGTTGTTTCTGGAAGGAAATCACCGAGACGTTATGTGAGCGATATGTGGTGAAGTTTATGGAGAAAAAAATTTAATTTAAATTCCAATGAATGTTTATTAATTACGAGAAAAACGTAATTTATGACAAATTCAAAAATGCAACAAAATAACTTGGATTTCCCGGGGCGCCAGAATAATTATTATATAGTCAATCGTTTCTTTTGTAAAAATAAATCACGAACATCACAACACAATAGCCGAATCAAAAAAAGAAAATCGTGATAATTTATATTCATTAAACAAAAAAATAAAAAATATTAATAGATAAAAAAAAGAGTCTCGTTAATAAACAAACTAATGATATTGTAAGTAATTAATATAATGGAACATCAAAAAGTACCAATGTATTATACAAAAAAAGATGTGGCTCCAAGCAGAATTGACCTCAGGTCCCTACCGCTACACCACACATTGTCATTACTTTCTGGGGAGTTACAACGGATATACATCATTGTGACTCTCTGGTTTATCCACTCAATAAACTAAATCGAAAATTAAAATGGGATATTTATTATTTATTAAAGGCTACATTGTCAATTAAAGCACCATTTTATTTACGGTAATAGACATATTTAATATAAAATATCATTAAAATATTAATTTCGCACTGAATAACTGAATTTGGCGGTATTTTCGCATTTTATTACAACCAATTTTGGTCTCTATGGTGTCCAAGTTAACTTGTCCACCAAAAATATAGAATTATTCATAGTTTGATTAAAGCTCAATAATATTTGTATAGGCCTACCTATCCCAATCATAATTTACTGTGCATATTTGGGTTCCTCATGAAATTACCCATCGGAACATAATGGTTGTCAAGAGTAACGTTGTAGAGATATACTATATCGGGAAGTGAATGCTTCCAAAAATGTGTACTCCATTTTCCAAACCAATCTGTCAACTTTATTGTTTATAGTCTGTTAAAGAGATATCTGACATTTAAAATGGTTATAATTGACCGATAGGTATAATTTGTTGCCTCTTACAATAGGCCAATAGAAAAGCACTTCGGCGACATTTTGCTGTTTTTCATCCGTTTCCGTAACACTAAATCGAGGTTTGGTTCTCACTGCATATATGTCCGGAAAAGTACAACCAGTACTCATATCAATTTACATTGGATTTGTAGCTGAGGTTCTAAGCTAAGAAAAAAAAGAAAATTGTCCCTTGAGAGTGTCAATGAAGCCGTTCTTATGGAATGGACCTGAAATCCACCATGATTGTGACAGTGTGCCGAGGAAAGCCTTATTTTAGACAAACATTTTGGTGTGAAAAGCTGGCAGGCCTACTTTGTCATGCACGTCTCACAGGGTAAATCCTCATATATATTTTCGTAATAAGCTTTTGATAAAAATCCAAAACGAAACGACACATATAACGTTTCCAATGATGTGCTTCAGACGCTATTTTTAGTTACGGTTTGATTGAGGAAATATTGAACCTTAGAATCATGCTCCGGGGAAAGAAATCCCTTTTTGCACCACTGCTCGAACCACCCGACATATTCTTGCTTCAGAATGCAGAATCTTTGCCTTAAAAATGCCTAAAAACCCAGGAGCTTCCAAGGGCTTTAAGGCGGGCCCTGGACCCCACCCGCTTGGTGTGGATGTTGTTTAAGTTAGAACTATGAATGTGCACACTTTGCGTTTGGATTTTACTCCTGTTACCTATATGATAGTAATACCTATATGCAGGAATAATTGTTTTTTAGTAATAGGCATGTGAGAAAATACCAACATTACTGCTTCAGAATGCTGAATCTTTAATGCCGAAAACCTTACCCATGGGAATCCCGTAATGCGGGCCCATGGGCCCACCGGCTGGTCGCACCACTCGCTCCGCTCACTAGGGATACAAAGTGTCCCCCCCCTCCCATCAAAACAGTCCTGGATACGCCAGGTTGCAGATAAGGCGAGGTGTTCATACCGGATGACAACATCGGGATTCAATGCTGTAAGCATGCGTGACCAAAGATTTTCAGACCCCCCCAAACGCGTATTGCCTGTGAAGCTAATTAAAGTTCACCATAAAATGAGGGTTTTGTGTTTGTTTCCTCCCCCTAAACGAGTGTATCGTCAGGATTTTTTTAAAAAGTGCAATTTTTCTTGAGAATAGGTTCCTCTATTCAAGCTTATTATCCATTCCAAATATCACCCTGATACGAGGTTTCGTTTTTGAGTTATGTTTGTTCCCATTGCTAGTTTGCGTGTTTTATAGTTTTGAGATATCGTGCAAAACGTATGAAAAATATTAAAAGTTGACATTTTTTGACATTTTGGATAAAAATAGTTGTTCAATTATGGAAGAGCATGAATTTAGACACATTTTGAGCCATTTACGGTGAAAATAGCAATTTTATTAGCATTTTTATTGATTTTTAAAGATAAATGGCTTAAAAATAGCCGGGTGAGAAAAATAAAGAAGTACATAAGAAATTACGTTGACTTTGAAATTTTGATGATTTATGATGTGCAATTAATTATTTTAATATTTTGATAAATAAGTTTGATCAAATGTTACAATTATTTGATCAAAAAATAATTAAAACTAAAAATGCTTAAAATCGCTTAATTATAGACCAAAGAGTGCCAAAAAACGTTACCTCCAAAATCGTGATAATCATATTTTTGGTAAACAAAATTTGTGGCACTTTTTGGTCTATAATTTAAAAAAAAATAAGATAATAAAAAAAACCCCGCCTCCTAGGGAATTTTATTAGGATTATAATAAAACTAGTATGACAACATTTGACAAAATATATTTTGAGTTATCATGCACGATCCTAAAATGGGTCAAAAACATGTTTTTTATAATTTTTTCCAAGATGGTCAATTTCATGTTCATGGTTGGATTCATTGAACCTTTTCCTTCAAGAAAATGTATACTTTTATATTGATTAAATGAATAATGAAGAAGTTACGGCAGTTTTACGGAGGCTGTACCTGAGAGTCCACCCCCTCAATCAAACATTGTTGAGTAAAATATTCAATATTGTGTTCGGTTTTAAAATGCAGTAGCTTTACCAAAATAGTCATATCTGGTAAATGGTAGTATCATGAAATGTCATGATTCTTTTTGCTGAAGATATATTTTTATTAACACATATATGTACTATACACAGCTGTGAGTTCATTCTACAGTTTGAAGTTAGACGATATTTTTATCTTTTTGTTTTGATATTTTTTTAAACAAACCACATTATTTATTTCAAACAGCTGCGCTTTCATTCTACATTTTGAAATTATCCGAAATTGTTATCGTTTTGTTTTGATATTTTTTTAAACACACCAAATTATTTGTTTGAACAGCTGCGCTTTCATTCTACATTTTGAAGTTATACGACATTTTTATTTTTTTATTTTGGTTTGAAAATAGTGGTGTGCTATTATATAAAAATAGCATACTATTCTTTATTGAACACATTGCTTAAAAGCTCTTAAGGTAGATGTTCTGATTTCTGGCCTGATTTTTAACTTGATGTTTTATATATTTTACATGAAAGGTCATCCTTAAAATTGTCTTATTCCAAAGTTTGAGTTGCAAAACTCCAATGGTTCTAATTTTAGAAGCACAAAGTCACACGATTTTTGCCCATTGAGTAGTAGTAGTAGTACTAGTAATTATACCCAAAAATGCACAGAAAAACGAGGTATTATCCCCAATATCGTCAGTCAAATTGACGAGCTTCTCGAATTGCCGGTTTTGAAAAAATCTCCTCGAATTTTGGTGCGTGTGCGCGATCTCCTCGTTTTGACTGTAGTGCGAACGCACGCGTTTAGTTGACACGGGTTTAAGCTAAAACCGCGTTTACGAGAATACGGCCCTATGGACCATGGACGGTCTAGGGCTAGGCATTGCAATTTGGAAACACGGTAAGGCAACTTTCGTTAAGTTAATTAAGTTAATCCAAATAAACCCAAAAATACGGACAACTACAAATTGTGGCGGACAATCAGAATTTCCTGCTTGGTTGTCCGCTGGACAAGCAGGTTTTTGTCTTTCGAACACTGCGCGACAGGTCCGATCCGACCACTCCGCCGTTTTGTTGTTGGGCAAAGTGTAGTCACTGTATAATAATTGAGTACCAATAGAAGTGATAGCTAAATGGCACAAGCTGAGTACCTGCGATAGAGAAAAAGAGGTAGTTGTGGCTGTACCGTACTAATTGTCTGTCTCACTATATTGCGATGTTTTGTTCATGAGATATATATGTCAAAGCAAAAGGTGATGGCAGGATACTTAGTGTGTGATGGGGTCGGTTGGTAGTGGGGTGATGGTTTGGATTGGGTGGGAGTGGTGGTAAAACCCCTCAAACGACAACAACAAACCTAAAACTGAGAAACAATTAAGCTTTAACAAAGCCGTTGAGAAATCTCTACTCTTTAATTTGAAATATTACACGCTAGGAATAGTTGATTATTGAGGAAGTACAATCCCAAATACGATTTTCATTTTCGCATTTTGCTTTTCTACACGCGGACTCAATTCGGGCAAATTATTGATTACTGGTAGTGGAGTCCTAATTCGCCGGTCGATGCTCAGGTTGTTGATAACTAATTGTCAGCCGATTGCATTACGGTTACGGTTGATCAATACGGCGCACACGTTTTACCTCTCATACTAAAAAGAACAATGTGACAATGAAAATAAGACTTTACCTTTCATTTTGGATTGTAACTTCCTCAATAATCAACCATTCCAATTCCCAGAGTGCAATATCTCAAATTAAAGAGGAGAAATTTCACAGCAACTTTATAATTTAATATGTGTATGTGGAAGTTTTTTTTATAGAGTTATCAGCACATTACCTGGTCAGTTACTTATTTTGTTGAATGTATCATAGATAACCGTTGCGTATTCCCCTCGAGTATCCTGGCGCGAATGCAGCCGAGTGAGAAATTTGAGAACGGGGTATCGTATAACGCAGTGGCGTAGCCAAGGGGGGGCAAGGGGGGGCAGCTGCCCCCCCTGTGGGGTTCTCTGCCCCCCCTGTTGCCCCCCCTGTGGGAAATGTCAGTTGAAATAATTTGGGACTAACCTATTCACAACACAAGGAAATTCAATCCTCAATTTGGTTGTTGCCCCCCCACCAAAACTCCCGGCCCCCCTTTGCCCCCCCACTGAGAAAAACCTGGCTACGCCACTGGTATAACGCAACCAAGTTCAGACAAGCGCGGTTATTTTTCAAGTGGAATAATAACGGTAAGGAATGTCTAGAAACACATTTGATTGACCGATTCATGATCCCGTTAATGATAATAATATTGTGAGTTTTAGTCGGGTATATACGGGGGGGGGGGGGGGGGGGGGGGGTAAGGGGTTACGGTGCACCCCCAGGACCCCCCCCAAAACCAATTCTTTTGGGCTTTCATGGTCCTAAAACATAATCAGGATGTTACCAAACATCATTTTGGTATGTTAAGGGGTTATTCGAGATGGCGCCTTCAAAATGGCAACCAAAACTAGTCAAATTTTATGAAAAGACTTATAGCTGTGATCACAAGTGGGTACAGTAGGCCTAAAGTGGAATTGATGGACGAAAGATATGCGCGCGTTGCGCACGAAAATTTACACTTATGTTGCCATGATTGAGGTACATTTTTTGATGTAAACGAGCATATGCGCGCGTAGCAAATTGCTATCTTTGTACATATTTGACCGTCATAATTCCATGATTCCCCTTGTCAAATGGACCGACAGTGCCAATCTCAACCGACAGACTCACCCTCACCCCTACGCCACTGTTTTAAATTAATTAAAAATCAATCATGTCTGTGCCACGTATATAAGCTTCATTTTACAATAGGAAAGATATTAATACAATGAGAAGTTTACGAGCAATAATACTAGTAAGTGTTTCATCAAGTAAATTGGAAACAAACTCTTCAAAAAATCGTCACAACAACACTATACTTACGATCACAAACGTCGTTACTTGTCGCAGTTAGCACAAGTCAGTTGACATTTATCCTCCACAAGAAATGTTCCATCCGAAAACTGAACTTGATTACCACACCCTACCCAATCCTTCAAGTCATCGCAAGCGTCATCAATGTCAGTGCATTCTGTCTGTTCTGTAGCTGAAAACGTGATTTAGATCAACATAATTAGATGGGTATAGCTAGGTGGTAATTGGATTTTTGGACGGGTGGGTGTGGGTGGGTGGGTCACATTTTTATGTATGGGGTGTACTATTGTTGGGTAGGTTGGGGTGGGGGGCTTATTGTTGGGTGGGTGGGTGGATAGGTCGGTTGGTGGGTGGATTGTTATGTTGGATGGTTGTGTGAATTGGGTGGGTGGGTGTATTATGGGATATGTGGGTGGGTGGATTGTTGGCTATGTGGGTGGGTGTATTGAGGGGATGGATGGAGGAAGATACATTAGATAGACAGAGACAGACATACTGACAGACACGATCAATAGATGGATGGATGGATGGATGGATGGATGGATGGATGGAGGATGGATGGATGGAGGGAGGGAGGGAGGGAGGGATGGATGGATGGATGGATGGATGGAGGGATGGGATGGGATGGGATGGGATGGGATGGGATGGGATGGGATGGGATGGGATGGGATGGGATGGGATGGGATGGGATGGGATGGGATGGAATCTTTACATTTTTACCACGGCGTTATAGCGCAATATTATACTTACATGCGGTATCAGTTGTCAAACAACTCCACACCAACAGTACGCCAACTAAAATCAGTATCTTCATCATGAGAGGTTCAAATCGAAAAAACAGTCGGCAGCTCAAATCATCAACCAATTGTTATATTGGTGTTGAAGTAGTTCTCATTTGGTTTGAGCATGGAATGACTTGATGGTAGTTTTATATACAAGAATAATTGTTAAAACACGTGATCAACAATCTTTTTTGCTAAGCTTCCACAGACGCATGATGGCGGTATATAGCACTTCCTAGGGATGATTATGATCGTTACGATTTAACTAAAATAGGTGAAATGGCCGTCACGTATGTTTCGGTAACGGATGTTTCATTTGAACGTCAATGTGACTCTGTACATGATATACGGTCTCTGATGAAATAAAATTTTGGTTGGATAAAGGTACCATGTACTTACGTTTAGTTTATTCCTTGTATACATTCCATTGCTTAATTCTGATAATACTGATAACGTAGGTTACTTTTCTTAACTATATACTGTCACAATACGGTCACAAAAACGATACTAGATGTATTGCTCTCTCTAAAGCTTTCCCCCAAATTATATTTCCATTCATATAGGCTTAAGTTAGTTATTTTATAAAAGAAAGAAACATTACTTTTAAAAAAAACCATCAGGAAAGGGAAAGGATATTTGTTTAATGGTAACGTATGTTTCATGGAACTTTGCGACAATTTTCAATTAAAAAATAATTAACTTCTGCATATTTTTAATGCATTTTTTCCTTTTTCTTTTAAAGCATGCAACTGTGTTTGTATTCTAGTACTACTTTTATGCACTACATACAGGACTTGTTTTTTTCCCAACAATATCACAAAATATGTTTAAATAGTGATTTGCGACATATGGTTTTGCCCGGTTTAACGTATTTACGAAATCGTAACTTCCAAAATAATAATACCAAAGTCCTAAAACTTAAAGTATATTATATGTTGAAAATGTCTAATGCATGTAATTTATAATAACTTTCCAAATTGTATATTTATTTATTGAATGCATGCGACACGTATTTTGCGTAATTTGCCGTTTTTAGTGGTTTTGAGCCTCACGGCCTTAGTACACTGATTTCGAACGGCGAAGCCGTGAGGACCTGGATAATCCACTGTACGTTTTCTGACTCATATAGGGAGCCTCCATGCAAAGAAAAGTTTCCAAACGAAAAAAATACTCTTCGTATAATTAATTGTAATACTGTTCTAACATTTATAAATAAATGACATTAGTGTAGTAGAGGACACCTGAGCTGTTGTTTTACCCCGTAATTTCCCTCAATATACTCAAAACCCTGCCCTCTTTCCAAAATTTAAACCTTGTTTTATAGAGGGTTGGGGAGCTATTTAAGCTTGTTAAAATTGTTGTGATACATTAGAATGATGATAAAGTTACTTTTAATCCCTACAGCTCAGGTGTCCTCTCCTACACTAATTAGTGTAGTAGAGGACACCTGATCTGAACTATATAGGGATTAAATCAATAAATATCAACAAATATAAACATTCTAAAGTACTTTTTCACATAAATAACCTTCAAACATTCCAAATCTGTTTTTCGTTGGAAGAAAAAAGTCCTAATTGTTCACAAAAATAACAAGGGAAAACTGTCGAAAATCACTCTTTTTCCCGATCACCTTCGATCCCAATCGCACATATAATTCTGATCGGACATTAAATTCTCCCATCATGAACAGCCAATAGGAACAGTTCAACAATACTGCGTCAACTTTTCAACCAATCAGAGATCGCGTAAAAAGATTCTTGCAACGAATTGTAAACTTCATCCAATCATGTGAGTTTTATATTTGTAATCACATTTTAGTGTTCAAAATGAACTTTTACTACATAAAAATGGTTGTTTTTCATGGAACATTTTAAAGCTTGTTGTTTTACCCCGTAATTTCCCTAAATACTCAAAACCCTGCCCTCTTTCCAAAATTTAAATCTTGTTTTATAGAGGGTTGGGGAGCTATTTAAGCTTGTTAAAATTGTTTTGATACATTAGAATGATGATAAAGTTACTTTTAATCCCTACAGCTCAGGTGTCCTCTCCTACACTAATGCCAATAGTTTCCTATTATTAAAAAAAATCTGGTAAATATATATTCACAATTTAATTAGTTCAACGCTTCTATAGTACTTAAAATAGTATTACCGCGAATATTTCATTAAGGTGCGGGATTGTAAGTTACAATACCGCACGGGATTGTTATGCGTCGTTCTTTAAAAAACTACCACACTCAATGCATCATGTGTCAGGTGAATACACAAAAGTTACAATACCGCACCTAACTCGAATATTTGTGCACAAGTTTATCAGCAACCAATATTGGGAGCTGATAGCATGCGTTAGTGTCCATCAATTTGTATGACATCTAAGGGTCCCAGACAACATACATATTGGCACAATATTGGCCCAACATCGGCAATATTGGCATTGGCATTATCTTGTTGACCAATATTGGGCCAATATTGGGTTCCCATTGGCAATATTAGCATTGGCACTCTCTTGGTCACCAATATTGAACCAATATTGGTTTTACATTGGCACTTTTCAATTGGCATCATGTTGGCAACCAATATTGGGCCAATATTGTTTTTACATTGGCGCTCTTCAATTGGCTTCATGTTGGCAACCAATATTGGACCAATATTGGTGACCAAGTGAGTGCCAATGGCATTGGCACGGTTGGCACTCTCTTGGTCACCAATATTAGACCAATATTGGTTTTACATTGGCGCTCTTCAATTGGCATCATGTTGGCAACCAATATTGGTCCAATAATGGGCACAACTATACACATTATGACGTGGTGTAAAAAATGCGGCCGCTGTTCAGAGTTATCGCTTCCCGGCCTTTTGGCTAGGATCTTGTGCCTTGTCCTGTCCCTTAAAATTTGTTCCCTTGTCCTATAGGCTTGCCCTTGTCCTAAGTTGGTCCTGGCCACGGGTTGGCCCGGGGTCCGCTCACTCCTCCTTGGGGGAAATAAAACAATAAAAGATAGAATTATTCCTACCTAACATTTCTCTAAGATCGCCCAATATTGGCCCAATATTGGCCCAAGCTTGGCCCACATTGTCGTGTGCCAATATTGAGCCAAGCTTGGGCCCATGAGCAAATAATATTGCGCCAATATTGTAAGCCAATATTGGGCCAATAAAACATAAATATTGGGCCAATATTGGGTCAATATTGTAATGTTGTCAGGGGTGCCGCCCAAACACCAACTGTTATAATTGCTACGTTGGTTTACGACGTGCGCGGAATAGTAGGCCTATATGGTTGGGCCCATGTATTAAAATGTAAAAATGATCTGGGTGGTAAATGGGGACCGCCCCGTCCTTTTGCTTGGCCAGGTTTGGTGTATTTATAAGGTCGCTGCGGGGATCGACCCGCCCTTCGCGTCTGCCGACATCAGCGACCGATATCAGTTCTATCTTAAAGCCTAGTATACCATAACTTAGGCTAATATTAATAAGCTTACTTTTTTTTTGGGGGGCCAAGCCACCCTATTAGCATGTGATTGCAAAAATGTGCACATTTAGGTCTTTCTAGACATAAGTGGAGGCTGCCATGTTTGTAGTCTTTGTAAATTACATGTACCTATGCAGTTTATTTTAACAGTACCCGCAGTCTGTACTGGAGTCAAAGCTATATTTGTTTATAGTTGATGATTCAATCAGAGAGATGTTATTACATCCCAACAGAGAGACATAGCTTATCTTGTTTGACTAAGGAGAAATCTCAACTTGTTGTCTAATATGTGGTGAGTTGTGGATGTGTCATATATACCTAGACTGTTCTTCAGAAGGTACACCCCCCTTCCATGCACACAAATAAACTTTATTGGTTTCCTGTACTATTTTTAGACTGCGGTGTTTTGATTTGTTTTTTTGGTTTGAATTATGGAAAATACATACGAGGGTCGTTCAATAAATAATGAAAGTGATCATGGTATGGGATGCATGAGTGATTCTATTGAGGGATAATATGATCAATACATAGTATAAACCTTTGCCTTTCAAACAATATCCTTTTAGATTGTTAGATACCTTTGGTTATGTAACGTCATTAACATAAACACAATAGGTTTCAGACACTGACTGAAATCTGTCAATTATTTGGCTGGATATGTAATATTTTGAATATGGGTTGATTGATACATTTGCGTATATCTCTGCAATGCAAGCATAAAATCAGATAACACTTGGCACATAATTAGAACACACTCTTAGCTCTGTTTGACACTCCTTTTTAGATCTAAAAGTCCTTAATACAAACGAGAAGGGACCATCTCAATTACGCTTTTATTTAGCAAAATCCGCAATATTATACCGTAGAAAACAACAAAGGATAAAGAACAATGGAGGGATTATAATTTAGTAAATTGTTGTGGGATGTAAAGCAATAATAGTGAGGATTTCAAGAGGAGCTGTTCATAAAATGTCCTCAAACCATTGAAATTATGTGACGATTACTTTAACAATGCATATCTAGTAGCTCTAAAGATAACAGTAATAAGAGAGGTTGTGGCAGCCATCTTTGATTGACACATTCATGCATATCTTCATTTTGACTATCACAATATTTGTACACATTGATTTAAGTATTTTTCATTATTTTTGATTAGAATTTGAAGGCACGGTAAGCTTTTATCTGGAAAATTTCATGATTTTAGCCATTTTTGGCCCAGTTCAAAATGATCTGCCGTCTGCGCATGCGTATATTTTCTGCAGGTTTCGTGCGAATAAGTTCAGATAATTAGTTAACTATCATATGGAATCTCCCAAACTGGTTAATTGCTTGGATTTTTCCAAAATGGTTTGACTTTCCGCAATATTAGTGATTCACTGACTGGGCACTTTTCAATGAAAATTCGCTATTTGAAATACTGATATTTGTATACTTTTTATTCGATTGCCTCTCCTTACTTTTTCCTCTTATACTACATATATCAAATTACACAGGGATTAAAGTTATTGTCTTTTTTTATCATACTTACGCGAAAAATATTGGGATTTACCTGCTTCTGGTGTTATGTTATGCAATCTTCTTACCACATGTTTTACACAATCAATTCAAATTTCCCGCCAAATAACTGATTTAGTAGTGTCCCAAGTGTACTTACATTGAGACAATGCTATGACGTCATAGTTTACACTTAGAAATCCAAAACTGTATTGTTTGAAAGACAAAGGTTCATACTTTGTATTGATCACACTATCCTTCAATAGAATCACTCATGCATCCCATACCACGATCACTTTCATAACTTACTGAATGACCCTCGTACACCATTTCCCTGGTATTTTGGTATGAAACAGATGTTTGGTTACAAACCATGCTTTTTTCTCTTGGATCGCCCCGATCATTTTTATTTTAGTCTATTTTTTACTAATTATATTTTTGATTTTATGCATGATACGTTTATCAAAATTAAGGCAAGCAATGGGAATTACAAATATCGATAAAACATGGATATGCATTGGGACAAGCAATAAAAAATGCTTTGCAATAAAACAACCAAATTAATGTAACAAATAAGACCAACGTTTCAATTCAAGGAGATCGACAAGTTCACCACTAATTATAGCACAATGTTAGTAAGTGATGTAGCTTTCTAGACATCCAAAGTCACTACTTTATTATTATCCCTTGTTATTGCTTGTATCCACATCCCCACACCAAATTGGTATATCTTGCTTTTATTTTTTGCCCTTAATTGTAATGAATATTGATTTGCAACTGTATCAATTTTGAAGTCTTTGGAATATATAGGGCTCAAGCCCAGAGTGTTATTACCTTAACTTAGAATTTGTCTCATAATGTTTATCATTTTGTACAATGTAAATAATAAAAGTGAAATCAAATTAACTACAAAATATGCTTATTTGTTTGATTGACTTGATGTAAGAACTTAAGAAGGTATTTTTTCATTGAGTA
The DNA here is from genome assembly GCA_035610835.1 of Ophiura sarsii. Taxonomy (NCBI): domain Eukaryota; kingdom Metazoa; phylum Echinodermata; class Ophiuroidea; order Amphilepidida; family Ophiuridae; genus Ophiura; species Ophiura sarsii. Next base: position 53,477,851 of record CM069450.1, on the reverse strand, counting down.
AAGCTATCAAAAGAATGTTGTCTCTTGTCAAACAGACTCAAATATTGAATTCTCCCACACATTTTAATTTTCAGGGGAAGCAAATATTTGGGCCTATTTTGAACCTGATATAACATAATTAATAAACAATAATTATGTTAATATTAACTCAAGTAATTGATTGGTAAAACATTTGGGAATAAAATGGTGTTGCCAAATTATGAGAAATATGGTGTGGAATGCAACCATATGACTGCGCTTCCACCACAATAATTGTGATTGTGGTGGTGTGCTAAGATCATTTTATACTCTAGGGTTCACAATTCGAAGCAATGTTGTTATTAGAATATTAGGTACAGTTGTTTCTATATATATTTTCTATTATGACATTAAAAGAAATGTATAACATCTGTGCAAGGACACAAATCAAAATACTCTACATAAAATGACACCAATCGTTCACTAGTATACTTCAATGCTCTTTATTAAGCACAGTCATGTCAATGATTAATACAATGTAGATTGCCTCAATTACAAAGAAGCAGAAGCCATTCAAAGGGAACAGTTTGCTGCATAGAATGTCACCGAAAAGAGAGAAAAGGAACACAAAATGACATGGGATACATGCACTCAGTCGATGACAGATTGTTGGTTTTATCTTGGAAGTCTTTTCCTGTAACCGTGTATTGACGATTTTTCAGCTGTCTGTGCTCCTTAGAGAACTTTCATAGTCCTTTTCCTATTCGTGTTACTTTATGAACAACACTCTCTGACTGGCCTACCGATAGAGGGCTCACTTATGTTATCGCCCCCATCAGAATGATCTCGCCCTCCCTGTGGCAGTTCTCGGATGTGAGAGGTTTTTGGCATGGCGAAGTATCAGAGGGTGTTGTTCGATAGTATGACAGTGAAATGAAACACGGTAGACTAGTGCTCCTTTTGTCTTCCTTGCAGTGACGTTCAATTCAGCAAGCTGTTGCTGTTCCATAATAAATGGTGTGTAATGTTCTCATGATGTAAATCGACATTTATTCAAGTTTAACACAGATTTCCCAAAATCACTATCAATGCCATATGAATTATTTTTGGCCCATATTAAGTTAGTACATTACTTACCCCCCCCCCCCCCACGGGTCTTTATAGATCAGGCACGCTTCTTACATAATCGATAAAGAGGTTCAAATATATACAACCATTTCCAAGATTAAGGTCAAGATCCTGTCAAACTTGTGAAGGGATATTTGTCCGAGCGAATTAAGATAAGACAAATGATTTTGAAATAAGATGCATGCATGACAGTGGCTGTATGGACAGATAACATAGGCGTGCGCAGGATTTTATTACCCGGGGGGCTTAAAAGAACAAGAATGATTGGCGCGGAGCGCGCAAAAAAAATGCTATTGTAAAAATATAGGTTTAGAAAAACGTTCTTGAAGCCATCTTGTTAAGTTTGAATAATAAATAAACAGTGACAGGCTTTCAAGTAGACCCAGGTAAAAAAGTAGGAGAAAAGTAGGACCAAAAAAGTTTAAAAAGTAGGAGAAAAATAGGATATGAGAGGCTAAAACTAGGAGAAAAGTAGGACATAGTGCAAGCTTTACGAGTAGTTTTCGTCATTGCTAACCCGTGCTTCTCATCATATTCCAAAATGTATGTGTTAAAATAGATAGGTTGGAACCTTCTTTCAATCTAAAAAAAGATCAATGTTGTGTTATGTTCACTTTAGATTCTCAATGGTGGCTCTGAAAAGAGCCTTTGGAGTTTGAAGATATACTGCTATATTATAAAAAGAGACAGATATGGGAATGTTAATTATTTATGGTGGAGGGGAGGGCGGGAGCTGTGAAAAATGTTAAACTTGTATATAAAGACTACATCCCCCAACAACTGCAATTAAAATATACCCCATGCTAATCATGCAGAAGCCTTTTTCATAGACCCCCTTGTGCCGCTTGATATACTTAGGGCTGTCCCAACAAATTATAGATGAGACATGGGCGACTGTTTTGTGCCGACCTATTATCTGATAGCATGGCCCTTCCTTTTATCATGTCAAATTATGTAATGGTGAGCCGAGCTAGCTGGAAAATTTGGCATATTTAGACATTTTTATGTGAATTGTGACCCTTTTTACCCCTTTTACATGTCTCATAGCCTAAAAATGTGCTTGAAGGGCAGAAAAAATGGCATTACACTCCAAAATAGTCTCTGAAATCACCCCCAATTGCCACCATTTCAATAGTTAATTTACATCTAAGCTGCCTATTTCATTATTTAAAAATTACATGACACCTATTATGCCCCCCAAAAACACCATAATGAACGCTCCATAAATCGACACCTCTTTCAATCTTCTCATAAAGAAAGACAAATGTTTTCATTGGTGGCTCTGAAAAGAGCCTTTGGATCTTGATATAAACTACATTTTTATGTTTCAGAAATAAACATAACATAACATTGAGATTGAAAGAAGGTTACCTCCTATTTACCCATCTCTTATTTATAACATATCTGTTTTTAAAACATAAAAAATGAAGGTGATTTCAAGATCCAGCCACCATTAAGAATATAAAGTGAACATAACACAATAGTTATCTTTCTTTTGAGATTGAAAGAAGATTCACCTATTTTACCCTTCTCTTTTTTATATAATAAATCCGTGTTTGAAATATGAAAAATGAAGGTGATTTCAAAATCCAAAGGTTCTTTTCAGTTTTCAGCGCCACCATTGAAAACCTAAAGTGAACATAACACAACATTGATCTTTCTTTTGAGATTGAAAGAAGATTACCACTTATTTATCCATATCTTTTTTACATAATAAATCCGTTTTTGAAATATGAAAAATGAAGGTGATTTCGAGATCCAAAGGTTCTTTTCAGTTTTCAGCGCCACTATTGAAAACCTAGAGTGAACAAAACACAAAATTGATATTTGCTTTTGAGACTGAAAGAAGATTACCACTTATTTATCCATCTTTTTTAATAATATCCATTTTTGAAACACGAAAAATTAAGGTGATTTCAAGATACAAAATGTATCTTTCTTTTGAAATTGAAAGAAGGTTCCAACCTATTTGCCATTTCCTTTTTTTTGTATTTTATACTAGTCTTGCATAATTGATTTTTCTTCTGGAATTATGGTACAAAAAAAGTAGGAGAAAGCAGGAGAAAGTAGGAGAAAGTAGGAGAAAGAAGGAGATTCAGACAAAAAGTAGGATAAGTAGGGGCAAGGGTCAAAAAGTAGGAGAAAGTAGGAAAAGTAGGAGCGCTTGAAAGCCTGCAGTGAAACTAATACGCGCGTATCCAGGGGGGAGTCTGAGGGGGATGTGCCTCCCCTTATTGGATTTTTAAAAAAAATTCGAACCCATTTGGTGCGATTTGGTGTGTAATTTTGACCAATATTTTATTGAAAAGCCAACTTCATTTCAAATCGATATTAGCTTATTATCAATATCATTCAAACTAGTTTTTTTTCCCTTCAATTTTGCAAAAGCAAACAACATGGTGTACGGGTTTGAAATTGCGAATAAATTAAAAAGGATTTGCGCGCAGGGCGAAAATATTGGCTATTGTGAAAAGAAAGGTTTAACAAACCGTTCCTGAAGCCATGTTGTTAAGGTTGACTGATAATTAAACAGTGAAACTAGTTTGCGCAAAGCGCGCCAAAAAAGTCCATTTTAACACTAAAAAGGTCCAGAAAACGTTTCTGAAGCCATCTTGTTCCAATTGAATAACAAAGTAGTATAAAAATGATTGGCGCGGAGCGCGCAAAATAATGCTATTGTAAAAATAAAGGTTTAGAAAAGCGTTCTTGAAGCCATCTTGTTAAGCTTGAATAATAAATAAACAGTGAAACTAATACTAATACGTGCATAGCGCGCAAAAAAAGTCTATTTTAACACTAAAAAGGTTCAGAAAACATTTCTGAAGCCATCTTGTTCAAATTGAATAACAAAATATGTAACAAAAAATGGCTATTGTAAAAAGAAAGGTTAAAAAAACATTCCTGAAACCATCTTGTTAAGCTTGAATAATAAAACATCCCAACTAATTTGCGCGTAGCGCGCAAAAATTGGTTATTTTTACACTGAAATGGTCCTGAAAACGTCAGTAATAGTAGGCATGTGAGAAAATGCCAAAATTACTGCTTCAGAATGCTGAATCTTTGCCTTAATAATGCCGAAAACCCAGGAGCTTCCAGGGGCGAACCCCGTAATGCGGGCCCCTGGGCGGCTGGGCCCCACCCGCTGGTCGCACCACTCGCTCCGCTGACAGGGATACACAGTTTTCCCCCCACATCAAAACAGTCCTGGATACGCCCTGCAGAAAAGTCGAGGTGTCAAGGCGAGGATGATAACATCGGGATTCAATTATGCTGTCACTTGTAAGCATGCGTGACCAAAGATTTTCAGACACCCCAAAACGCATATTTCCTCTGAAGCCAAAGTTCACCATAAAATGAAGGTTTTGTGTTTGTTTTCTCCACCTAAACGAGTGTATCGTCAAGATTGTTTAAAAAGTGCAATTTTTCTTGAGAAAAAACCCCCTCAACGTGTTACGTGTTTACGCGTGTAACGCACCCCAGCTCAAAAACAATGCTTGATTGTGGTCAAAAATATACTTATTGGTCGACTGCCACCCCACGTATGCATGCTGTAAAGATGGCCGTTGTTATTAGGCCTTACGTCAGCTCGATGATCTCCATTAGTTGAATGATAGTTGACAGCCCCCACCAGTGGCGGCGTAGCTAGGATTTTATTCAGGGGGAGGGGGGGGGGGGGGGGGGGGGGGGGGGGCAAGATTAGAAATGTTCGTAAAAGGGTGCCCAAATATTTCTTTCAGTCAGCTCAGAAAACTTGAAAGGGGAAAAGGGGGGGGGGGGGGGGGTAAGGGCATGTTGTACACCAAACGCCCGCGGCGAAAAATGGTCCCTGTAAATTGTCGTAATGACCATGGTCGCCTCTTTTCGTGTTACACACGGATTTTGGCTTTCGCGACATGATTTAAACTTTACACAATTATATTTGCTTGTACTTATATATTTTCTGAAGGGAAATTGCATGAGAAAACCAAATATGCCATTGAAGTTATAGTCCGATATATTACGACCAAGGACTAAAATGGTATGATTCACAGTGTTCGGAAACATATCAGATTTTTATCATTTTTAATTTGAGATCCATACATTTTGTTATACCTACCCCTATCATTATTTACTTTACATATTTGAATTCCTCATAAAATTACTATCAGATGATATATATATAATTATCAAAGGTTACTACGTCGGTAAGGTAATTATACCGGCTAGTGAATATCTCCAATTTTTATTTTATATATTTTTCAGAAATATTTTTAAGGATGTACCCTTCCCTGATCTAAACTGCTTTTCTGAATTCCTCTAGTTACAAGCTTTCCAAAAATGTGTACTTTTGCTATCATAGGTTGAAAACATTTTCTGTTATAGTCATTTTTATAAATCTGGTAAATTCAGGCTGATTATTCATGTTGACTGTGTACCGAATAGGAAGAAAGCTGATGATCATAGTCTTATCCATAATTAATTAGTTGTTACAAATAGTTGACAAGTCTGTTGAACCACATACTTAAAGACTACTAAATATCCTTTAAAATGGGACCAGAATGGTGTTTGTAACATCAGAGGATGACTAGTTATTGTAAAAAGAACAAAACATGGGATTATCTCCATTGAGTTTGTACAGGCGGCACCCCTTCCGACGGCACCCCTGGTCCCCAAACTTCAAACAGCTGTATCTCCACTTCTGTTTTAGCTATACCGATGCCATTTTGCAAGCAGATAGCTAGTTATTAGTGCTTTAAAATGATACCAAATTTGAAGAGATAGCCTTTGTGGTTTTAAAAATATTAAAGGAATATGACAGCAATGAAACTAAAAAGTGTAACAGCACCATTGGGAGGCGCGTGACCAAATTTGGTCAGGCGAGCTATAGATCAGACACAGGAAGCCCTCTAGTGGCCAAAATTACGGCAACAATGCGAGTGTTTAGCATGTTTAGTGCTCTTTCGTCACATTAAAAAAATATCCTTCGAGAGACTATACCACCGTCGTAAATTTAAAAGTTATACATGGTTAGAAAGAGATTAAAATAATCTTTCTTGGGATAGGCCAGAGACTATAACTATAGGACAAGTATCTCGGAGGCAAAGTTCCCCGTTTACTATGCTTAAATTGACGGATGATGGTTTTAGAGGGGGCGCACTATCATGGTCGTAACAAACCAGACGACCTAAGACAAGGTGGATTTTACTATCGGCTCAAAACATGATTTGTGGCACAGAAATAGTACATCAATGGTCAAAAAAAGCTGATTGTGATTTAGAGTAAAACTTATTTGCTTTGATGATAGCAGAATTTAGTTCTTATATGACACGAAACATTCAGAATTGGTTATTTGAAATTATTTTCACGTGGAACCAAATACGAATTTCAAATTGTGGATGGTTTCGTCTGACAGTGACAGAGGAGGGGCGTGGCGTTATTTGCATTTTATGAATATTGTAATCAGATCAGTTGGGAAGGACGCTGGATCGCGACGATCACATCGTGTGAGGTCATGAATAGTCATGAATGAATACCGTATTCATTCACAACGAATGATTGACAGTTTACGCTTAACTTCCGGAGGATGAACTTATAGAGTACGCTATACTGTGAAACAAAATCTCAACAATGGGCTTATAGGGTGTTACATCACCCTTGATAGGCTTTAAGTCGCTAAGCGTTTATGCGTTCTCAAATGGCAGTACGTGGGGGGGGGGGGGGGGGGGGGGGGGCGGTCTGCACCAATTTTGGAAACAGATTTTCTCATATGTTACCGTGGGATTACCCCTTAGAGTCATATATCAAATTGAAGCTTAGGTAACAGCGTTTCAAAAATTGCGCGTTATTTTGATTTGGTTGCTATGGTAACCAGACAAGGCCTCTGATTGGCTAAACACGGGAACAAACGTAACTAGAAAACTAAATGGTGCATGTTCACCATACTTTGGTAGATGATGTATGGGAACAATGCGCACGAACCAATGAAGCCGGATTTTTAATTTTTTTTATACGGTTGCCATGGTAACCAGGAACCGACCAATCAGGTAATTTTACGTTACAATTCAAATTTGGAAAGATAAATTGAAAATCCGGCTTCATTGGTTCATTCCTCTATTCAAGCTTATTATCCATTCCAAATATCACCCTGATACGAGGTTTCGTTTTTGAGTTACGTTTGTTCCCATATTGCAAGTTTGTATGTTTTATAGTTTTGAGATATCGTGCAAACGTATGAAAAATATTAAAATTGGCTAGAAAAAAAAGTTGACATTTTGGATAAAAATAGTTGTACAATTATGGAAGAGCATGAATTTAGACACATTTTGAGCCATTTTGGATGAAAATAGCATTTTTATTGATTTTTAAAGATAAATGACTTAAAAATAGCCGGGTGAGAAAAATAAAGAAATACATAAGAAATTACGTTGACAACATTTTATAAACCGAACAACAAGATTTGTGATATTTGCTCTGATAAGATCTATTGAATCGCACTATTGAAAACGGTCCACACGCTAGTCCGAATCGAGTTTGACTATCACAAAATGCCAAAATTGTTGTTGTTGTTGCTAAATTTGTGTAATAATGACATTGTTTTGACATTATTTCTTATTTAATGTTTGAAAAATAATAACTAAATTATTTGATTTGTCTTTGTTAGTTAGTTATTGTGTACCATACAGGAATCCACTTGTTCTTTAATATCAAACATTATTGAGTAAAATATTCAATATTGTGTTCGGTTTCAAATGCAGTAACTTTACCAAAATACGGTAGTCATATCTGGTAAATGGTATCATGAATATATATATATTTTTTTATATTTTTGTTTTTATAAGTTTATTAACACATGTACTTTAAACAGCTGTGAGTTCATTCTACAGTTTGAAATTATACGATATTTGTATCTTTTTGTTTTAATATTGTTTGTAAACAAACCACATTATTTGTTTTAAACAGCTGCGCTTTCATTCTACATTTCGAAATTATCCGACATTTTTATCGTTTTGTTTTGATATTTTTTTTAAACACACCAAATTATTTCTTTGAACAGCTGCGCTTTCAGTCTACATTTTGAAGCTATACGACATTTGTATCTTTTGATATTGGTTTGAAAATAGTGCGCTATTATATAAAAATAGCATATCTTTGTTGAACACATTGCTTAAAGGTAGATGTTCTGATTTCTGGCCTGATTTTTAACTTGATGTTTTATATATTTTACATGAAAGGTCATCCTTAAAATTGTCTTATTCCAAAGTTTGAGTTGCAAAACTCCAATGGTTCTAATTTTAGAAGCACAAGGTCACAAGAATTTTGCCCATTGAGTAGTAGTAGTAATTATACCCCAAAATGCACAGAAAAACGAGATATTACCCCCAATATGGTCAGGAAAATTGATAAGCTTCTCGAATTGCCGGTTTTTGAAAAAATCTCCTCGAATGTTGGTGTGTGTGAGCGATCTCCTCCTCGTTTTGACTGTAGTGCGAACGTACGCGTTTGACACGGGTTTAAAACCGCATTTACGAGAATACGGCCCTATATGTCTTTATGGACGGTCTAGGCATTGCAATTTGGAAATACGGTAAGGCAACTTTCGTTAAGTTAATTAAGTTAATCCAAATAAACCCAAAAATACGGACAACTACAAAATGTGGAGGACAATCAGAATTTCCTGCTTGGTTGTCCGCTGCAACAAGCAGGTTTTTGTCCTTAATTCGAACACTGCATGATAAGTCCGACCACTCCGTCGTTTTGTTGTTGGGCAAAGTGTAGTCACTGTAATCAGTATGATTTAGTGATAGCTAAATGGCACAAGCTGCAGTACCTGCGATAGAGAAAAAGAGGTAGTTGTGGCTGTACCGTACTAATTGTCTGTCTCACTATATTGCGATGTTTTGAGATAGGTCAAAGCAAAAGGTGATGGCGGGATACTTAGTGTGTGATGGGGTCGGGTGGTAATGGGGTGATGGTTTGGATTGGTGGGAGTGGTGGTAAAACCCCTCAAACGACAACAACAAATAATAATAATAATAATAATAATAATAATAATAATAATAATAATAATAATAATAATAATAATAATAATAATAATAATTAGTATTTATATAGCGCCTTTCCAAAGTGATCAAAGCGCTGTAATTTCGCTGCTGGTGAATCATCAGAATCAGATCGCATCAACTAGGGTGCTGCCAATTTCTAGCGCAAACCTATCCGCACTTAGATTGTAACATCCACCATTTTTCAATGCAGCTCCCCAAATACCATTGGGTCAAGGAAGTTTTTGATAACCGAAACAACTAATCACAGATTTTGAAAGCAGGAGGAAACCGGAGATCCCGGAGAAAACCTGCGAGAGTGTGTATGGATCGTGATAAACCAAATGCACATAAAGCCCGACCGAGCACAGATTTCGAACCCGGGATTCACCGCTGCGCCAACACGCTCTCCCAACAAATCTAAAACTGAGAAACAATTAAGCTTTAAACAAAGCCGTTGAGAAATCTCTACTCTTTAATTTGAAATATTGCACGCTAGGAATGGTTGATTATTGAGGAAGTACAATCCCAAATACGATTTTCATTTTCGCATTTTGCTTTTCTACACGCGGACTCAATTCGGGCAAATTGATTACTGGTAGTGGAGTCCTAATTCACCGGTCGATGCTCAGGTTGTTGATAGCTAATTGTCAGCCGATTGCATTACGGTTACGGTTGATCAATACGGCGCACACGTTTTACCTCTCCTCTCCCCGTGTTGAAAAGAACAATGTGACAATGAAAATCAGAATTTACCTTTCATTTGGGATTGTAACTTCCTCAATAATCAACCATTTCAATTCCTAGAGTGCAATATCTCAAATTAAAGAGGAGAAATTTCACAACAACTTTATAATTTAATATGTGTATATTATGTGGAAGTTTTTTTATAGAGTTAGCACATTTATTACCTGGTCAGTTACTTATTGTGTTGAATGTATCATAGATAATCAAGACGGGGATGGATAAGTGGGTATTTTGTTTGAAGGTGAGTTTCGGACCAAGGTCGCTCAACACAAAAGGCCGATTAGCCTTTCGCCCTGTCATAAAATAACTTCTCAACATCCATAAATAATACGCCACTCTCGTTCCCAGATGCATTAAATCACTAGGAATCGCTCGGAATGTGATATTGTCCACCGCGCTCATCATTGGTTCGAGTTTACGTGTAATACAAAACTGGGTGAAATAAGTGTCTTCACAAAAAGCGTTACATCTATTGCATCGGTGAATGTGTGTATTAAATTAATATGTTTCAAATATTAGAAATATTTTAACTTTAGCGATTGTTTTTTATCAAACTAATTTTATGTATCCCGTTAGCTAGTATTATATACTGTAGTTGCCGCAATAGACTATCAATACTCAATCTGTTTACCGGGCTTTTCAAACATGCTAGTAATATGGGTGTGTTACCATGGCTATAAACAGTGATGTAAACTACCAGGTTGCGTGCAAAATTCAGGCGCGGATACAGGGGAGGGGCGGAGGGGGCGGGTGCCCCCCGTAAAATTTGTAAAGAGGGGAATAGAGAGAGAGAGGAAAAAGAGAAGGAAAGAAGGGGAACGTAGGGAAAGAGAAAGGGAAATGGGGAAGTGAAAGGAAAAAGGGGGAAAGAAGAAGAGGGGGACTAGAATTATAGAGAGGACAAGAGAAGAGAGAGAGAGAAGAAAGACAGCGTGCGCGAGAAATAATGAAAGTAAAGAATATTGGGATACAAACGTGGAAGACCTACAAGGGTTAAAAGGCTTCAAAGGAACAGGACACGCGATACGGCATATAATTCATGTTGCAACCAAATTGGTAAGACCTGGCTGCATTTTTTCTTTCTGCAACGGTAACGGGATGCCTCGCTTTGTGTTATTATTACGCTTTATTCCGTGTAGCGATCTGTCGTCTATGCATCCCGTTAAAATCACAATAGGATGTATAAACGGAAAATTTTAAAATTTGTCAATCTCGTCCCGATATTTAATAATTCCGTCCAAGTTTTTGGAGGCAGAATGGGGATGTTTCAATCCTCCCTGACGCCCCATCCCCTTTTACCGGTTTGTAAACAGGCAGGGGTGGCTTTGGGGGCTCAAGCCACCGGGTCCCCAGACCAAAACAAAAAAGAGAGAGAGAAAGAGAAAGAGAAAGGGAAAGGTAAGAGGGGAGGGAGGGGAGGGGGAGATGAGAGGGGAGGGTAGAGAGGGAGGGAGAGGGAGGAGGGAGGGAGAGGGAGGAGGAAGGGAGGAGGAAGGGAGGAGGAGGGGAGGGGGAGGGAGGGGAGGGGGATTTTATTGGTGTATCTCTCCGTCTCTGAACCGTATCAATATTGATAGCAAGGAGAGTTTTAGGTCATTCAGACAAGCTAAAACCCAACAGCTCGGCCCAAACCCCGCCAACGGCATTCCCCCACCTCCAGTGGCGTACCCAGAGGGATCTCCTGGTAGGCCACCCCCAGGAGTAAAATAAAAAAGGAAGACAATTAAGGAGGAAAAGGAGGAGAACTACTTGGTAGTTTGCCGTCTTCAGTAGATAGCACATTTTAAAGAAATAAGTCAAGGTTGGATCTGATTTTAAATGGTCAAAAATTAACTTGTGGTATCTTTATCAAAAAAAAATGCTGTATTTATGTCATTGTGAGTAATAAAATTGCAAGTGAAACAATAAACCAAAACACGATGTTCCCTTAAGCATGTTAAGATTCCACACTGATAAATAATTTGAGTCCTTACCGAGCTGAGTCGAATTTTCGCTTTATTTATAATACTGTGGCCTAATCACAGTAGACAGAAAAGGAAATTATTGCCCCCACCCCAGATGATTGAAATTGGAATCAAATCCTGATTTTAGGACTACTAACTAACACCAAAGAGCAAAACAAGAAAATATTGTAGTTCATATGGGATTTTAGTTGTATATCCTGTCATCACTTCTCAAATATGTTATGCATGAGGCCGCAACGCTAGTTTCAAATTTCATAGGCTTACTATAGGACCAGAAAAACAAATGAAACATTTTAGATAAATATTGAAAATGTTTAAAGATTTTTGAAATATTTTAAAAACGTTACAAATTACTCAATGAAAAACCTGAAAGAAAACCACTGAAACCTTTTAATTACCCACAGAGTATGCATGGTATGACACAAATGGCTTTCTTTAAACGTGAATGATCTCCACGCAATATTATGATTTATATTAATTTTATGTTTTCCTCCTCGTATATTTGAAAAAATCAACACGAAGCAAACATCTGTACTGGCACGGTTTATGGTACAAACAAAATAATTACGTTTTCAATCATTATTAGAAAATGAAATGATATTAAAAGCTGGTTCGGTAGTAAGGGCATTGATGTATAGTGTAAGCTACAATGTTAGAAAAAAGTGTTCGAACCCTTTGTAGGTTTAATGTAAAGTATTCCCCCTTCCCCCCTGATATCAATGTTGAATCCCACAATTTGCCCACCATCAGCACAGGGCTTCGCAACATTGATCGATGGGGAGGGGGGGGGGGGGGGGGGGGGGGATATGAGTAAGGGAATACTTCAGGCTACCAGAAACAAGTTTTGATTTTCACGTGACTCAAATAGCGTGCCTGTTATGATCCAATAATCATGGCAATTAGGGTCAGTGTTCGAACACCTTTTTTCTATGATTGTAGCTTGGAAAGATTTAAGAAGCTCCGATGTAGATTTCAAAATCTGAAAACTGTGAAAATACAAACCAAACATGAAACGTGACATTGAATATTATTAATGGTCCTTTAGAAGTCAAGGGTAAACATTAATAAAGGCAATATTTATGACAAGCTAAATGTTCAACCGAACCTCTAAGCGTCCCATTCCAGTCCATGGTAAGGTCAGATATCAATGGCCAGTGGCCTAGTTCTATACTCAGGCCACTCACAATCGATGTGAAAAGACATACTCACTCAGAATGTAACTCGACTATGAGCGTGTGTCTACTGGGGCACTGGAAAGTTTAAAACGCTGAGTTAACGTAAAGGTAATTACCGTTACCGCAGTTCTACTCGCGAACAGTTGCTGCTAAGTGTATAAGCGTCCTAATCGATGGGCTACGACATTTGACCTTGTTATACCAAAAATGCCGCCCCACCTGAAAAGACTGCCTTCGTAATTCCTTGTCTTTTAATATGGCATCTTAACCAAACAAGAAGAGTCTTAAAAAAGACAAACAGTGCTCAGAAGGTGTAAATTTGAAATAAGAGGAACAGTGGTGAAATGGGTTATCAGTCACACCCGGCCCGTATTCATATTAGGATAATTATGTGAGTATTGCTTCAATGGCCAATACCTAAAGAAAAATGATTCATTCTGCATTAGCAGGTTGTTAAGGGAACAACTTTCTTCCTACATTTTGGAAAATATTGTATCTGGCACCAGAAGTATTGATTTACAAGTGGGAACACGTGAATTTGAGTGGGTCCCCCACGTAAAAGGCTTTGTGGCTGCAATTCCTCGCCAGTTTGGCCGAGTCTATATATTATTTATTCATTTCAATTACTCGGCTGGTATCATTTGCTTGATCCTCGCGTTTATTTAATTAAGTTTCGCTCGTCATAGATTCTGCTAGAATCATGCTTATAGGCCGGGCTTATAGGCCACCATCAATTGTTATTATTTACTCATGTATTTCGGCTGCTAGAGGCTTTCAATAAAGACTTTGTATACATAATAGCTCGTTCGTCTGGTATCCATGTAAGCACAGTCCCTGTAGCCTAGTGGAGTAACCAATCGCCGCAATAGCGAGAGGGGCCGGGTTCGAGGCTGTGTATTTTTAAGGTCTTTGTTTATTTAATTCTCGCCAGTTTGTCCGAGTCTATATATTATTTAAACTAATAAATGTTAAAATGTACATTGTTTTAATATGATATGATTTAATGGTCGCTATGAGTATTATTATTTTACAAATGGTCTAACAGGTTCTCAAGAACACTTTAAAAAGTGTGTAAAAAGTGATAGCAAAGATGTGTTTAGAAAAGGTATGTTTAGCGTATTGACTGTTAGTGTTTAGACATTGAACACCAATGTTTAAAGTGATTTGACACATGACGTTGAGCCGCATAAATTTAGCCTCTGAACATGTTTACAAAGTGATAGCAAGATTTTGTTTTGAAAAGTGTTTACTCGCTAAACACAGTAGTGAAATGTAGCGTTGAACATAGCTTATGAGAGACACACTTTACAGTACAAATTTAGGAAAGACATGGTCTGCATACTTGACGGAATGTGGAATAACCCGTTGGTGCCAATTTTCGAGCTTTAAGACATCCTTTGAGATTCAGACATGCTTTAAAATATCCTGATTGGTATGGCGGAAAATTGCACATAAGTACTTATTTGGAGCAGTACGTGTAGTATTGAACGGAAGGAACACATGTAGTAGAATATTGTTCTAGTAGGAACACAAAGTTGTTGGTACTAGTATGACATTTATTTACAATATAGAATGTAGGTTGGATACAATGTAATACACTGAGAATTACTGTTATCTTGTTGACCCGTGTTTGTTATTTAGAATAATTACAAGGTGAGTCAAATTATTCAGGTCCCGATTTCACTGATTTTTTAAACCAGTTAAAATGCACAAATGAATATATTCAATGTGTTGCCTAGCAAGATATCATTAGCTATATAACCTTAATTTTATTTCTTTCAAATTGGTTATTCGAAACAGGAGATATGGGAATTTTTCAACTTGATCAACACGTTTCGTGGATATACTATTCAACAGAGAATAGTTATTTTATCTAGCTACATAAAGACAAGAAGTATTCTGCAAGTCCAACGGAGCTTCTGTTTAGAGTTTCCAAATGTTCAGAGGATTCCGTCAACATGATACATGCAGGATATTCATAAGAAAATGATTATGGAAGTGTTTTGGTCTATCTAACAAATGTTTTATTTATACCAACTCATTAGTAGTAGTGTGAAATCCACCAACTTGGAACACTTTGAATTTCGCGCTCTTTTTTCTGGTATTATGTTGTAGTTCTGGCATGGAATATGGTATTGTCTTGAAAACATCACCAAGTATGTAGAAGTATGCCTACTTTTATAAACAATGATGAAATTGAATAAGAAGTATGTTTCCTTTTTTCTTTTTACACGGGACCTGAGTATTTTGACTCCCCCTGTATACTCTAAACTTATAATAGTAACACCAACCGTCCTTGAAGAGGATTCCAATCTTTCCGTACAGGCTTAAGCATGGTGACAAATAATTAGACATAAAGTGCACCAGTTTCTTCTAAAACAATCAACCTTAGACTTATATTTACTAGAGAAAGTGTAGTTTTATTGGCCGTCCGAAAATTGTTAATGCATAAACCAGAAAAGTATAAAATCAATGTAGTGCCGCAATCCTAGTGGAAATGCCCTGGCCCTATTGAAACGCGACACTTTCTTGACAGAGAAGTGTCAAGAGGTGAACCACTATCTATACCAAATATAATGCTACATTTAGTTTTAGAATGATAACCTAAACAGTTTCTAGTGAATAAGTTAAAAACTTGACCTTATTCCATTTGAACAGTTTTAAAATACCTGTACAGATCAAGTGGAAATGGTTGAACCATGGTTGAACTGAACACAGTATCCATTTAACATGTTTTTTAAAACATGTTAAAATTATATTACATATATATTACATATTAAAATAGCTCAATGGGTCAAACTCACATCAGCAGTTGAAGTCTGTTTGTCAACATGACCAAATTACCAATTGGTTTAGACACGGTAATAGTAATATGATATAACAGCCCACCAAGAATTAGGACTAGGAGGATATTTAGAGCCATAGAGTAACAAAGGCTTATCTGCAATAAGTGCCACTTGTGAAATTGTGTTTTCACAAGGGCACAACTTAAAGTACCTCTAATATATAACAATTGGCAGCTATTATAGATACAGCCAATTCACATAACTGAGATGTAAGTGCAATGCAAAATGTCGTATCTGCTATTGCTGACATGTGTTACTTTTTGTTTGTATCAAGGGGTATGCTATTATTGACTACCACACATGATAACATCTGGCAGCTGTTGCAGATGGACCCTTGTTGCACTAAACCCCTTAAATGGACCAACACCAGTTATGTAAACTGCTGTGATTGGCTGACAGAGTGTATATGTTACTAAGGATGGTGGCATCGGGGAACCAACAGAAACAAAGCTTACTCAAAATTTGGCTGGCCTGATCTCACACTATTCTTTTTACAGAGTTCCAAATGCAGGCACTGATCCATCATGTGACCTTGTTAAGTTGATCTCTGAAACGAGCGTAATGAACATGTACCACTACAGGTTTGTTTCATTATGAACAAGTGGTTTCAAACAGTGCGCCAAGCGCCTGAAAAAACCCCCATAAACGAACATGAAATTCGTCGTAAACGCAGAGTTACAATGCGTAGAATCCAGCGTGTACGTGTATACCTCCGGAGTCCGGGTCACAAAGAACTTAGCGTTAGATTTAACGGGTGGCTGTGTCTACTGGGCAAGTTAATTACCGAACAAACCTGGTTTGTGCAGGTTTTAATTAGCGTTATCTGGCTGTTTCTAATGGGCAACTGAACGGTAATTACCGTTAAGTTACACAGTAGAAACACGCTCTTAGACATGTTAGAAGGAAAGACCGATGACCATTATAATCGAGATACTGACATTATACTATTCATGGTATACTTTAAAGTTTAAATTCAATCGAAATTAAAAGGAAACGTGGTGTCACGTAAGAGAGTTTTACGCTATTGATCATGGTGATTGAAAATAAAGTTTTGAGGAGTGTGTGTGTTTGGTATGATTGAAATGATTGGATGGGTTTTGTTTTAATTAAAAAGACATCATGTCATGACATCAACACGTGTCAGTTTTTACTGCAGAAAATATGTATTTGATAGCTTAATTTAGGCGTTTTGTTTAATTAAAATACCAGTAAATAATCATAATGAACACGTGGCATATTCTACTGTAGAAAAACATTATTAATATTTTCATGCCTAAAGTAAAATGTATTTGATAACTTTAGGCGTTTTATTTAATAAAAATGCCAGTAAATGATCATAATGAACATGTGGCATATTCTACTGCAGAAAAACATTATTAATATTTTCATGCCTAAAGTAAAATGTATTTGATAACTTTAGGTGTTTTGTTTAATAAAAATGCCAGTAAATAATTATAATGAACACGTGGCATATTCTGCAAAACATAATAAAACATAAATATTGGGCCAATATTGGGTCAATATTGTAATGTTGTCTGGGGTGCCGCCCAAACACCAACTGCTATAATTGCTACGTTGGTTTACGATGTGCGCGGAATAGTATATGGTTGGGCCCATGTATTAAAATGTAAAAATGATCTGGGTGGTAAATGGGGACCGCCCCGTCCTTTTGCTTGGCCAGATTTGGTGGATTTATCAGGTCGCGGGGATCGGCCCGCCCTTCGCGTCTGCCGACATCAGCGACCGATATCAGTTCTATCTTAAAGCCTAGTATACCATAACTTAGGCTAATATTAATAAGCTTACTTTTTGGGGGGCCAAGCCACCCTATTAGCATGTGATTGCAAAAATTTACACATTTAGGTCTTTCTAGACATAAGTGGAGGCTGCCATGTTTGTAGTCTTTGTAAATTACATGTACCTATGCAGTTTATTTTAACAGTACCCGCAGTCTGTGCTGGAGTCAAAGCTATATTTGTTTATAGTTGATGATTCAATCAGAGAGATGTTATTAATATCCCAACAGAGAGACATAGCTTATCTTGTTTGACTAAGGAGAAATCTCAACTTGTTGTCTAATATGTGGTGACTGGTGAGTTGTGGATGTGTCATAAAGGGTTCAACAAAAGAAAGTATACCACTTTGTTTATGTCATTTTGAGTAACATTCAATTTTATTTTTGACCAAACAGGCTACAATCGTAGAAAAAAGGTGTTCGAACACTGACCATTGTTTGCACCGTTTAATTACCATATAGTACGCATTTTTAGAGTCATGTGAAAATACCAATTTGCATCTGCTAGCCTGAAAGCCCCCCTTCAATATACCCCTCCCCTCCCCCCACCAATCAATGTTGCTAGGCCACGGGCTGATGTTTGGCAAGTTGGGCGACTCAACATTGATCAGGGGGAAAGGGGGATGACTTTACATTAGGCCTACTAAGTGTTCGAACACTTTTTTCTAACATTGTAGATAGGCATTTAGATGAATCTTTTAGGCATACTTTGATACCAAATTTCCCCCTAACAACAAAGATAAACCATGATTAGCACCATTTAAAGAAAAATATCCCATTTTCAAAAGTCGCATTTCCAATACGCAGCACGAGAAAAAAGGACCAATTGTTAACACACACAATGTCGTAAGACCCATTGCATTTGCATTGTGCGATCGATAGCCCCGTCAATCCTTGCTAATACACACAACCCAAGAGACCCCAATTGGTCCTTTCTTCTCGTGCTGTGTATTGGAAATGCGACTTTTGAAAATAGGATATTTTTCTTTAAATGGTGCTAATCATGGTTTATCTTTGTTGTTAGGGAGGGCAAATTTGGTATTAAATTATGCCTAAAAGATTCATCTAAATGCCTATCTAGCCTGTTTGGTCATAAAAAATGTGAATGTTACTCAAAATGACATAAACAAAGTGGTATACTTTCTTTTGTTGAACCCTTTATATACCGAGACTGTTCTTCAGACGGTACACCCCCTTCTATGCACACAAATGCAGACTGCGGTGTTTTGATTTGTTTTTTGGTTTGAATTATGGAAAATACATACACCATTTCCCTGGTATTTTGGTATGAAACAGATGTTTGGTTACAAACCATGCTTTTTTCTCTTGGATCGCCCCGATCATTTTTATTTTAGTCTATTTTTTACTAATTATATTTTTGATTTTATGCATGATACGTTCATCAAAATTAAGGCAAGTAATGGGAATTACAAATATCGATAAAACATGGATATGCATTGGGACAAGCAATAAAAAATGCTTTGCAATAAAACAACCAAATTAATGTAACAAATAAGACCAACGTTTCGAGGAGATCGATAAGTTCACCACTAATTATAGCACAATGTTAGTAAGTGATGTTGCTTTCTAGACATCCAAAGTCACTACTTTATTATTATCCCTTGTTATTGCTTGTATCCACATCCCCACACCAAATTGGTATATCTTTTTTTGTTTGTTTTTTTTTGTTTTTTTTTGTTTTTTGTTTTGTAGTTTCCTGATAGATTTATTTGCTACACAAATGTAGATCTTTTCTTTTCTTTTGATACAAAATATACAATATTTACAGACAAAATAACGAATTATCTATACATACATTATATGATACTAAAAATGTACAAAATTGTCTTCTATTAGTTAAACTTTAACTTAATATATTTCTGTACTATATCTGTCTATTTCCAGTCAATAGATCTACTTTGTGATTCTAATAGTAATAAGGTAGGCCTACATAATTCTTGACCTTCCATGGCGCAGTGATGTTAGAGCGCATTCAAGTGATACACAGCATCTTTGTGTGAATGTTGTTATTCATCTTTGACTGCATGTTTGTCACACATACACATTTGCACAAATCAGCGGTGATCACCT
This sequence comes from Ophiura sarsii, assembly GCA_035610835.1. Taxonomy (NCBI): domain Eukaryota; kingdom Metazoa; phylum Echinodermata; class Ophiuroidea; order Amphilepidida; family Ophiuridae; genus Ophiura; species Ophiura sarsii. The sequence goes on along the minus strand of CM069450.1, from coordinate 53,458,129 downwards.
GAATACACTTGAACTTCACTGCATGGAGGAAAGCTAACCAATTAGTTATGTCATTGTGTGGATGTGCTGTGCACTTTATGGATACTGATCAATTATTTTTTTAGGATTCACCAATGAAATAGGCTTGGGCACGCTCAGAGGACAAAGATACAGGACTTCACATGGGATTAAAACATGATCAGAATCAGATACTTGATTTTTAAACATACTGCACAATATTACACCAATGAGTACATAGGTGGGAAATTGTGTGGCAAGTATTTAAATTCAATTCGAACTACATTTCCATGTTTCCAAATACATTGTATGACTTGTATGAGCTTTTGAGGCAAACAAGCAAATTTAACTGCAATTCATTCCGATCACAAAGCGTTGAAGAGAGAAAGAAAACAGATATGGACATATAACTTACATATATATCAAACATTGTACCCACAGGGTAATCAACAACTTGTATAAAATATGAAAGACTATCTGTTCACAACACCACTATAGACTATCTGTTCACACCACCACTATTGCATGGACACTCCTTCAACTTAGCTATTAATACATTTATTCATTTAAAACTTAACACATTTGAGTAACCCTTCTTATTAACATATAGTTGCCCAGCCCTTCCTAACAGTAACCATGTTTAAATGTGTAGTGCATACTTGGTTGGAACAGGAGGGAAAAGTGTCCTCGAACTCCTCTAGAACTGTGTGTTAAAAACAAGTTTATTACTAATTATGCATCAGTTACAATACCAACATTCTCTTTTCCAAACAATATGTCTTGAATCTTGTATAACCTGAATGCGAAGATTACTGGTAATATTACAAAGGTATCAAATTATGACATATTGACAAAAATGGTATCAATCAATCACAATCGAGTTAACATGTTGAAGGTACACTGTAAATTGGTATATCTTGCTTTTATTCTTTGCCCTTAATTGTAATGAATATTGATTTGCAACTGTATCAATTTTTAAGTCTTTGGAATATATAGGGCTCAAGCCCAGAGTGTTATTACCTTAACTTTGAATTTGTCTCATAATGTTTATCATTTTGTACAATGTAAATAATAAAAATGAAATTAAATTAACTACAAAATATGCTTATTTGTTTGATTGACTTGATGTAAGAACTTAAGAAGGTATTTTTTCATTGAGTAAAGCTATCCAAAGAATGTTTTCTCTTGTCAAACAGACTCAAGTATTGAATTCTCCCACACATTTTAATTTTCAGGAGAAGCAAATATTTGTGCCTATTTTGAACCTGTTATAACATAATTAATAAACAATAATTATGTTAATATTAACTCAAGTAATTGGTAAAACATTTGGGAATAAAATAGTGTTGCCAAATTATGAGAAATATGGTAACTATAAATGTGGAATGCAACCATATTACTGCATTTCCACCATATTCATTGTGATTGTGGTGTGTGCTAAGATCATTTTATACTCTAGGGTTCACAATTCGAAGCAATGTTGTTATTAGAATAGGTACAGTTGTTTCTATATATATTTTCTATTATGACATTAAAAGAAACGTATTACATCTGTGCAAGGACACAAATCAAAATACTCTACATAAAATGGACACCAATCGTTCACTAGTATACTTCAACGCTCTTTATTAAGCACATGTCAATGATCAATAGATTGCCTCAATTACAAAGAAGTAGAAGCCATTCAAAGGGAACAGTTTGTTGAATAGAATGTCACCGAAAAGAGAGAAAAGGAACACAAAATGACATGGGATTAATAGAGTAATATTCACTCAATCGATGACAGAATGTTGGTTTTATCTTGAAGTCTTCCTGTAACATTGACGATTTTTCAGCTGTCTATGAGGCTCCTTAGAGAAAGGACTTTCGTAGTCCTTTTCCTATTCGTGTCACTCTATGAACAACACTCTCTGACTGGCGGCTGGCCTACCAATATAGGACTCACCTATTGTTATCGCCCCCATCAGACTGATCTCGCCTCCCTGTGGCAGTTCTCGGATCATGTGAGAGGTTTTTGGCATGGCGAAGTATATCAGAGGGTGTTGTTTGATAGTATGACAGTGAAATGAAACACGGTATACGAGTAGACTAGTGCTCCTTTTGTCTTCCTTGCAGTGACGTTCTGATGTAAATCGACATTTATTCATGTTTAACACAGATTTCCCAAAATCATTATCAATGCCATATGAATTATTTTTGGCCCATATATATTCAGTTAGTACATTAATTACACCCCCCACCCACCCAAAAGGGGCCTGTTTTTTTTATAGATTAGGCACGTTTCTTACATAATCAATTAAGAGGTTCAAATACAACCATTTCCAAGATTAAGGTCAAGATCCTGTCAAACTTGTGAAGGGATATTGTCCTGTTACATGACGGTGTGGTGCCCGGCTCAGTTTTTATTTTACATAATATCGATACCGTTAAAGTAATTAACATCAACTTAAGTGTGTAAAAGGGTAAATAATGTGCACACATATTTCATTTGGAAGAAATAACACTACAATCCTCATACTTTTTGGCTTTAGGAGAAATACTTGTGTAGTGATGTCAGAAAATTCTAGGACAGGCATGCTTACAATATCATATTTAAGTTCCTACCCCCTCCCCCGAAAAATCCTTGCCAATACTATAATTGTCTTTCCAGTTTTCAGTGTGGCATTGTCCTTATAACAAGGCAATCTGCATCCATTCACTTCATCATAGCTGGAGAAAAAAGAAGATATATATATAAAATGATTTGCATTTTACGAGCGAATTAAGATATGACAAAATGATTTTGAAATAATATGCATGCATGATAGTGGCTGTATGGACAGATAAACAGTGGCGTATCCAGGGGGCCAGCAGGCCACGCCCCCTCCAATTAACAAAAGTGTAAAAAACAAAAGGAGGATGAGGAAAAGGAGGAGGAAGGGTAGGGGCATAGGCGGCGCAAATGGTGGGTGGGGGTTACGGGTTCACGTCTCCATAATTCTGGAACATTTTAGTTCAAAAACTGAAATTTGTTGCGTGCTTAGCGCGCATTTTTTCTACAGGTTTTAACATTATAATGGGTCTCGAACCACCCGAGATATTTCTCAGAATGCCGAATCTTTTTCCTTATAAATGCCTAAAACCCATGAGCTTCCAAGGGCCCTAAGGCAAGCCCCTGGACCCCACCCACTTGGTGTGGATGTTGTTTAAGTTAGAACTTGAATGTGCACACTTTGTGTTTGGATTTTACTCCTGTTACCTAATAGTAATACCTATATGCAGGAATAATTGTTTTTTAGTTATAGTAGGCATGTGAGAAAATGCCAAAATTACTGCTTCAGAATGCTGAATCTTTGCCTTACAATGCCGAAAACCCAGGAGCTTTCAGGGGGCGAAGCAATGCGGGCCCCTGGACCCCAACCGCTGGTCGCACCACTCGCTCCAATCACAGGGATACCAAGTTTGCCCCCCACATCAAAACAGTCCTGGATACGCCCTGCAGATAAGGCGAGGTGTCAAGGCGAGGATGATAACATCGGGATTCAATCATGCTGTCACTTGTAAGCATGCGTGACCAAAGTTTACAGACACACCCCAAAACGCGTATTTCCTCACGAAGCCAAAGTTCACCATATAAAATGAGGGTTTTGCGTTTGTTTTTTCCCCAATTTGACCCCTAAATGAGTGTATCGTCAGGATTTTTAAAAAAGTGCTATTTTTCTTGAGAACATTTTTTCTCTCAATGTGTTACGCGTGTAACGCACTCCATCTCAAAAATAATGCTTAATTGTGGTCAAAAATATGCTATTGGTCAACAAACGCCTGCGAAAAATCCTTGTAAATTTTCATAATGCCTATACACACTCCGGAGACCGGGCGAGTATAAATAGGGCGGGGGCACAAAGGGCTTTTTCGGTCAGGGGAGGGGGGCATTTCCCCCCCCCCCCTACCGTAGCTACGCCACTGCCACACCCCTCAGTTTTCTCTCTTGACGATACTTGCAAAACATTGATTTCATAATGTATACGGGCTAGATAGGGTGGGAGTTAGTGGATGCGCTGGTGGAAACAGGGCCGGGCGTGGACGTAATGCGTGGGCGTAATGCAGCTGTGATCACAAGTGGGTAGGCCTACAGTTAAGTGGTATTGATGGAAACAAATTCCATGATGGAAAAATGCGCGCGTTGCGCACGAAAATGTACAAATAACAATTAATGTTGCCATGATTTAGGGAGTGTTCATTATTTACGCCGGGGGGCGGGGGGGGGGGGGGGGGGGAGATTTCAATGTTTTTTGAACCCTTTTTTTTCCAAGTTCCCCCCATCTTAAGTTTTTAAAATTTCAGGTTCCCCCGACTTGTAGAAAAAAAATTCATGTCCCCCACCCCCCCCCCCCCCCCAAATATTTTCAATTTATGCAATTCATAAATTGGTCAATATCCATGAACTGCCCATCAAATACTGTTTGATGGTCAAGAAATGATAGACATCAATGATATCAAGGGCTACATGTATAGTGTCAGAAGGATCTGCATTTTGGGCCAAAATGATCCAACAACACTGAGAACAATTTGGTCACAAAAGGCCTGGATGTTCTTGTCTGGCTCTACATAGTACAGTGTATGCAAATCAAATGAAAATGCATTTGAATGCGATTAAAGCAAAAATATACACCCAAAGCTAAGTAAGCAATACCTGATCACGCGTATGTATCCCGACCAACTTCCAATAAACTTCAAACGTTCGTATGTCCCTCGCATGCCTCCCCTCCCCCTTCCCACCCTTTTCTTTTTTCTTTTTCGTTTGTCCCCCAATGGCGTAACTAGGTTTGATATTGGGGGCGAGGGCTGGAATTTAACGGACAAGATTGTCTTGACTGAAGTAATGCGCGCGTAGCGCGCAAATTTTTTAACTTTACACTTATTTTGGCTATGATTGAAGTACATTTTGGCTCTAAACAAGGTTGTACCCAACAATATTGTATTTGGAGGACACATACGCGCTAATTTGTTTACAAAATAAAATTCGTGTTCCCCCCTTAGTTAATCAAAAAAAATCGTGTTCCCCCTGTCTATACGGATTGTTTTTCGTGTCCCCCCCTTAATTCCTCCATTCCCCCCTGGCGTAAATAATGAACACTCCCTTCTAGGTACATTTTTGATGTTCAAACGAGCACATGCGCGCGTACTAATTTTTAATTCCATGATTCCCCTTTATTACTGTAATTTCCACTGTATTAAGTTAATTAAAAAGCAATCATGCCTGTGCCACGTATATAAGCTTCATTTTACAATAGGAAAGATATTAATATAACGAGAAGTTTACGATCAATAATACTAAGTAAGTGATTTCATCAATTAAAACTTCTTTTTGGAAACAAACTCTTCAAATCGTCACAACAACGGTACTTACGATCACAAACGTCGTTACTTGTCGCAGTTATCACAAGTCAGTTGACATTTATCCTCCACAAGAAATGTTCCATCCGAAAACTGAACTTGAGTACCACACCCTATCCAATCCTTCAAGTCATCGCAAGCGTCAAAAGTGTCAGTGCATTCGTTCTGTTCTACAGCTGAAATGTGATTTAGATCAACATAATTAGATGGGTATAAGTGGGTGATTGGATTTTTGGGTGTACGGGTGTGGGTGTATTGTTGGATGGGTGGGTCACATTGTTATGTGTGGGGTTGTACTGTTTAGGTGGGTGGGTGTATCGTTGGGTAGATTGGGGTGGGGGCTTATTGTTGGGTGGGTGGATTGGGTGGGTGGATTGGTTGGTTGGTGGGTGGATTGTTATGTTGGATGGGTGTGTGAATTGGTTGGTGGGTGTGTGTATTATGGGATAGGTGGGTGGGTGGATTGTTGGCTATGTGGGTGGGTGTATTTAGGGGTGGGTAGGGATGGATGGATGAAGATACATTATATAGATAGACAGAAACAGACAGACTGACAGATAGACTGACAGACACGATCGGTAGATAGATGGATGGATGGATGGATGGATGGATGGATGGATGGATGGATGGATGGATGGAATCTTTACATTTTTACCACGACGTTAGTGCAATACCGTATTACTTACACGCGGCATCAGTTGTCAAACAAGACCACACCAACAGTACGCCAACTAAAATCAGTATCTTCATCATGAGAGGTTCAAATCGAAAAAAACAGTCGACAGCTCAAATTTATCAACCAATTGTTATATTGGTGTTGAAAGGAAAGTAGTTCTCATTTGGTTTGAGCATGGAAATGACTTGATGGTAGTTTACTATACAAGAATAATTGCTAAAACACGTGATCAACTTAATTTAATAGATCTAATAAACAAGTCCAAACCTCTAACTAATAGAATCCATTCTATAACCTAATTAGTAAATGACATTTCAACAAACTTGACAAATGTGCGGGTTGTGTTTTTTCAACACAGGATTTATCATTGTTTTGTACTTTAGGATAAACTCAAGTTTCTAATTTTGATAAATTGATTATAACGAAGGTTTGAAATGCACCATAAATCAAACGATATTTACCATTTCACAAAAGTTATCATCTATAAGCTTATAAGCTATTCAATTACTTTAACAACAGATGAAATGTACCATTTTGTTAATGAAATGTACCATTTTGTTAATGAAATGTACCATTTTGTTAATGAAATGTACCATTTTGTTAATGAAATGTACCATTTTGTTAATGAAATGTACCATTTTGTTGATGAAATGTACCATTTTGTTACTGAAATGTACCATTTTGTTAATGAAATGTACCATTTTGTTAATGAAATGTACCATTTTGTTAATGAAATGTACCATTTTGTTAATGAAATGTACCATTTTGCTAATGAAATGTACCATTTTGTTAATGAAATGTACCATTTTGTTAATGAAATGTACCATTTTGTTAATGAAATGTACCATTTTGTTAATGAAATGTACCATTTTGTTAATGAAATGTACCATTTTGTTAATGAAATGTACCATTTTGTTAATGAAATGTACCATTTTGTTAATGAAATGTACCATTTTGTTAATGAAATGTACCATTTTGTTAATGAAATGTACCATTTTGTTAATGAAATGTACCATTTTGTTAATGAAATGTACCATTTTGTTAATGAAATGTACCATTTTGTTAATGAAATGTAGGACATGTAAATAGTTGATTCCCTCTCTTGTACTTCTGTTTTTATTTTATCTCTTTGCAGCCGGTGTCATTCTACCAATTGAGAAACACTGCCCTAAAATGTTTGTACAGTACTTGTACAAGGTCTGGTCTAAAAGTTATGGCCCCTCACATGTATCCGTGTGAGCTGGGCGGCCCCTTACCGTGTGAAAAATGGGTGCGAACGGCGGCACACACGGTGCACCGTTTCCCGTCCGTTGAACACGTTCAGGGGACTTTGCCGGCCACCGGATTTTTGAGCATGTTCAAAACTCCTGGCGGGTGAGTAAAATCGGCGGCGAACGATGAGAGCCCAGTATGAGGGCGGTATAAGGAGGGCGTACCCGTTTCGCGCCCGCTCGCAAAGCGGTGATGAACGGTGGTGGACGTAGACCATCTCAGTGATGGCCTGCGAACGGGCGCATGCAAACTGGTTAACCGTTCGCAAAACGGACTCTCACAAAAAGTGAATAAGGCAAAAAACAAACCCCCAAAAAACAAACATGTTTAGCGTCTGAACTTTTTCAAAAAAAGAAAGCCTGAGGAGGTCCTTCAAGGCGGTTCGGCCGGTACCCAGGCGTTGACCGATATAGAGGTGGTATGCACACGGTGAAGACACTGTGAGAATGGTAAGCTAGAACTGTATGAGGCCGGTGAGCCCAGTACCAGGCCGGTGATAACCCGGTACAGACTCGGTGTAGAACGGTATCGACCGAGGACACGGTGAGGAGGTGTTATGCACCCTGTGAGAACGGTAAGCTACAAATGTATGAGGACGGTGAGCCCGGTACCCGGCCGGTGAGGACCCAGTATATAATGGTATGGACCCGGTGACCACAACAAAAAATCAATGCGCCCGTCGACATTTTTTTAACTAATTGTTTGGACTTTAACCTGGTTTTTTTTAGACGGTAAGGTGGCCGCCTACCACCTCCGCCTCTGTTATTTTTCTTTAAGACGGTAAGGGGCTGCCCAGCTCACACGGATACATGTGAGGGTCCATTACACCGAGCTAGACCACTCCTCCGTAAGTTTGAGGAGTCGTCATAGTTCCACCGTTAAATAATTAAAGATTATTTCTTCTTTTTAAATACACCCATGGAATACAGTATTTAAGAATCACAACGTTTGCTGTTCCGCTTTAATGAATTCTGAGTCCGAAAATGATAATTCATCATTATAAAACCGAACTGAAAATTCAAGCATACGACACTGTCAAAAATGTATGTCACTGTGATACAATACACACGCCGTCCACTATCATTAAGAGAAATCTCAATTGTCAACTAATCGTGTTGATAGATTATTACTTCTGCAACTTTATTGTTGCTTAGTTATAATTAAATACACAATTTTCAGAAATGAATAATGAATTGTCTAATATTAGAAAAGTATTTTAAATTAAATTCGACGATATCATCATTCAGGGCGCGCTGTTTGATACCCGGGGTTGGATGATACGTGTATATTTTCCCAGAGCAGATGGGATACAACAACGTAATATAGATTATTACATATGGGATACAACCCCGTAATTATAGGTTTTCCATATGGGATACAACACCGTAATTATAGGTTATCCATATTAGATACAATACCGTAATTATAGGTTATCTATATGGGATACAACACCGTAATTATAGGTTATCCTTATGGGATACGACACCGTAATCATAGGTTATCCATATGGGATACAACACCGTAATTATAGGTTATCCATATGGGATACAACACCGTAATAATAGGTTATCTATATGGGATACAACACCGTAATTATAGGTTATCCATATGGGATACAACACCGTAATTATAGGTTATCCTTATGGGATACGACACCCTAATTATAGGTTATCCATATGGGATATAACACCGTAATTATAGGTTATTCATATGGGATACAATACCGTAATTATAGGTTATCTATATGGGATACAACACCGTAATTATAGGTTATCCTTATAGGATACGACACCCTAACTATAGGTAATCCATATGGGATACAACACCGTAATTATAGGTTATCCATATGGGATACAACACCGTAATTATAGGTTATCTATATGGGATACAACACCGTAATTATAGGTTATCCATATGGGATACAACACCGTAATGATAGGTTATCCATATGGGATATAACACAGTAATTATAGGTTATTCATATGGGATACAATACCGTAATTATAGGTTATCTATATGGGATACAACACCGTATTTATAGGTTCTCCATATCGGATACAACACCCTAATTATAGGGTATCCATATGGGATACGACACAGTAATTATAGGTTATCCATATGGGATACAACACCGTAATTATAGGTTATCCTTATCGGATACAACACCTTAATTATAGGTTATCCATATGGGATGAAACACCGTAATTATAGGTTTTATATATATATATATGGGATACAACACCGTAATTATAGGTTATCCATATGGGATACAACACCGTAATTATAGGTTATCCTTATCGGATACAACACCTTAATTATAGGTTATCCATATGGGATGAAACACCGTAATTATAGGTTATATATATATATGGGATACAACACCGTAATTATAGGTTATCCATATGGGATACAACAACGTAATTATAGGTTATCCATACCGGATACAACACCGTAATTATAGGTTATCCATATGGTATACAACACTGTAATTATAGGGTATCCATATGGAATACGACACAGTAATTATAGGTTATCCATATGGGATATAACACCGTAATTAAAGGTTATCCATATGGAATACAACACCCTTAATATAGGTGATCCATATGGGATACAACACCCTAATTATAGGGTATCCATATGGGATACGACACAGTAATTATAGGTTATCCATATGGGATACAACACCGTAATTATAAGTTATCCTTATCGGATACAACACCTTAATTATAGGTTATCCATATGGGATAAAACACCGTAATTATAGGTTATATATATATATGGGATACAACACCGTAATTATAGGTTATCCATATGGGATACAACACCGTAATTATAGGTTATATATATATATGGGATACAACACCGTAATTATAGGTTATCCATATGGGATACAACACCGTAATTATAGGTTATCCATATGGGATACAACACCGTAATTATAGGTTATCCATATCGGATACAACACCCTAATTATAGGGTATCCATATGGAATACGACACAGTAATTATAGGTTATTCATATGGGATATAACACCGTAATTAAAGGTTATCCATATGGAATACAACACCCTTAATATAGGTGATCCATATGGGATACAACACCCTAATTATAGGGTATCCATATGGGATACGACACAGTAATTATAGGTTATCCATATGGGATACAACACCGTAATTATAAGTTATCCTTATCGGATACAACACCTTAATTATAGGTTATCCATATGGGATAAAACACCGTAATTATAGGTTATATATATATATGGGATACAACACCGTAATTATAGGTTATCCATATGGGATACAACACCGTAATTATAGGTTATATATATATATGGGATACAACACCGTAATTATAGGTTATCCATATGGGATACAACACCGTAATTATAGGTTATCCATATGGGATACAACACCGTAATTATAGGTTATCCATATCGGATACAACACCCGAATTATAGGGTATCCATATGGAATACGACACAGTAATTATAGGTTATCCATATGGGATATAGCACCGTAATTAAAGGTTATCCATATGGAATACAACACTCTTAATATAGGTGATCCATATGGGATACAACACCGTAATTATAGGTTATCTATATGGGATACAACACCGTAATTATAGGTTATCCATTTGTGATACAACACCGTAATTATAGGTTATCCATATGGGATACAACACCGTAATTATATGTTATCCATATGGGATACAACACAGTACTTATAGGTTATCCATATGAGAAACAACACAGTACTTATAGGTTATCCATATGGGATACAACACCGTAATTATAGGTTATCCATTTGAGATACAACACCGTAATTATAGGTTATCCATTTGAGATACAACACCGTAATTATAGGTTATCCATATGGGATACAACACCGTAATTATATGTTATCCATATGGGATACAACACAGTAATTATAGGTTATCCATATGGGATACAACACAGTAATTATAGGTTATCCATGTGGGATACAACACCCTAATTATAGGGTATCCATATGGGATACAACACCGTAATTATAGGTTAGCCATATGGGATACAACACAGTAATTATAGGTTATTCATATGGGATACAACACAGTAATTATAAGTTATCCATATGGGATACAACACCGTAATTATAGGTTATCCATGTGGGATACAACACCCTAATTATAGGGTATCCATATGGGATACAACACCGTAATTATAGGTTAGCCATATGGGATACAACACAGTAATTATAGGTTATTCATATGGGATACAACACAGTAATTATAGGTTATCCATATGGGATACAACACCGTAATTATAGGTTATCCATATGGGATACAACACAGTAATTATAGGTTATCCATATGGGATACAACACAGTAATTATAGGTTATCCATGTGGGATACAACACAGTAATTATAGGATATCCATGTGGTATACAACACCGTAATTATAGGTTATCTATATGGGATACAACACCGTAATTATAGGTTATCCATATGGGATACGACACAGTAATTATAGGTTATCCATATGGGATACAACACCGTAATTATAGGTTAGCCATATGGGATACAACACAGTAATTATAGGTTATTCATATGGGATACAACACAGTAATTATAGGTTATCCATATGGGATACAACACAGTAATTATAGGTTATCCATGTGGGATACAACACAGTAATTATAGGATATCCATGTGGTATACAACACCGTAATTATAGGTTATCTATATGGGATACAACACCGTAATTATAGGTTATCCATATGGGATACGACACAGTAATTATAGCATATCCATATGGGATACAACACCCATATGGGATACAGCACCGTAATTATAGGTTATCCATGTAGCCAAGCGGAACGGACTGATCGTACCCGGCCTGTTCTATTTAGTGCATGACGTCAAGTAGCTTCCAATTCCTTGCATGAACCGTGTTACCATTTACATATCATAAAACAGGGGTATCTTCTGCTGAAAATATTAAACACAGTTTAGTATTTCCGATAAGATGGCAGCTAATCCAAAACACGGATAACCTTTTTAGTGTCATAGTTACAGACCTACAAGTTCTCTTTAAGGTTTATATCGTGTTTGAAAAAATCATAAAAATTTGAAAGGATCCAATATAATGCATGCAATAACGGGGATTCGACTCGTGCAATATTTTTATAGCTTGTGAAATATATTCTTGTATCACTTCACCCTCAAAGCAATTCAATATTATATAAATATGTTTTCTATTTCGGCGTAGTATAACCTCATCATACCGTATATCATAAAATAACCTTATTATAAGTTAAGCCCATACCGGTAACTATTTCCATCCAATGAATATCTAATCATCTTTTTAATGTATTTCAAGAAATAATTACTAAGGTAATGTTCATAAATACCTTGGTGGGAGATATGGGGAACACTCTCTTTATAGGTTAACGTGTTAGGTTAACGTGTCTTAACACGTTAACCTAAAGGGAGTGTTAATAAATGGGGCGTGGAAAATGTAAGCCTTTGAACGTCTTTTTTTTAATCCCCCAACACAGTTTAACAAATCCTGATCTCCTTTTAGGGTCAATTTTCTTATAATGTTTTACTCATAACGCAAACGCAACATTGTGAAAAATGTTCCAACCACCGCACCAATACGCCAAATGAACAATATCTGTTAATCCGGTTGTGTAAAAAAGACGTTACACATACACACAAACTACAAAACACATCAGACGCTACACAAAACACATTCCGACGTGTTTTACCCACATTCAAGATGTGTCGGAAGTGTCCAAATGTAACAGATATAGAACATGTTCATGTGTTCAAATGTGTTCTGTAGATGCTCTAATGTGTTCTGTAGGTGTTCTACGCATCACCAAATTCACCATGTGTTCTGCATGTGTTCAAGGGCCATTTCTAGAACATATCATATCAAGGAACACATCTGTAACGGCCAGGAACATGTTATAAATCTGTTACATTTTTTTAACACGTCCAGACGCGTTCTTGACATGTTCGATGTGTTCTGTAGTTTTTGCGGTGAACACTGTTTAATATATGAACCTAGCAACCAGTTGTTTTAAAAATAGTACAAAACTTGTTTAAATGTTGCACAACCTTGTGAAAGTTGCTAGGTTCATAAACAGTGTTGTGTAATTTAATTTTATTACACAACTGATTTAGCTACAATCAAGGAAAAAAAGGTTGGCACACTTTGTCTTAATTACGGAAAAAACCCGCCCCTCTCCCCGGAGGCAATGTTGATCCGAGTCATATTATCAGAAGCCATGGTAGGTCCCCCAACATTGATTGATGGGGGATGGGGAAGGATATAAGAAAGGGGGAGACTTTTGCTTTCTATTAAACAGTGCTATGTCCCAAGTCTGATCTCAATTGCGAGCACAGGGATATTTGTAATAAGTTGCGTCACACAATTGTGTAATTTTTTAAACAATAGTTGCTAGGTTCATATATCAAATTGTAGAGCTACAAATGCATATAATCTATATACTAATTTTCGGAACATGGCTTTATTAGATAGTTCAATATAATTTTACACTCGCGTCCCTCTTGAACTGAAAAAGCGTGGCAATTGCGCCTCTAATACACGAGCTAATTAGATAGTTCAATGCCCGTTTTTTTCCCGTTTTCAGACATGCGCAGAAAGGATCACATGTGAAAATCCGAAATGTTGAATTTCTTTTACTCGGGTAGCTACTGTTCGGACACAAATTGTGGTTTTCGGAGTGAGTGATGACATATGGTCTTCACCCAAAATATTTTCTTCAGGGATACAGCTACATTTCTGTATATGCGGCTGTTTGTTATTCTTAAAGATCGCATAGTAAAAAGCATTTATACGGGACTATACCGTCCGACAAATAAAAATATTTCACGAAATTTTCTAAATGTAAACAACAAACTCTTACACAGATCTTAAAGTGACACTTTCACATTGGTTATATAGGCGAATGCGACGTTTTATACCGATAAAGAAACTGGCAGTACCATGCCAACCGTTTCTGTTGCTGCGCGTCCGCGTTTAACATGGCGCACGCAATACGGCGCACACGTAATGACGCAGACAAATTGTGTACGCGTTTGTGGCGTTGTATTTTGTTTACGGGGCAGGATGAAAGCAAGTAGTCGGTTGCTCCGCTGTGCATACCGTACACAAGATTACGAGAGCAAGACACACACACAAAAATAAAGCAAAGGTATATATAAGACCTTTATTTTAATAAAGAAACGGGGAGCAAGGTGCAAACCGTATCCAAGAAAACATGTAGGCCTATTAATTAAAGTGACATGAAGTGGCTGAAGGAAAATACATTTGATGGAATGCAGTTGCAGTTGTAACCCCATTTGATGAAGTCACTCTTGCAAGTCACCACATTTGATGAAGGAGTTAACCATATACAGTAACCGGTAACCCCATTTGAGGAGGAGTCGCCCATGCAGGTAACCCCATTTGATAGGAGGAGTCACCCATGCAGGTAACTCCATTTGATGCAGTCAACCATGCTTCCGGTATTATAAATATGGATGATTAATGAATGTTTTGACTTATTTTGTTATACATAATGATTAATTGAGCAGTTATCACCTGAAATTAGTTATGTGTAAATTTGGCCGATACCGCCGCGTAAGGCATGACTGGTATCATGAAGCTTTGGGCTGGTGGATCAAGGTCGGCACCCCCCACCCCCCACCCCCCCCCCCCCCCCCCCCCCCCCTCACACCCATTTCATTTGTCTTCGTGCGACTTATACAGCGGTGCGGTGCGGTGCGGTGCGGCTTATAGCCTACTATATATGAGGTCTGAATCTTACTTTATGAATTTAATAATAAGGTGTTGCGGCTTATAGTACGCCGTGAGGCTTATATATAGCACGGAAATTACGGGATTGTCTCATCATACCCTATATGTCTAGGCCCCTCCTCCCCGCAATTCCCGTTACCATGTTTACTTACTTGATATTTTTTATGGATACAGTAAGGCCACATGGGGTATCTGGATAAACGGAACGTGCGGTATGGCCCCATCATACCACCACCATCAACATTTTAGAAGGGGAAAACGGGGGTGGGGACAATAAAACAATCTGGGGGGGGCAAGACAAAACACTTGGGTGGAAAATTCAAGCCTTTTGGCTTTTATTGTAAACATTCCTGAAATTAGATTATTTTATTCTAAATCAGACATTTTGGACCAATTTAAAGCTAATTTTAAGTAACTTTGAAGTTAATAAAGTACATGGGGGGGGGGGGGTACCTGAATAATCAAGGGCACCATGTGTTATAAATGGCGTTCTTGGATTTCTTAAGGGCATACAGTATATATGGATTAAGGGCACTGTGGTGGCACCAATGTCAGTATTAAGGGCACAGGGTACATCAAGGGCGGAAATCCGGGGGGGGGGGATGGGGGAAATATACCCCCCACACTTTTTGACCTAGGGGGATGGTCAATGTAATCATCCCCCCCCCCCCCCTGATTTTTCACATCTACCAAAAAAAAGGGGGGAAAGGGGGAAAAAGGAAGAAAAAAAGAAAGAAAAAAGGGGGAAAAAGGAGAAAAAAGGGGAAAAGAGAAAGAAAGGCGGGCGGGAAGGCATGCGAGGGACATAAGAACGTTTGGAGTTTATTGTACGTTGGTCAGGATACACACGCGTACGTACGTTGACTAGAATCCATCTTTTGGAGATAACTAATTAACTTCTTTCTGACATGCCTATCTGCCTATTTAAAAAGCCAATATTGATCAGAAATAAAGTGATTGCTTTCAATAAAATATTGGTCAAAAGTACACACCAAATCTCACCAAATGGGTTCGAAAATTTAAAAAAAAATCCAATTCTGAACGGGGGGGGGGGGGGCACACCCCCACCCTCCTCAGAATCCCCCTGTTCGAGCTTTTAAACCATCTATACTAAAATCAAGAATATCAGTATATGCTCAACTTCTTTCGTGCATTGTAAAAACCAAATATTTATTTAAAATGAAATGATGGCTTTCAATACAATATTGGTCAAAAGTATACACCAGATCGCACCAAATGAGTTAGAAAATTGAAAAAAATTATACACCCCCCCCCCCCCCTCAGACTCCCCTTATTGAAAATGAAGTGATGGCTTTTCAATACATTATTGGTCAAAAGTATACACCAGATCGCACCAAATGAGTTTGAAAATCTACTTCTGAGGGGGGCACGTCGGACTCCCCCTCCCTTTTGGAGCATTTAAATCATCTATACTAAAATCAAGAATATATCAGTATAACAAAATGCTCAACTTCTTTCGTGCATTGATAAAAAACAAAATATTTATTGAAAATGAAGTGGCTTTTCAAGTGGTCACCAGATCACACCAAATGAGTTTGAAAATTGAAAAAAAAATCTACTTCACAGGGGGGCACATCCCCCTCAGACCCCCCCCCCCCCTTATTGATAATGAAGTGGTGGCTTTTCAATACAATATTCGTCAAAACTATACACCAGATCGCACCAAATGAGTTTGAAAATTGAAGAAAAAAAACTACTTCACAGGGGGGCACATCCCCCCTCAGACTCCCCCTGTTGGAGCTTATAAACCATACCAAAATCAAGAATATTATCAGTATACAAAAGCTCAACTTCTTTCGTGCATTGATAAAAAACAAAATATTTATTGAAAATGAAGTAATGGCTTTTTAATACTATATTGGTCAAAATTATACCAGATGCAAATGAGTTTGAAAATTGAAATTTTTTCTACTTCTGAGGGGGGCACATCCGACACCCCCGCCTCCCCTTCCCCTGTCCGAGCATAGCTCGAAGTTCGGTGGAGTACATGGAGTATAACGACATACTCTTGCTGTTTTACAATACCCTCATCCTACGTTTTGATATGACTAACCACCCGCTATAGATTCGGCACCTATAACAATACCTGCGCTTTCCATTATAAATTGGATAATAGTACAGGCACATTGGTATGGATATAACGCCGGCACGTGCGGTACCTGGGTTATTTAGGCCACCTGTGAGGGGTTGGTCTAGCAAACGTGGAGTACTTGGATTAGGAACATGTATTATTTAAGAGCACATTGGGCCTATAAGCTCATGGTGTATTAAGGGCACCATGTCACTTACATAATATTAAGGGCGCCTTAGGTACCTGCATTATTTAAGGACATGTTCTTGATATTTATATAAACATTTATAACGCTTTGAAATTACTCACCTCTGTCTATTTTGATATGACTAACTGCCCGCTATCTTCGGCACCCGCGTTTAATTTACTTGAATATGATAAAGTAAGGGCACAAGGGTATCTCGATATAACGGCACATACAGTAGAACAGGGGTTTTTCGTCGCCTTATTACCATATGAAAGAGAAATATGTACGTGGAATTTTACGATATGTGTGAATAGGTGGTCATTAATCACATCCTTTGCCGACCGTGTGTATATATTTTTGTATATGAGTGAGATTATTTCTATTGTATCTTTGGACTGTTAATGTGTTCGTTTAATTAGAATACGCTAACCGATATGAATGTAATTGATGAATGTTAGTAATTATAGTGACGCCAGGCATTCCATGCGACAATAAAGGTGTAAATATTCAAAAAGCAAATTCATCAAATTCATCAAATACAATAATCATTATGTTTTGCTTTTTTAATTTTAGGTTGAATGATCTAAAGCCCTCAATTTGCAGTTGATACCGAATCCATTGTAGATATATTTAGCTTTCCAATGATCTAATAACACAAAATTCATAGGAAAAATGCAATTTTCTCATGATTAATGCCATCCCTTCTTCAAGGTAGCAATATAGCAACAACGTTGCAACTTCATGCAATCGCAGTGTCTTATATTGCTATTGATTGATTTATTTCATTGAACGTCATGTCGACCTTTTGACTTAGGCTTGTCAAATACTCTGGAAAGTATAGACAATAATATGTATCCTTGTTTACAGGAGTTACAGTGATTTTCAGCTCAATCGAAGCAAAATAAAAAAACATGGATCCCATTATAGCATGTGTATACGTACATACATGAAAGCATTTATATAGCGCTGCTACTTCGAGATCGTAGCGCTTATCCGAAAGATGTGTGAACAGATACAGACCGGGATGATCCCCTACTCTTCACGAAAGAGTCTGTAACCTTTTTAACGTGCTCGGGTATTGCTCTTCCGATGCACGGGACCACCATTTCTACGTGACCGAACCAATGTATTTTTTGCTGCCATTAGGAAATCGTCACAATCACTTCGCTTCACTTATACGGGCAGCCGAGGCGCACACAATTGTAACAGCACTTAGATTGTAATATCCCCTAACAGCTTCCCGATCTCGCTTGGGTCGACGAGGCAATTGAGACTTAGTACCTTGCCCAAGGATACAAACACGTTGGCCGTAGCGGGGCTAGTACTCACAACCTTTTTTTATCGTGAAACCTGCGCTGTTCCACTAGACCACACGTGCTCTCAATAATATGGCGACCATCTTGAATTTTTCATATTTAAGAACGAGTAAAGCAGGTCTAGAAAGTGTTTAAAGCCTTGCACGTGCAATGTAACAAATAGATCTTATTAACTCACGATATTTTACAATAGACAATATAATAACAAATATTTTAACAAACACCAGCGAATGTCCCAACCCGAAAATATAAGCAAGGACATCAACGGGACCAGAACCCTAGTCCTCCCGAACACAATGCGGGCGTCTTAACCTGTGCATCTCAATCTGGATCTATGTTCTTTTCTAGAGCTGTACACCATACAACTGTGGAGTTATTTGACCTAATCAGAAGATAGTTAATTCTAATGTACAATACATTGTCAGTTGTCACATTTCATGGAGGAAAAAAACATCTGTGCAGAAAGCTTCGAAAGTCATTTATTAATACTGTTAATGACTCAGGATCCATTGAATACTCGTATAGCTGATAAATATTCCCCCTATAGCTATGGGGGAGGTATGTAATTTAAATATTTGACATGTTATGTAAAGGGTTGATCACGTGTTTGAAAATTCTGTATATAAAACCGGTCTACATTCAAACCAGAACCGCATTCCAAACCAAGCCGCTCTGTAAATTTCAATCTGCAAAATTCCAAGCCTCTTTCAGGACATCGTCGACATAATGGGTGGACTTTTCATCAAAATAACATGTGCTGTGCTGTTGGTTTTCATTTTTGAAGGCATTTCTGGTAAGTGTACAGTATAATTGAAGTTTGAATGAAAATGTTTCCTATTGTCTTGTCCATATTTGTTATAAATTTCATGGCGGTAAAATGTTATTAAGTGATGGGTTTATACTTGCATTAATAATCAAAACGGTTGTAAGGCTCGAACAGGGGGAACAGCTTTGGTTTTAGCAGCAAGGAGCTCTGTGTTGTATACGGTGGCTATGTAAGACCGATTCTTGAATACGCAGATGTTGTTTGGCACTCAACTATTTCTGTCAAACAATCAAAGGACTTGGAATCCATCCAAAAAAGTGCTTGTAGAACTATACTTGGGAATAAGTATGAGTTTATCTTAGGAATTTGCCATTTTGACACCTTGTCTGGAAGGAGGGAGAAGCATTGTCGAAGATTTGCTGAAGAGCTTCCTAAAATGAGAGGACAAAATATCTCCTCCCTCCTTCCAGACTGGAGTGTCATGACAGATCACTTCGTAAAAGTGGCAACTTGACCCAATTTTATTGTAGGACTCAGCGTTTCCAAAATAGTCCTGTTCCTTATTTTGTCAATATTTTAAATGATTAGGTACCCATTATCTTTTACGACTGGTCGTGCAGTAAAGTTCCGTGAAGTGCAATATTTTGATGTTTTATAATGTGCATTTTTATATCGTAATTTTAATATTGTATATTAGCATATAATTTGGCCTGCAGGCCACGAGATGCTTCTGAATAAAATACCAATAATAATAATAAGGCCGGATTTGAAAATCGTAGACACCCTTATATAAAATAAGGTGATTTTAATGAAACCAGAACAGGCGCCACATTGTCAAAAAGTGATCCTGGTTAACCGACATTTTGTGACGAATCCCGCTATTTTATTCAAACCAACAGAAACATTGACACTAACTTGGAGGCATTTGGTCACATTTATGACGTCAGCATGTGTAGAATGTAATTTGGATTTTGTCACCAGCACCGATACCTTGGTTACAAATGGTTTATGGGTACCAAACGGAACCTGACGCCCGACGCTCAAATCAACTTTGATACAATAGTTTTAAAAGTTTAAAGTTTTCGGCAGTCATTATTTCTTACAAATCAGTCGCCACTCAAATCAACTTATATACGAGCGTAATAGTATAATAAGTGGTTAGTTTTAAGCAGCTTTTATTTCTTAAAAATTAGTGTTTTGGACTCGTATAATTACATAACGTGCGGCATGCACATAACAAAT
Source organism: Ophiura sarsii (assembly GCA_035610835.1). NCBI lineage: Eukaryota > Metazoa > Echinodermata > Ophiuroidea > Amphilepidida > Ophiuridae > Ophiura > Ophiura sarsii. The sequence goes on along the minus strand of CM069450.1, from coordinate 53,437,388 downwards.
AAATAAATAAATAAATAACACCTTAATGAAGTTTTGTGGTGATGCCTATACCTATCAAATATGGTGACATCTTAAAGCCAAATTCGTTTCTCGTTTCCTTGTAACAATCGATCAAAATGATTAAAGATTAAGAGCACAACATGAAAATAATTCGGTACACGGACAACTATCAAATTGTCCTCTGCTCAATGCATAATATGACTACAAACTCTCTTAATCAAAACGTATCATTCCGAGACATGTTGCAATTTTGTGTTCAGTTTAGCTCATTAGCTGTAATTACCTCAAATATACATTTTAAGTGTCATTGCTACAACAACAACAAAAACTAGAATGAAATGATACAAATGAAGAAAACTATTTTCTTTTTGTATTAATGCGTTCCAACTTCTAGTGATTCGTTAACGATTTCGTTATTAGCGTGCAATTAAAAAGGAAAAATTACTCCATAATCGTATAATATAATATATATACTTAAGTTACAGCTATACAATTTTAATTTTTTTAGCAGTTTTATTACTTAGAGTAAGTTACAATTTTGGTATTCTATAAATATGTTATTTTTTCAGTTAAAGCTGAAGGCTGTGATGATAATCTTGCCAATACTTCACCGCAGTGTGAAGAGATGGTCAATCAGATGGATTGCAGTATAGAATTTACTAACAGTGCAGATGATAGCAAATCAACATTGGAAGATATATGCCCAAAAGCGTGCTGTGCTAAAGACGCTGCTGAGACCGAGGCTACTGCTCTTCTTACTGCTGCTTCTAAGAAAAGAGAAGACAAATTGGCGCCAATTTTGAAACGGTTTTTAGCTCCGGAGTTTTCTGACTTGAAAGGTATGGATTATGGACATAGTTGTGGCCACATAGGTTTTAGATCATACATAGGACAAAACAAATTGACTTGCGTTGTCAAGAAACAGAGTGCGTCGATGAGTTTGTCTGGGTCGGTCATAGATAAACAAACAGATACTATACAAGAACACAGCAAATGTTAAAGAATGCGGAGCATGCATATTTCTTCTTTCCAAAAAGAAACTTTTAGTATTTAACAAATAAGTGTGTAATTGACAAATGTATGCGTTAAAGTTTATAAAGATTTAGGTAGATGCAATCTACATTAATCCAGTTTGTATTCATGAGTAGGATTGATTATAATAAATTCGCCTGTTTGGCGCTGCATAAAAATTCACGGAGTTAAAAATTTGCATGAGGCCCAATTAAATTTAATTATAGATTATGTATTCGAATTATTGGAAATAATGTACGGCTTCCCAACTTCTGGTGAGCTGGAACATTGCTATTCCTCTTTGTCCCGTCTTGTAAATTCCAATTGTATAAAGCGATCATACATTTAAAAATTAGTATGTATGGAAATTATTGGAAATAATGTAATGGTGGGGTTTCCCAAATATTTCATCTACAGATGAATTTCCAATTTTCATTATTGCTTTGAAGGTTTGACCAATAAAGGTCAAAGTTCAATGAACTCTACAACATAACAATGCAGTAATTAATGATGATGAATGTATTTAATATGTATTGTTTTTATGGATTTGGAATCCATTACCCCCTTACCATGCAGCAGTTCAATTGATTTAATATAATAAATTCGCTATGCCAGCGATATGCATGCTAGTGCAAATTTACTTGGTTTTCTATTTCATTCTACGGTCTGGAGACAAACATAACACATTTTGATATTAATATTATAACCCCACACACCAAAATATGATATTTGATATAAAACACGTTAAAATTATAGCATTACTGCTAGACTTTCAAGGTGTTTGATCAATCTTTCGCTCTACCAAGGTGACTACCACGATATTGAGCACACTCACTGCTATGCAGGACATTTTCATGTGACATATGATATTTAAAACAGTTCAGAAATATCAAAAATCATTTTTTAAATGTTGTTAAACACAAAATAGAAAAAGGTGACCCTAGATCTTCATTTTTATGGTCGGTCGCAAAGGGGAAGTCGACTATTTTTTAGACTAGACCCAGGCTCCATGCCCACCACCCCACACACTAACCTGCTGCCATTAAACCGGCTGTTTTTTGTGTACCCCAAAGTTTCTACTTCGAGCTCAAAGGCGGGGCCCTTGATCCCTCTGTGTTTATATTTTATTGTTTTAAATTTTAATGGTCTACTCTCTCATTCTTACATAAACAGGTCGTCAAGAAACAGTATGCACCGATGATCTTATCCCCGCCTGTGCCAATCTTGTCAACGAACACACCACTTCAATATGTTTGGCATCGGATGGAACCGACACCATTGCAGACTTGTGTAAACTGTCTTGCGATAATTGCCCGAAATAATTGCTGAGTGTTATCTACAATTCACGTAAAACAATATATTTTAGTATATAATAATAACAATAATTAGGTTGTCTTTTAATAATAAAAATTATAATAATAATAAGTGCTTATAGCGCTGTTCCAAAAATGATCACAGCGCTTAACAAGAATATAACATACAGTATAAACAAGACAATGTATATAAAGCATTCCTTATATAGGCTACTGTATTCATTTGTGTGCAGTTGTGACTGTGGCCGGAAACACTGTAAACGGAGTTAACATGTGTCAACACATGGAATTCTATTTAGGAACGAGGAAACCACTCAGAAAATAAACTGTCAGATATCCGACCACAATATTTTCAACATTTTATTTCTAAGTAAATAGAAGAGATGTTTGGTCGGTATATCAGACGATATTTGAGTTTCTTGTTTTTAACATTTAGAGGACGAAATCAAAGATAGAGGGCGGTACATAAAAAAGATAGCATAATATGCCGTTAACATTTGAATGCATGCCTAAACCAGTGATAACAGTGTTCAACAATAACGGGTTGAACTATCACAACCTTTTTATAGCATTAAATATTACATTTCCATTCAAGTAAATCAAGACAGCCCATTTAAATTTTCAATGCCACTTTGGAAGCGCACCAATATATTGATTTTATGAGTATAATGATCAATAGATCAAAATTGGTCGACATTTTGTGAGTTTAATAATAAAACTGAGTGTAGATTGTAGTACCCATCATCTTGTTGTATTAACTTTATTTATTTTGTTACAATCGTGGAATACAGTAAAAACAAAACGGCAGCTGTACCTGCCCATTATAGTGTAGCCTACTCTGGGACTCGAAGCCATTCAACATAGTCAGACGGATGGGCGGACAAAAGAAGGCAAAGATCAGTGGTTGCTAAACAAACATGTATCTTGTTATCCTGCATATTAATTTTTAAAAGTTTATTGGCAATTTTAAGTTAAACTTCGATCTTAATACACGATTTTAATTACCTGAAATTTGCAGGTGTTGCTGCATCTTTCATCAGTAGATTTAGGATCCGATATGGTAAACGTGACCGTTTGAGAGAGGGGTTATCGAGTCCAATTACATCAGAGCCAAACATCCATCCCTCAACAAAGACGGGGTTGGTACAATTTACCTAGCGTCTATGATCCGATTCTGACGTCACCTTTTCGGAGGTCAAGTTCCCCATATCGGATCATAAATCGGCTGATGAATGAGTGCAGAAGCACCTAAACATTCCATGTAATTTTCATCTTGTATGTTGAGATAGAAGGTTTATCTTCAAATTATTTTATTACCAACACAGATGAACTTTAATTATAAGCCCCAGTTTGTTACGCTTACATAATCATATGCAGCAATGGAAATACCCACATGACTTTCCACCCGGGGTAGACAGTCCCGGGGCAGACTAACCCTGGGTGTATAGGGTAAGGGTAAGGGTTAGGTTTAGGTTTAGGGTTAGAAACAGTCCCTGGGTGGACAGTCCCGGGGGTGGACAGTCCCGGGGGTAGACAGTCCTGGGGATGGACAGTCCCGGGTTGTTTAGATTGATCCGGACAGTCCCGGTGCTGTTTTAGAATGATCTTTCCTTGTTTTTATCTCCCCGACCACCAACCCCCTGAGTGTTTTAACATATAATTTATAATCAATATAGTTTCAAATGTGTTTTTTAAACAGTATTATTGCGCTTTATTCCGTGAGGGCGCTCTATTGTAGTCTCCACAGGGTTGGTCCACCCCGGGACTTTCTACCCCGGTACTGTCTACCCCGGGACTGTCTACCTCGGGTGGAAAGTCATGAGGGTATTTCCATAGCTGCATAATGATATACTCATCCATGGTCACCGGGGAGAGATTCCTCATTCTGGATACGATACACAAGTGAAACTAAGAGTTCTCATATTAAGTGACTGATCACTATGAGAAGAGACTTGTTTATCTAAATGTGCTAGCCCCGGAAAATCAAATTACACAACCCTTGCTACCAGTAGCCTTTCACATAGCCCCGCCCCAAAAATATTATTCTACACAAACCCTAGTTTAAGTATGAGGTTACAAAAAGCCCCCCCCCCCACCCCTTATTTCAACATTTGAAAGTTGCATGACCCCTATATTTTGTTCCAGCCCCCTGACATGAATAATGAACGGTCCCTAAGGTGAAGGGGAAAAGATAAGACATCAAAGAGGACAATAATAAAAAACCAGCTTTTCGAGAAAGTGAACTTCCCTTCCCTAAGTAAATCAGTAAAAGAAGTGTCAACAAAGTGGCGTGTTGAGTAATATTATTTATACACTCTTAGTGTTTATAATGGTACCCTACTAAGAGGTGAAAAACCACATGAATGGTCCCTCAGTGGAATTGTCCAAATCCCCAAGAAAGGTGACCTGAGCAAAGCTACCAACTATAGAGGTATCATTTTGACATCCATAGCAGATAAGATCTTTAATCGCTTGATACTCAACCGCATTCGTCCTCATATGGAACCATTGCTAAGACCAAACCAAAATGGGTTCCATCCTGAACGCTCAACAACATCACACATCCTGGCCTTAAGAAGACTGATTGAGGGTATTAAAGACAAGCATCTTGAATGTATCATCACCTTCATGGACTTCAAAAAGGCCTTCGACTCAGTACACCGAGGAAAAATGCTCAAGATCCTTAGAGCATACGGTATCCCAGACAGCATTGTTAAAGCGATTGACATCATGTACAGCAACACACAAACGGTAGTCATATCACCAGATGGCGAAACTGATGCATTTGAAATTCTTGCAGTAGTGCTCCATGGAGACATACTGGCCCCGTATCTGTTCATATTTGTCCTGGACTATGTTATGAGGATGGCAATTGGTAAAAACAAAGAAACGCTGGGCTTTACAGTAACGCCCAGACGTAGCCGGAGGCACCCTGCTGAAATCCTAACTGACCTAGACTTCGCAGATGACATTGCCTTTGTTATCTGACACGCTACAACAAGCACAGAACTTGCTCTCTCGTGTGGAAAGTGCTGCTGCAACAGTCGGTCTCCAGATCCTACAGCATCAATAGCAATGCTACTCTGAACACCATTGATGGGAACCACCTACACCAGGTCAATGACTTCCACTACCTTGGTTCATGGGTAGACAAATCTGAAAGAGATGTTAACATCCGCAAGGCCCTTGCCTGGAAGGCTTGCAAGAAGATGCGCACCCTCTGGAAATCTAATCTGTCAGCCTCCTTGAATATCAGCTACTTCCGTGCTGCTGTAGAAAGCATTCTACTTTATGGCGCAGAAGGTCGGACACTAATAAACAGACTTCAGGCAAGACTCGATGGCTGCTATACCAGACTACTACTAATGATGGTATTAAACCTCAACTGCAATGTTAGAAAAAAGTGTTCGAACACTTAGTAGGCCTATAATGTAAAGTCATCCCCCTTTCCCCCTGATCAATGTTGAGTCGCCCAACTTGCCAAACATCATCCCGTGGCCTAGCAACATTGATTGGTGGGGGGAGGGGAGGGGTATATTGAAGGGGGCTTTCAGGCTAGCAGATGCAAATTGGTATTTTCACATGACTCTAAAAATGCGTACTATAGGGTAATTAAACGGTGCAAACAATGGTCAGTGTTCGAACACCTTTTTTCTATGATTGTGGAAGGATCATCCCACAAGATAGGAAATCTATGCAGGGCTACCAAAACTATCAGAAATTGTCAGGGGTTGACGCCTCAAATTTCTTTCTGCCCACGTGTAAGACGGCTGAAAGAACCAGTGTCTCAACTACATGTAGTCTTCTGGACCCCAACTCAAGGTCAACGTACCCAAGGGAGACCAAGGTTGACATACACCACGCTGCTTAGTAAAGATGCTGGCATCAGCCAGCAAGAGCTACGCAATCTAATGCAGGATATAAGAGTGAACTGGCGAAAATGTATCATGGCTTCCGACCGAGGTCGACTAAAGTAAAGTTAAGTAAGTAGTGTTTACGAACCAATCAGAAAGCAGGAGACTGAAATACGTGGAGTGCATTGCAAGCTTTGTTTTGATTCGTTGTACACGCAGCACGGGTTTGCCTATTTTTAATTCGGGTGTTATCAATCTCAGTTACCCTTTTTCATTCGATCGAAAAAGGGTAACTGAGATTGAAAAATCCGCTCTTACCTCTTCATATTCCATCTACAGGGTGACCCAGAAAATGTTGAACCCAAAAATCACAAACATATTAAAAAAAATATTAAAAATTAAAATAAATAAATATGGCATTCTGTTTTCAACAGTTATGTAAACAATTTATTCAGCTTTCTGGAGAACTTTAGATCATGTAAATTGGCCTTACCAAACTAAAGATACACTTGATTGTGTGACAGGGGGGTGTTTTCGCCCTTTTGTAAAAGTGAAAAAATTGTAACTTGGTTCAGATATGAAACTTAATTCTGTTCTAAGTACGGTGAGTCAAGTAATCTTTTCTTTTGATCTGTATTTATCAAATTAACATTTTCAAATGAAGTCAAGGGGACTTCAGTTTTTGTTTTCAATTCACTTCTGATATACATTACAGTCACAACAAAAGATCCCGATAAAAGTAAAAACAAATCGGAAAGAAATGGTTTCAAACAGGCACTTGTTCTGCTCATGTAGCATGAAACCATTTGTTTGCACTTCACTTACACTACAAAACAACACTTCTTACAAAATTACACGTATTTTAAGTTTCGTGCGGCCTATTTTTATGATCTAAAATGTTTCAGAAAGTTAAATGTATGGTGCACATAGCTGGTGAACGAGTTATGCAATATTTTGTTATTTTAATGGTAAAAAAATATTGAATTTTGTGATTTTTGGGTTCAACATTTTCTGGGTCACCCTGTACAATGCCAGACATGAGCCGGAGTGGAACATCCAGGAGCTCATTTAGATTTTTTGTGCCGCCATGATAGTTTTCGTTTATAAATTCCGTTGTTTTGCTTTCTTTTAGTACTGTATTAATTTGTATGTTCTTGTGTTATGTAACTTCCCATGCCTGGGATCAGCATAGGCACTAGATGTTCTTAGGTTTGTGTGTTTGCTTCTTTATTTTAATAAAGATGATGAAATAATAAATAAACTCACAATTGCATCCACAAGTGCGTGGTCTTGGAATAGCAAAATAAAAGAGATATGCCAATGGAGACAAGTATGGTCTGGGTCAACCTTGGTCTCCCTTGGGTACGTTGACCTTGAGTTGGGGTCCAGAAGACTAGTTGAGACACTGGTTCTTTCAGCAGTCTTACACAGTGGGCAGAAAAATTGAGGCGTCGACCCCTGACAATTTCGGATAGTTTCGGTAGCCCTGCATAGATTTCCTCTCTTGTGGGATGATCCTTCCAGTTGAGGTTTAATACCATCATTAGTAGTAGTCTGGTATAGCAGCCATCGAGTCTTGCCTGAAGTCTGTTTGTTAGTGTCCACCCTTCTGCGCCATAAAGTAGAATGTTTCTGATGAACAATAATTTTGATTTTAAGGTACGAAAAATACACCGTGATAAGGTTGGTAATTGGATAGTTCTTGATATTACATTGTTATCAATGGACATCACTTTATGTTGTTTGTATGGGCCAAATGATGATCAACCGGATTTCTATAATCATCTGAAAGAAGTTGTAGAAAATGTTGGTAATCCTCACTATATTATATGCGGTGATTTTAATTTAGTTCAGGATCAAAAACTGGATACTTTCAACTATATAAATATAAATAATCCTAAATCAAAAGAAATGGTTCTAAAAATAAAAGAAGATTTGGAATTATGTGATCCATGGAGAGTTTTGAATCCAGAAATTAAACGTTTTACCTGGCGAAAAAATAATCCAATTAAACAAGCTAGGCTAGATTTTTTCTTGATTTCTTCAGAATTGCTTAATTTGACGGATTTTTCTGATATAACTCCTGGTTACAGAACTGACCACTCGTTGGTGATCATTGGTCTAAATAAGAGTGAAAATATAAAAAAAGGTCGGGGATCTTGGAAATTAAACAATGATTTGCTTATAGAAGAAAAATATGTAGATATGGTTAAAGATTCAATTACAAAGGTAAAAAAAATATATGCGGCCTCTCCATATGATAGAGAATGTATAAATGATATTAGCCCATCTGAATTAATGTTGACTATCGACGATCAGCTATTTTTTGAAGTATTATTGCTGGAAATTAGAGGTGTTACCATGGCATTTTCATCTAACAGAAAGAAAGAAATTGATAAAACTGAAGAAACACTTGATAATTTGATCAATAATTTGGAGAAATCATGTGAAGAAGCTTTGAATAAAGACCACAATTTCGAATCGGTAATGAAAGAACTTGATAATGCTAAACATGAGCTTGAAGACTTACGTGCTAAACGAATTAAAGGATGTTTTGTTCGGTCAAAAGCTAAATGGATAGAAGAAGGGGAGAAACCATCAAAATATTTTCTGAATCTTGAAAAAAGAAACTTTGTAAATAAACAAATATGTAAAATTGTTAGAAAAGATAACACAGAGGCAATCTCTCAGGAGGATATTGAAAAAGAAATAATATTATTTTATGAAAACTTGTATAAATATGAAGAGAGTAATATTAACATTAATGATCATGTTGTACATATTAACAAATTAACACAATTGGAGTCAGCCAATTTAGAGGGAGAAATTGATTTGGCTGAGCTTTCTTTTGCTTTGAAAAACATGAAAAATAATAAGACTCCAGGCCCGGATGGCTTTACAGCAGAATTTTATAAAATGTTTTGGGACGACATTTCCATTTTTCTTCTTCGTTCATTAAATGAAGGGTTCAGGAAAGGCTCTCTCACAAAAGAACAAAAAGCTGGCCATGTTACTCTCCTACCAAAGGGTGACAAACCTCGCCATTTTTTGAAGAATTGGAGACCAATATCACTTTTAAATGTTTCATATAAATTAGCATCTGCTTGTATTGCTAACAGAATAAAATCAGTTTTACCAGATCTAATTTCAGAGGACCAAACTGGCTTTGTTCCAAACAGATTTATTGGAGAAAATATTCGCCTTCTTTATGACTTGTTAAATTATACGGAAATCAAAAAAATACCTGGTATGCTATTACTTATAGACTTTGAAAAAGCTTTCGATACCGTATCACATGATTTTATATATAAAACTTTGAAAACCTTCAATTTTGGTACGGATATATGTAAATGGTTTCAAACTCTATATAAAAATGTTTTTTCGTCAGTGTTAATAAATGGGAATATTTCAAAACCGTTTCAAATTCAACGTAGTTGTAGGCAGGGCGACCCTCTTTCGCCTTATGTCTTTGTTTTATGTGCGGAAATTCTGGCCTCAATGATTAGAGGAAATCAAAACATAAAAGGGATCAAGATAAATGACATGAATTTTAAGATAACACAATACGCAGATGATACAACTTTAATATTAGATGGTACAGAAAGGTCACTAAAAAGCACGTTTGATACTTTGAAAATTTTCCGTGAGATGTCGGGTTTAAAAATCAATATAGATAAAACAGTAGCAGTATGGATTGGGTCATATAAAAACAGAATTGTGAAAATGTGTGAAAATGTCAAGATATCCTGGAATTTTGATGGACATTTTGATTTTTTAGGAATTTATTTTAATACTGATTTGACACAAATGGTTGAACAGAACTATGATAAGTCACTTAAATTGATGAAAAAAATGATTTTAAGTTGGAAAAAAAGGAATCTAACTGTTTTGGGTCGAGTTGTAGTGGTAAAATCTTTGGTCCTACCTAAGTTAAGTTATATTGCTCAAATGCTTCCAAACCCGAACAAAGATTTCATAAAAACGGTTAATGATATGATTTTTAAATATGTATATTTAAAAATCATATCATTAACCGTTTTTATGAAATCTTTGTTCGGGTTTGGAAGCATTTGAGCAATATAACTTAACTTAGGTAGGACCAAAGATTTTACCACTACAACTCGACCCAAAACAGTTAGATTCCTTTTTTTCCAACTTAAAATCATTTTTTTCATCAATTTAAGTGACTTATCATAGTTCTGTTCAACCATTTGTGTCAAATCAGTATTAAAATAAATTCCTAAAAAATCAAAATGTCCATCAAAATTCCAGGATATCTTGACATTTTCACACATTTTCACAATTCTGTTTTTATATGACCCAATCCATACTGCTACTGTTTTATCTATATTGATTTTTAAACCCGACATCTCACGGAAAATTTTCAAAGTATCAAACGTGCTTTTTAGTGACCTTTCTGTACCATCTAATATTAAAGTTGTATCATCTGCGTATTGTGTTATCTTAAAATTCATGTCATTTATCTTGATCCCTTTTATGTTTTGATTTCCTCTAATCATTGAGGCCAGAATTTCCGCACATAAAACAAAGACATAAGGCGAAAGAGGGTCGCCCTGCCTACAACTACGTTGAATTTGAAACGGTTTTGAAATATTCCCATTTATTAACACTGACGAAAAAACATTTTTATATAGAGTTTGAAACCATTTACATATATCCGTACCAAAATTGAAGGTTTTCAAAGTTTTATATATAAAATCATGTGATACGGTATCGAAAGCTTTTTCAAAGTCTATAAGTAATAGCATACCAGGTATTTTTTTGATTTCCGTATAATTTAACAAGTCATAAAGAAGGCGAATATTTTCTCCAATAAATCTGTTTGGAACAAAGCCAGTTTGGTCCTCTGAAATTAGATCTGGTAAAACTGATTTTATTCTGTTAGCAATACAAGCAGATGCTAATTTATATGAAACATTTAAAAGTGATATTGGTCTCCAATTCTTCAAAAAATGGCGAGGTTTGTCACCCTTTGGTAGGAGAGTAACATGGCCAGCTTTTTGTTCTTTTGTGAGAGAGCCTTTCCTGAACCCTTCATTTAATGAACGAAGAAGAAAAATGGAAATGTCGTCCCAAAACATTTTATAAAATTCTGCTGTAAAGCCATCCGGGCCTGGAGTCTTATTATTTTTCATGTTTTTCAAAGCAAAAGAAAGCTCAGCCAAATCAATTTCTCCCTCTAAATTGGCTGACTCCAATTGTGTTAATTTGTTAATATGTACAACATGATCATTAATGTTAATATTACTCTCTTCATATTTATACAAGTTTTCATAAAATAATATTATTTCTTTTTCAATATCCTCCTGAGAGATTGCCTCTGTGTTATCTTTTCTAACAATTTTACATATTTGTTTATTTACAAAGTTTCTTTTTTCAAGATTCAGAAAATATTTTGATGGTTTCTCCCCTTCTTCTATCCATTTAGCTTTTGACCGAACAAAACATCCTTTAATTCGTTTAGCACGTAAGTCTTCAAGCTCATGTTTAGCATTATCAAGTTCTTTCATTACCGATTCGAAATTGTGGTCTTTATTCAAAGCTTCTTCACATGATTTCTCCAAATTATTGATCAAATTATCAAGTGTTTCTTCAGTTTTATCAATTTCTTTCTTTCTGTTAGATGAAAATGCCATGGTAACACCTCTAATTTCCAGCAATAATACTTCAAAAAATAGCTGATCGTCGATAGTCAACATTAATTCAGATGGGCTAATATCATTTATACATTCTCTATCATATGGAGAGGCCGCATATTTTTTTTTTACCTTTGTAATTGAATCTTTAACCATATCTACATATTTTTCTTCTATAAGCAAATCATTGTTTAATTTCCAAGATCCCCGACCTTTTTTTATATTTTCACTCTTATTTAGACCAATGATCACCAACGAGTGGTCAGTTCTGTAACCAGGAGTTATATCAGAAAAATCCGTCAAATTAAGCAATTCTGAAGAAATCAAGAAAAAATCTAGCCTAGCTTGTTTAATTGGATTATTTTTTCGCCAGGTAAAACGTTTAATTTCTGGATTCAAAACTCTCCATGGATCACATAATTCCAAATCTTCTTTTATTTTTAGAACCATTTCTTTTGATTTAGGATTATTTATATTTATATAGTTGAAAGTATCCAGTTTTTGATCCTGAACTAAATTAAAATCACCGCATATAATATAGTGAGGATTACCAACATTTTCTACAACTTCTTTCAGATGATTATAGAAATCCGGTTGATCATCATTTGGCCCATACAAACAACATAAAGTGATGTCCATTGATAACAATGTAATATCAAGAACTATCCAATTACCAACCTTATCACGGTGTATTTTTCGTACCTTAAAATCAAAATTATTGTTCATCAGAAACATTCTACTTTATGGCGCAGAAGGGTGGACACTAACAAACAGACTTCAGGCAAGACTCGATGGCTGCTATACCAGACTACTACTAATGATGGTATTAAACCTCAACTGGAAGGATCATCCCACAAGAGAGGAAATCTATGCAGGGCTACCGAAACTATCCGAAATTGTCAGGGGTCGACGCCTCAATTTTTCTGCCCACTGTGTAAGACTGCTGAAAGAACCAGTGTCTCAACTAGTCTTCTGGACCCCAACTCAAGGTCAACGTACCCAAGGGAGACCAAGGTTGACCCAGACCATACTTGTCTCCATTGGCATATCTCTTTTATTTTGCTATTCCAAGACCACGCACTTGTGGATGCAATTGTGAGTTTATTTATTATTTCATCATCTTTATTAAAATAAAGAAGCAAACACACAAACCTAAGAACATCTAGTGCCTATGCTGATCCCAGGCATGGGAAGTTACATAACACAAGAACATACAAATTAATACAGTACTAAAAGAAAGCAAAACAACGGAATTTATAAACGAAAACTATCATGGCGGCACAAAAAATCTAAATGAGCTCCTGGATGTTCCACTCCGGCTCATGTCTGGCATTGTACAGGGTGACCCAGAAAATGTTGAACCCAAAAATCACAAAATTCAATATTTTTTTACCATTAAAATAACAAAATATTGCATAACTCGTTCACCAGCTATGTGCACCATACATTTAACTTTCTGAAACATTTTAGATCATAAAAATAGGCCGCACGAAACTTAAAATACGTGTAATTTTGTAAGAAGTGTTGTTTTGTAGTGTAAGTGAAGTGCAAACAAATGGTTTCATGCTACATGAGCAGAACAAGTGCCTGTTTGAAACCATTTCTTTCCGATTTGTTTTTACTTTTATCGGGATCTTTTGTTGTGACTGTAATGTATATCAGAAGTGAATTGAAAACAAAAACTGAAGTCCCCTTGACTTCATTTGAAAATGTTAATTTGATAAATACAGATCAAAAGAAAAGATTACTTGACTCACCGTACTTAGAACAGAATTAAGTTTCATATCTGAACCAAGTTACAATTTTTTCACTTTTACAAAAGGGCGAAAACACCCCCCTGTCACACAATCAAGTGTATCTTTAGTTTGGTAAGGCCAATTTACATGATCTAAAGTTCTCCAGAAAGCTGAATAAATTGTTTACATAACTGTTGAAAACAGAATGCCATATTTATTTATTTTAATTTTTAATATTTTTTTTAATATGTTTGTGATTTTTGGGTTCAACATTTTCTGGGTCACCCTGTAGATGGAATATGAAGAGGTAAGAGCGGATTTTTCAATCTCAGTTACCCTTTTTCGATCGAATGAAAAAGGGTAACTGAGATTGATAACACCCGAATTAAAAATAGGCAAACCCGTGCTGCGTGTACAACGAATCAAAACAAAGCTTGCAATGCACTCCACGTATTTCAGTCTCCTGCTTTCTGATTGGTTCGTAAACACTACTTACTTAACTTTACTTTAGTCGACCTCGGTCGGAAGCCATGATACATTTTCGCCAGTTCACTCTTATATCCTGCATTAGATTGCGTAGCTCTTGCTGGCTGATGCCAGCATCTTTACTAAGCAGCGTGGTGTATGTCAACCTTGGTCTCCCTTGGGTACGTTGACCTTGAGTTGGGGTCCAGAAGACTACATGTAGTTGAGACACTGGTTCTTTCAGCCGTCTTACACGTGGGCAGAAAGAAATTTGAGGCGTCAACCCCTGACAATTTCTGATAGTTTTGGTAGCCCTGCATAGATTTCCTATCTTGTGGGATGATCCTTCCACAATCATAGAAAAAAGGTGTTCGAACACTGACCATTGTTTGCACCGTTTAATTACCCTATAGTACGCATTTTTAGAGTCATGTGAAAATACCAATTTGCATCTGCTAGCCTGAAAGCCCCCTTCAATATACCCCTCCCCTCCCCCCACCAATCAATGTTGCTAGGCCACGGGATGATGTTTGGCAAGTTGGGCGACTCAACATTGATCAGGGGGAAAGGGGGATGACTTTACATTATAGGCCTACTAAGTGTTCGAACACTTTTTTCTAACATTGCAGTTGAGGTTTAATACCATCATTAGTAGTAGTCTGGTATAGCAGCCATCGAGTCTTGCCTGAAGTCTGTTTATTAGTGTCCGACCTTCTGCGCCATAAAGTAGAATGCTTTCTACAGCAGCACGGAAGTAGCTGATATTCAAGGAGGCTGACAGATTAGATTTCCAGAGGGTGCGCATCTTCTTGCAAGCCTTCCAGGCAAGGGCCTTGCGGATGTTAACATCTCTTTCAGATTTGTCTACCCATGAACCAAGGTAGTGGAAGTCATTGACCTGGTGTAGGTGGTTCCCATCAATGGTGTTCAGAGTAGCATTGCTATTGATGCTGTAGGATCTGGAGACCGACTGTTGCAGCAGCACTTTCCACACGAGAGAGCAAGTTCTGTGCTTGTTGTAGCGTGTCAGATAACAAAGGCAATGTCATCTGCGAAGTCTAGGTCAGTTAGGATTTCAGCAGGGTGCCTCCGGCTACGTCTGGGCGTTACTGTAAAGCCCAGCGTTTCTTTGTTTTTACCAATTGCCATCCTCATAACATAGTCCAGGACAAATATGAACAGATACGGGGCCAGTATGTCTCCATGGAGCACTACTGCAAGAATTTCAAATGCATCAGTTTCGCCATCTGGTGATATGACTACCGTTTGTGTGTTGCTGTACATGATGTCAATCGCTTTAACAATGCTGTCTGGGATACCGTATGCTCTAAGGATCTTGAGCATTTTTCCTCGGTGTACTGAGTCGAAGGCCTTTTTGAAGTCCATGAAGGTGATGATACATTCAAGATGCTTGTCTTTAATACCCTCAATCAGTCTTCTTAAGGCCAGGATGTGTGATGTTGTTGAGCGTTCAGGATGGAACCCATTTTGGTTTGGTCTTAGCAATGGTTCCATATGAGGACGAATGCGGTTGAGTATCAAGCGATTAAAGATCTTATCTGCTATGGATGTCAAAATGATACCTCTATAGTTGGTAGCTTTGCTCAGGTCACCTTTCTTGGGGATTTGGACAATTCCACTGAGGGACCATTCATGTGGTTTTTCACCTCTTAGTAGGGTACCATTATAAACACTAAGAGTGTATAAATAATATTACTCAACACGCCACTTTGTTGACACTTCTTTTACTGATTTACTTAGGGAAGGGAAGTTCACTTTCTCGAAAAGCTGGTTTTTTATTATTGTCCTCTTTGATGTCTTATCTTTTCCCCTTCACCTTAGGGACCGTTCATTATTCATGTCAGGGGGCTGGAACAAAATATAGGGGTCATGCAACTTTCAAATGTTGAAATAAGGGGTGGGGGGGGGGGGGCTTTTTGTAACCTCATACTTAAACTAGGGTTTGTGTAGAATAATATTTTTGGGGCGGGGCTATGTGAAAGGCTACTGGTAGCAAGGGTTGTGTAATTTGATTTTCCGGGGCTAGCACATTTAGATAAACAAGTCTCTTCTCATAGTGATCAGTCACTTAATATGAGAACTCTTAGTTTCACTTGTGTATCGTATCCAGAATGAGGAATCTCTCCCCGGTGACCATGGATGAGTATATCATTATGCAGCTATGGAAATACCCTCATGACTTTCCACCCGAGGTAGACAGTCCCGGGGTAGACAGTACCGGGGTAGAAAGTCCCGGGGTGGACCAACCCTGTGGAGACTACAATAGAGCGCCCTCACGGAATAAAGCGCAATAATACTGTTTAAAAAACACATTTGAAACTATATTGATTATAAATTATATGTTAAAACACTCAGGGGGTTGGTGGTCGGGGAGATAAAAACAAGGAAAGATCATTCTAAAACAGCACCGGGACTGTCCGGATCAATCTAAACAACCCGGGACTGTCCATCCCCAGGACTGTCTACCCCCGGGACTGTCCACCCCCGGGACTGTCCACCCAGGGACTGTTTCTAACCCTAAACCTAAACCTAACCCTTACCCTTACCCTATACACCCAGGGTTAGTCTGCCCCGGGACTGTCTACCCCGGGTGGAAAGTCATGTGGGTATTTCCATTGCTGCATATGATTATGTAAGCGTAACAAACTGGGGCTTATAATTAAAGTTCATCTGTGTTGGTAATAAAATAATTTGAAGATAAACCTTCTATCTCAACATACAAGATGAAAATTACATGGAATGTTTAGGTGCTTCTGCACTCATTCATCAGCCGATTTATGATCCGATATG